>CAMAOD020000141.1:375000-772500 GCA_945859595.2 Megachile willughbiella
TCTCGGTCTTTGTCTCCGTCTCTGTCTCTGTCTCTGTCTCTGTCTCTCTCTGAGACTCTGCCCCTGTCCCTGTCTCTGTCTCTGTCTCTGTCTCTGTCTCTGTCACTGTCTCTGTCTCTGTCTCTGTCTCTGTCTCTGTCTCTGTCTCTGCCTATGTCGCTGTCTCTCCCTCTGTCTCTGTCTCCGTATCAGCCTCTGTCTCTGTCCCCGTATCAGTCCCTGTCTCTGTCTCTGTCTCTGTCTCTGTCTCTGTCTCTGTCTCTGTCTCTGCCGCTGTCTCTGTTTCTGTCTCTGTCTATGCATCTGTCTCTGTCTCTGTCTCTGTCTCTGTCTCTGTCTCTGTCCCTGTCTCTGTCTCTGTCTCTGTCTCTGTATCGGTCTCTGTCTCCGTCTTTGTCTCCGTCTTTGTGTCTGTCTTTTTCTCCGTCTTTGTCTCCGTCTTCATCTCCCTCTTTGTTTCCGTCTTCGTCTCCGTCTTTGTCCCATGCCCCAGGGTCACCGCCTTTGTCTCCTGCCCTTCTGTTTCTGTCGCTCTCTCTGTATCTGTCTGTGTCTCTGTCACCGTCTCTGTCTCTGTCTCTGTCTCTGTCTCTGTCTCTGTCTCTGTCTCTGTCTCTGTCTCTCTCCCTGCCCCTGTCTCTGTCTCTGTCGCTGGGTCAGTCTCTGTCTTTACCTCTGTCTTTGTCTCTGTATTTGCCTCCGTCTCTGTCTCCGTATTTGTCTCCGTCTTTGTCTCCGTCCTCGTTTTCCTCTTCGGCTCCGTCTTTGTCTCCGTCTATGTCACCGTCTTTGTCTCCGTCCATGTCTCCTGCCCCTCAGTCACCGTCTTTGTCTCATGCGCCTCTGTCTCTATCCCTGTCTCTGTCTCTGTCCCTGTCTCTGTCTCTGTCGCTGTCTCTGTCTCTGTCTCTGTCTCTGTCTCTGTCTCTGTCTCTGTCCCTGTCTCTGTCTCTGTCTCTGTCTCTGTCTCTGTCTCTGTCTCTGTCTCTGTCTCTGACTCTGTCTCTGTCTGTGTCTCTGTCTCTGTCTCTGTCTCTGTCTCTGTCTCTGTCTCTGTCTCTGTCTCTGTCTCTGTCTCCGCCACTGTCTTTGTCTCCGCCTTTGTCTCCGTCTTTGTCACCGTCTTTGTCTCTGTCGTCGTCTTCCTCTTCCTCTCCATCTGTGTCTCCGTCTTTGTCTCCGTCTGTCTCACCATCTTTGTCTCCGTCTTTGTCTTCGTCTTTGTCTACATATTGGTTTCCGTCTTTGTCTCCGTCCATGTCTCCTGCCCTTCTGTCTCTGTCTCTGTCTCTGTCTCTGTCTCTGTCTCTGTCTCTGTCTCTGTCTCTGTCTCTGCCTCTGTCTCAGTCTCTGCGTCTGTCTCTGTCTCTGCCTCTGTCTCTGTCCCCGTATCGGTCTCTGTCTCTGCTTCTGTCTCTGTCTCTCTCGCTGTCGCTCCCTCTGCCTTTGTCTCCGTCTCTGTCCCTGGCTCTGTCTCTGCCTCTGTCTCCGTCTCTGTCTCTGTCTCGGTCTTTGTCTCCGACATTGTCTCCGTCTTTGTCTCCTGCCCCTCTGCCTCCGACTTTGTCTCCTGCCCTTCTTTCTCTGTCCGTGTCTCCGTCTCTGTCTCTGTGTCCGTCTTTGTCTCCGACCTTGTCTCCGTCTTTGTGTCCTGCCCCTCTGCCACCGACTTTGTCTCCTGCCCTTCTGTCTCTGTCCGTGTCTCTGTCTCTCCCTCTGTCTCTGTCTCTGCCTCTTCCTCGGACTGTGTCTCTGTCTCTGCCTCTGTCTCTGTCTCTGTCTCTGTCTCTGTCTATTTCTCTGTCTCCGTCTCTGTCTCGGTTTTTGTCCCCGTCTCTGTCTCCGTCTCTGTCTCTGTCTCTGCCTCTGTCTCTGTCCCCGTATCGGTCTCTGTCTCTGCTTCTGTCTCTGTCTCTCTCGCTGTCGCTCCCTCTGCCTTTGTCTCCGGCTCTGTCCCTGGCTCTGTCTCTGCCTCTGTCTCCGTCTCTGTTTCTGTCTCGGTCTTTGTCTCCGACCTTGTCTCCGTCTTTGTCTCCTGCCCTTCTGCCTCCGACTTTGTCTCCTGCCCTTCTTTCTCTGTCCGTGTCTCCGTCTCTGTCTCTGTGTCCGTCTTTGTCTCCGACCTTGTCTCCGTCTTTGTCTCCTGCCCCTCTGCCTCCGACTTTGTCTCCTGCCCTTCTGTCTCTGTCCGTGTCTCTGTCTCTCCCTCTGTCTCTGTCTCTACCTCTTCCTCGGACTGTGCCTCTGTCTCTGCCTCTGTCTCTGTCTCTGTCTCTGTCTCTGTCTATTTCTCTGTCTCCGTCTCTGTCTCGGTTTTTGTCCCCGTCTCTGTCTCCGTCTCTGTCTCTGTCTCTATCTCCGTCTATGTCTCTGTCTCTGCCTTTGTCTCTGTCTCCGTCTCTGTCTCTGTCTCTGTCTCTGTCTCTGTCTCTGTCTCTGTCTCTGTCTCTGTCTCTGTCTCTGTCTCTGTCTCTGTCTCTGTCTCTATCTCTGTCTCTGTCTCTGTCTCTGTCTCTGAGTCTGTCTCTGTCTCTGTCTCTGCCTCTGTCTCTGTCCCCGTATCTGTCTCTGTCTCTGTGTCTCTCTCTGTCTCTGTCTCTGTATCGGTCTCTGTCTCCGTCTTTGTCTCCGTCTTTGT
Organism: Megachile willughbiella; assembly: GCA_945859595.2. Lineage (NCBI taxonomy): Eukaryota > Metazoa > Arthropoda > Insecta > Hymenoptera > Megachilidae > Megachile > Megachile willughbiella. Next base: position 377,639 of record CAMAOD020000141.1, read on the forward strand.
GTCTGTCTTTTTCTCCGTCTATGTCTCCGTTTTCATCTCCCTCTTTGTTTCCGTCTTCGTCTCCGTCTTTGTCCCATGCCCCAGGGTCACCGCCTTTGTCTCCTGCCCTTCTGTTTCTGTCGCTCCCTCTGTATCAGTCTGTGTCTCTGTCACCGTCTCTGTCTCCGTCTCTGTCTCTGTCTCTGTCTCTGTCTCTGTCCCTGTCTCTGTCTCTGTCTCTGTCTCTGTCTCTGTCTCTGTCTCTGTCTCTGTCTCTGTCTCTGTCTCTGACTCTGTCTCTGTCTGTGTCTCTGTCTCTGTCTCTGTCTCTGTCTCTGTCTCTGTCTCTGTCTCTGTCTCTGTCTCTGTCTCTGTCTCTGTCTCCGCCACTGTCTTTGTCTCCGCCTTTGTCTCCGTCTTTGTCACCGTCTTTGTCTCTGTCGTCGTCTTCCTCTTCCTCTCCATCTGTGTCTCCGTCTTTGTCTCCGTCTGTCTCACCATCTTTGTCTCCGTCTTTGTCTTCGTCTTTGTCTACATATTGGTTTCCGTCTTTGTCTCCGTCCATGTCTCCTGCCCTTCTGTCTCTGTCTCTGTCTCTATATCTGTCTCTGTCTCTGTCTCTGTCGCTGTCTCTCCCTCTGTCTCTGTCTCCATCTCTGTCTCTGTCTCTGGCTCTGTCTCTGTCTCTGCCTCTGTCTCTGTCTCTGTCTCTGTCTCTGTCTCTGTCTCTGTCTCTGTCTCTGTCCCTGTCTCTGCCTCTGCCTCTGCCTCTGTCTCTGTCTCTGTCTCTGTCTCAGTCTCTGCCTCTGTCTCTGTCCCTGTATCTGTCCCTGTCTCTGTCTCTGTCTCTGTCTCTGTCTCTGTCTCTGTCTCTGTCTCTGTCTCTGTCTCTGTCTCTATCTCTGTCTCTGTCTCTGTCTCTGTCTCTGTCTCTGAGTCTGTCTCTGTCTCTGTCTCTGCCTCTGTCTCTGTCCCCGTATCTGTCTCTGTCTCTGTGTCTCTCTCTGTCTCTGTCTCTGTATCGGTCTCTGTCTCCGTCTTTGTCTCCGTCTTTGTGTCTGTCTTTTTCTCCGTCTATGTCTCCGTTTTCATCTCCCTCTTTGGTTCCGTCTTCGTCTCCGTCTTTGTCCCATGCCCCAGGGTCACCGCCTTTGTCTCCTGCCCTTCTGTTTCTGTCGCTCCCTCTGTATCAGTCTGTGTCTCTGTCACCGTCTCTGTCTCTGTCTCTGTCTCTGTCTCTGTCTCTGTCTCTGTCTCTGTCTCTGTCTCCGTCTCTGTCTCTGTCTCTGTCTCTGTCTCTGTCCCTGTCTCTGTCTCTGTCTCTGTCTCTGTCTCTGTCTCTGTCTCTGTCTCTGTCTCTGACTCTGTCTCTGTCTGTGTCTCTGTCTCTGTCTCTGTCTCTGTCTCTGTCTCTGTCTCTGTCTCTGTCTCTGTCTCTGTCTCTGTCTCCGCCACTGTCTTTGTCTCCGCCTTTGTCTCCGTCTTTGTCACCGTCTTTGTCTCTGTCGTCGTCTTCCTCTTCCTCTCCATCTGTGTCTCCGTCTTTGTCTCCGTCTGTCTCACCATCTTTGTCTCCGTCTTTGTCTTCGTCTTTGTCTACATATTGGTTTCCGTCTTTGTCTCCGTCCATGTCTCCTGCCCTTCTGTCTCTGTCTCTGTCTCTATATCTGTCTCTGTCTCTGTCTCTGTCGCTGTCTCTCCCTCTGTCTCTGTCTCCATCTCTGTCTCTGTCTCTGGCTCTGTCTCTGTCTCTGCCTCTGTCTCTGTCTCTGTCTCTGTCTCTGTCTCTGTCTCTGTCTCTGTCTCTGTCCCTGTCTCTGCCTCTGCCTCTGCCTCTGTCTCTGTCTCTGTCTCTGTCTCAGTCTCTGCCTCTGTCTCTGTCCCTGTATCTGTCCCTGTCTCTGTCTCTGTCTCTGTCTCTGTCTCTGTCTCTGTCTCTGTCTGTGTCTCTGTCTCTGTCTGTGCCTCTGCCTCTGTCTCGGTCTTTGTCTCCGTCTCTGTCTCTGTCTCTGTCTCTGTCTCTGTCTCTGTCTCTGTCTCTGTCTCTGTCTCTGTCTCTGTCTCTGTCTCTGTCTCTGTCTCTGTCTCTGTCTCTGTCTCTGTCTCTGTATCTGTCTCTGTCTCTGTCTCTGTTTCTGCCTCTGCCTCTGCCTCTGTCTCTGTCTCTGTCGCTGTCTCTCCCTCTGTCCCTGTCTCCGTCTCCGTCTCTGGCTCTGTCTCTGCCTCTGTCTCCGTCTCTGTCTCTGTCTCTGTCTCGGTCTTTGTCTCCGTCTCTGTCTCCGTCTCTGGCTCTGTCTCTGCCTCTGTCTCCGTCTCTGTCTCTGTCTCGGTCTTTGTCTCCGTCTCTGTCTCCGTCTCTGTCTCTGTCTCTGTCTCTGTCTCTGTCTGTGTCTCTGCTTCTGTCTCGGTCTTTGTCTCCGTCTCTGTATTTGTCTCTGTCTCTGTCTCTGTCTCTGTCTCTGTATCAGTCTCTGTCTCCGTCTATGTCCCTGGCTCTGTCTCTGCCGCTGTCTCTGTCTCTGTCTCTGTCTATGCATCTGTCTCTGTCTCTGCCTTTGTCTCTGTCTCTGTCTCTGTCTTTGTCTCTGTCTCTGTCTCTGTCTCTGTCTCTGTCTCTGTCTCTGTCTCTGTCTCTGTCTCTGTCTCTGTCTCTGTCTCTGTCTCTGTCTCTGTCTCTGCCTCTGTCTCTGTCTCTGTCTCTGCCTCTGTCTCTGTCTCTGTCTCTGTCTCTGTCTCTGTCTCTGTTTCTGCATCTGCCTCTGCCACTGCCTCTGTCTCTGTCTCTGTCACTGTCTCTCCCTCTGTCTCTGTCTCTGTCTCTGTCCCTGGCTCTGTCTCTGCCTCTGTCTCTGTCTCTGTTTCTGTCTCCGTCTCTGTCTCTGTCTGTGTCTCTGCTTCTGTCTCGGTCTTTGCCTCCGTCTCTGTCTCTGCCTCTGTATCTGTATTTGTCTCTGTCGCTGTCTCTCCCTCTGTCTCTGCCTCTGTCTCTGTCCCCGTATCTGTCTCTGTCTCTGTTTCTGTCTCTGCCTCTGTCTCTGCCCTGCCCCTCTCCCTGGCCCTGCCGCTGTCTCTGTCTCTGTCTCTGTCTCTGTCTGTGTCTCTGCTTCTGTCTCGGTCTTTGTCTCCGTCTCTGTATTTGTCTCTGTCTCTGTCTCTGTCTCTGTCTCTGTATCAGTCTCTGTCTCTGTCTCTGTCTCTGTCTCTGTCTCTGTCTCTGTCTCTGTCTCTGTCTCTGTCTCTGTCTCTGTCTCTGTCTCTGTCTCTGTCTCTGTCTCTGTTTCTGTCGCTGTCTCTGTCTCTGTCTGTGTCTCTGCTTCTGTCTCGGTCTTTGCCTCCGTCTCTGTCTCTGTCTCTGTCTCTGTATCTGTATTTGTCTCTGTCTCTGTCTCTGTCTCTGTCTCTGTCTCTGTCTCTGTCTCTGTATCAGTGTCTGTCTCTGTCTCTGTAACTGTCTCTGTTTCTGTCTCTGTCTCTGTCGCTGTCTCTCCCTCTGTCCCTGTCTCCGTCTCTGTCTCTGGCTCTGCCTCTGCCTCTGTCTCCGTCTCTGTCTCTGTCTCGGTCTTTGTCTCCGTCTCTGTCTCCGTCTCTCGCTCTGTCTCTGCCTCTGTCTCCGTCTCTGTCTCTGTCTCGGTCTTTGTCTCCGTTTCTGTCTCTGTCTCTGTCTCTGTCTCTGTCTCTGTCTCTGTCTCTGTCTCTGTCTCTGTCTCTGTCTCTGTCTCTGTCTCTGTCTCTGTCTCTGTCTCTGTCTCTGGCTCTGTCTCTGCCTCTGTCTCTGTCTCTGTTTCAGTCTCTGCCTCTGTCTCTGTCTCTGTCTCTGTCTCTGTCTCTGTCTCTGTCTCTGTCTCTGTCTCTGTCTCTGTCTCTGTCTCTGTCTCTGTCTCTGTCTCTGTCTCTGTCGCTGTCTCTCCCTCTGTCTCTGTCTCCGTCGCAGTCTCTGTCTCTGTCTCCGTCGCAGTCTCTGTCTCTGTCTCTGTGTCAATCTCTGCCTCTGTCTCTGTCTCTGTCGCTGTCTCTCCCTCTGTCCCTGTCTCCGTCTCTGTCTCTGGCTCTGTCTCTGCCTCTGTCTCCGTCTCTGTCTCTGTCTCGGTCTTTGTCTCCGTCTCTGTCTCCGTCTCTCGCTCAGTCTCTGTCTCTGTCTCTGTCTCTGTCTCTGTCTCTGTCTCTGTCTCTGTCTCTGTCTCTGTCTCTGTCTCTGTTTCTGTCTCTGTCTCTGTCTCTGTCTGTGTCTCTGCTTCTGTCTCGGTCTTTGCCTCCGTCTCTGTCTCTGTCTCTGTCTCTGTATCTGTATTTGTCTCTGTCTCTGTCTCTGTCTCTGTCTCTGTATCAGTGTCTGTCTCTGTCTCTGTCCCTGTCTCTGTCTCTGTCTCTGTCTCTGCCTCTGTCTCTGTCTCTGTCGCTGTCTCTCCCTCTGTCCCTGTCTCCGTCTCTGTCTCTGGCTCTGTCTCTGCCTCTGTCTCCGTCTCTGTCTCTGTCTCGGTCTTTGTCTCCGTCTCTGTCTCCGTCTCTCGCTCTGTCTCTGCCTCTGTCTCCGTCTCTGTCTCTGTCTCGGTCTTTGTCTCCGTCTCTGTCTCTGTCTCTGTCTCTGTCTCTGTCTCTGTCTCTGTCTCTGTCTCTGTCTCTGTCTCTGTCTCTGGCTCTGTCTCTGCCTCTGTCTCTGTCTCTGTTTCAGTCTCTGCCTCTGTCTCTGTCTCTGTCTCTGTCTCTGTCTCTGTCTCTGTCTCTGTCTCTGTCTCTGTCTCTGTCTCTGTCTCTGTCTCTGTCTCTGTCTCTGTCTCTGTCTCTGTCTCTGTCGCTGTCTCTCCCTCTGTCTCTGTCTCCGTCGCAGTCTCTGTCTCTGTCTCCGTCGCAGTCTCTGTCTCTGTCTCTGTGTCAATCTCTGCCTCTGTCTCTGTCTCTGTCGCTGTCTCTCCCTCTGTCCCTGTCTCCGTCTCTGTCTCTGGCTCTGTCTCTGCCTCTGTCTCCGTCTCTGTCTCTGTCTCGGTCTTTGTCTCCGTCTCTGTCTCCGTCTCTCGCTCTGTCTCTGCCTCTGTCTCCGTCTCTGTCTCTGTCTCGGTCTTGGTCTCCGTCTCTGTCTCTGTCTCTGTCTCTGACTCTGTCTCTGTCTCTGTCTCTGTCTCTGCCTCTGTCTCTGTCTCTGTCTCTGTCGCTGTATCTCCCTCTGTCTCTGTCTCCGTCTCTGTCCCTGGCTCTGTCTCTGCCTCTGTCTCTGTCTCTGTCTCCGTCTCGGTCTTTGTCTCCGTCTCTGTCTCTGTCTCTGTCTCTGTCTCTGTATCAGTCTCTGTCTCTGTCTCTGTCTCTGTCTCTGTCTCTGTCTCTGTCTCTGTCTCTGTCTCTGTCTCTGTCTCTGTCTCTGTCTCTGTCTCTGTCTCTGTCTCTGTCTCTGTCTCTGTCTCTGTCTCTGCCTCTCTCTCTGTCTCTGTCTCTGTCGCTGTCTCTCCCTCTGTCTCTGTCTCCGTCTCTGTCTCTGGCTCTGTCTCTGCCGCTGTCTCTGTCTCTGTCTCTGTCTCTGTCTCTGTCTCTGTCTCTGTCTCTGTCTCTGTCTCTGTCTCTGTCTCTGTCTCTGTCTCTGTCTCTCTCTCTGTCTCAGTCTCTGCCTCTGTCTCTGTCCCTGTATCTGTCCCTGTCTCTGCCTCTGTCTCTGTCTCTGTCTGTGTCTCTGTCTCTGTCTGTGCCTCTGCCTCTGTCTCGGTCTTTGTCTCCGTCTCTGTCTCTGTCTCTGTCTCTGTCTCTCTCTGAGACTCTGCCCCTGTCTCTGTCTCTGTCTCTGTCTCTGTCACTGTTTCTGTCTCTGTCTCTGTCTCTGTCTCTGTCTCTGTCTCTGTCTCTGTCTATGTCGCTGTCTCTGTCTCTGTCTCTGTCTCTGTCTCTGTCTCTGTCTCTGTCTCTGTCTCTGTCTCTGTCTCTGTCTCTGTCTCTGTCTCTGTCTCTGTCTCTGTCTCTGTCTCTGTCTCTGTCTCTGTCTCTGTCTCTGTCTCTGTCTCTGTCTCTGTCTCTGTCTCTGTCTCTGTCTCTGTCTCTGTATCTGTCTCTGTCTCTGTCTCTGTCTCTGTCTCTGTTTCTGCCTCTGCCTCTGCCTCTGTCTCTGTCTCTGTCGCTGTCTCTCCCTCTGTCCCTGTCTCCGTCTCCGTCTCTGGCTCTGTCTCTGCCTCTGTCTCCGTCTCTGTCTCTGTCTCTGTCTCGGTCTTTGTCTCCGTCTCTGTCTCTGTCTCTGTCTCTGTCTCTGTCTCTGTCTCTGTCTCTGTCTCTGTCTCTGTCTCTGTCTCTGTCTCTGGCTCTGTCTCTGCCTCTGTCTCTGTCTCTGTTTCAGTCTCTGCCTCTGTCTCTGTCTCTGTCTCTGTCTCTGTCTCTGTCTCTGTCTCTGTCTCTGTCTCTGTCTCTGTCTCTGTCTCTGTCTCTGTCTCTGTCTCTGTCTCTGTCTCTGTCTCTGTCTCTGTCTCTGTCTCTGTCTCTGTCTCTGTCTCTGTCTCTGTCTCTGTCTCTGTCTCTGTCTCTGTCTCTGTCTCTGTCTCTGTCTCTGTCTCTGTCTCTGTCTCTGTCTCTGTCTCTGTCTCTGTCTCTGCCTCTGTCTCTGTCTCTGTCGCTGTCTCTCCCTCTGTCTCTGTCTCTGTCTCTGTCTCTGTCTCTGTCTCTGTCTCTGTTTCTGTCCCTGCCTCTGTCGCTGTATCTCCCTCTGTCTCTGTCTAGGTCTCTGTCCCTCGCTCTGTCTCTGCCTCTGTCTCTGTTTCTGTCCCTGCCTCTGTCGCTGTCTCTCCCTCTCTCTCTGTCTCCGTCTCTGTCCCTGGCTCTGTCTCTGTCTCTGTCTCTGTCTCTGTCTCTGTCTCTGTCACCGTCTCTGTCTCTGTCTCTGTCTTTGTCTCTGTCCTTGTCTCTGTCTCTGTCTCTGTCTCTGTCTCTGTCTCTGTCTCTGTCTCTGTCCCTGGCTCTGTCTCTGCCTCTGTCTCTGTCTCTGTTTCTGTCTCTGTCTCTGTCTCTGTCTGTGTCTCTGCTTCTGTCTCGGTCTTTGCCTCCGTCTCTGTCTCTGTCTCTGTATCTGTATTTGTCTCTGTCTCTGTCTCTGTCTCTGTCTCTGTCTCTGTATCAGTGTCTGTCTCTGTCTCTGCCTCTGTCCCTGTCTCTGTCTCTCTCTCTGTCTCTGCCTCTGTCTCTGTCTCTGTCTCTGTCTCTGTCTCTGTCTCTGTCTCTGTCTCCGTCTCTGTGCCTGGCTCTGTCTCTGCCTCTGTCTCCGTCTCTGTTTCTGTCTCGGTCTTTGTCTCCGTCTCTGTCTCTGTCTCTGTCTCTGTCTCTGTCTCTGCCTCTGTCTCTGTCCCTGCATCTGTCTCTGTCTCTGTTTCTGTCTCTGCCTCTGTCTCTGTCTCTGCCTCTGTCTCTGCCCCGTCCCTCTCCCTGGCCCTGTCTCTGCCTCTGTCTCCGTCTCTGCCTCTGTCTCTGTCTCTGCCTCTGTCTCTGCCCCATCCCTCTCCCTGGCCCTGTCTCTGTCTCTGTCTCTGTCTCTGTCTCTGTCTCTGTCTCTGTCTCTGTCTCTGTCTCTGTCTCTGTCTCTGTCTCTGTCTCTGTCGCTGTCTCTCCCTCTGTCTCTGTCTCCGTCGCAGTCTCTGTCTCTGTCTCCGTCGCAGCCTCTGTCTCTGTCTCTGTGTCAATCTCTGCCTCTGTCTCTGTCTCTGTCGCTGTCTCTCCCTCTGTCCCTGTCTCCGTCTCTGTCTCTGGCTCTGTCTCTGCCTCTGTCTCCGTCTCTGTCTCTGTCTCGGTCTTTGTCTCCGTCTCTGTCTCCGTCTCTGGCTCTGTCTCTGCCTCTGTCTCCGTCTCTGTCTCTGTCTCGGTCTTTGTCTCCGTCTCTGTCTCTGTCTCTGTCTCTGTCTCTGTCTCTGTCTCTGTCTCTGTCTCTGTCTCTGTCTCTGTCTCTGTCTCTGGCTCTGTCTCTGCATCTGTCTCCGTCTCTGTCTCTGTCTCGGTCTTTGTCTCCGTCTCTGTCTCTGTCTCTGCCTCTGTCTCTGTCTCTGTCTCTGTCTCTGTCGCTGTCTCTGTCTCTGTCTGTATCTCTGTCTCTGTGTCCGTCCCTGTCTCTGCCTCTGCCTCTGCCTCTGTCTCTGTCTCTGTCGCTGTCTCTCCCTCTGTCCCAGTCTCCGTCTCTGTCCCTGGCTCTGTCTCTGCCTCTGTCTCCGTCTCTGTCTCTGTCTCGGTCTCTGTCTCTGTCTCTGTCTCTGTCTCTGTCTCTGTCTCTGTCTCTGTCTCTGTCTCTGTCTCTGTCTCTGTCTCTGCCTCTGTCTCTGTCTCTGTCTCTGTCTCTGTCTCTGTCTCTGTCTCTGTCTCTGTCTCTGTCTCTGTCTCTGTCTCTGTCTCTGTCTCTGTCGCTGTCTCTCCCTCTGTCTCTGTCTCCGTCGCAGTCTCTGTCTCTGTCTCCGTCGCAGTCTCTGTCTCTGTCTCTGTGTCAATCTCTGCCTCTGTCTCTGTCTCTGTCGCTGTCTCTCCCTCTGTCCCTGTCTCCGTCTCTGTCTCTGGCTCTGTCTCTGCCTCTGTCTCCGTCTCTGTCTCTGTCTCGGTCTTTGTCTCCGTCTCTGTCTCCGTCTCTCGCTCAGTCTCTGTCTCTGTCTCTGTCTCTGTCTCTGTCTCTGTCTCTGTCTCTGTCTCTGTCTCTGTCTCTGTCTCTGTTTCTGTCTCTGTCTCTGTCTCTGTCTGTGTCTCTGCTTCTGTCTCGGTCTTTGCCTCCGTCTCTGTCTCTGTCTCTGTCTCTGTATCTGTATTTGTCTCTGTCTCTGTCTCTGTCTCTGTCTCTGTATCAGTGTCTGTCTCTGTCTCTGTCCCTGTCTCTGTCTCTGTCTCTGTCTCTGCCTCTGTCTCTGTCTCTGTCGCTGTCTCTCCCTCTGTCCCTGTCTCCGTCTCTGTCTCTGGCTCTGTCTCTGCCTCTGTCTCCGTCTCTGTCTCTGTCTCGGTCTTTGTCTCCGTCTCTGTCTCCGTCTCTCGCTCTGTCTCTGCCTCTGTCTCCGTCTCTGTCTCTGTCTCGGTCTTTGTCTCCGTCTCTGTCTCTGTCTCTGTCTCTGTCTCTGTCTCTGTCTCTGTCTCTGTCTCTGTCTCTGTCTCTGTCTCTGTCTCTGTCTCTGGCTCTGTCTCTGCCTCTGTCTCTGTCTCTGTTTCAGTCTCTGCCTCTGTCTCTGTCTCTGTCTCTGTCTCTGTCTCTGTCTCTGTCTCTGTCTCTGTCTCTGTCTCTGTCTCTGTCTCTGTCTCTGTCTCTGTCTCTGTCTCTGTCTCTGTCTCTGTCGCTGTCTCTCCCTCTGTCTCTGTCTCCGTCGCAGTCTCTGTCTCTGTCTCCGTCGCAGTCTCTGTCTCTGTCTCTGTGTCAATCTCTGCCTCTGTCTCTGTCTCTGTCGCTGTCTCTCCCTCTGTCCCTGTCTCCGTCTCTGTCTCTGGCTCTGTCTCTGCCTCTGTCTCCGTCTCTGTCTCTGTCTCGGTCTTTGTCTCCGTCTCTGTCTCCGTCTCTCGCTCTGTCTCTGCCTCTGTCTCCGTCTCTGTCTCTGTCTCGGTCTTGGTCTCCGTCTCTGTCTCTGTCTCTGTCTCTGACTCTGTCTCTGTCTCTGTCTCTGTCTCTGCCTCTGTCTCTGTCTCTGTCTCTGTCGCTGTATCTCCCTCTGTCTCTGTCTCCGTCTCTGTCCCTGGCTCTGTCTCTGCCTCTGTCTCTGTCTCTGTCTCCGTCTCGGTCTTTGTCTCCGTCTCTGTCTCTGTCTCTGTCTCTGTCTCTGTCTCTGTATCAGTCTCTGTCTCTGTCTCTGTCTCTGTCTCTGTCTCTGTCTCTGTCTCTGTCTCTGTCTCTGTCTCTGTCTCTGTCTCTGTCTCTGTCTTTGTCTCTGCCTCTCTCTCTCTGTCTCTGTCTCTGTCGCTGTCTCTCCCTCTGTCTCTGTCTCCGTCTCTGTCTCTGGCTCTGTCTCTGCCGCTGTCTCTGTCTCTGTCTCTGTCTCTGTCTCTGTCTCTGTCTCTGTCTCTGTCTCTGTCTCTGTCTCTGTCTCTGTCTCTGTCTCTGTCTCTGTCTCTGTCTCTCTCTCTGTCTCAGTCTCTGCCTCTGTCTCTGTCCCTGTATCTGTCCCTGTCTCTGTCTCTGTCTCTGTCTCTGTCTGTGTCTCTGTCTCTGTCTGTGCCTCTGCCTCTGTCTCGGTCTTTGTCTCCGTCTCTGTCTCTGTCTCTGTCTCTGTCTCTCTCTGAGACTCTGCCCCTGTCTCTGTCTCTGTCTCTGTCTCTGTCACTGTTTCTGTCTCTGTCTCTGTCTCTGTCTCTGTCTCTGTCTCTGTCTCTGTCTCTGTCTCTGTCTATGTCGCTGTCTCTGTCTCTGTCTCTGTCTCTGTCTCTGTCTCTGTCTCTGTCTCTGTCTCTGTCTCTGTCTCTGTCTCTGTCTCTGCCTCTGTCTCTGTCTCTGTCGCTGTCTCTCCCTCTGTCTCTGTCTCTGTCTCTGTCTCTGTCTCTGTCTCTGTCTCTGTTTCTGTCCCTGCCTCTGTCGCTGTCTCTCCCTCTGTCTCTGTCTAGGTCTCTGTCCCTCGCTCTGTCTCTGCCTCTGTCTCTGTTTCTGTCACTGCCTCTGTCGCTGTCTCTCCCTCTCTCTCTGTCTCCGTCTCTGTCCCTGGCTCTGTCTCTGTCTCTGTCTCTGTCTCTGTCTCTGTCTCTGTCTCTGTCACCGTCTCTGTCTCTGTCTCTGTCTTTGTCTCTGTCCTTGTCTCTGTCTCTGTCTCTGTCTCTGTCTCTGTCTCTGTCTCTGTCTCTGTCCCTGGCTCTGTCTCTGCCTCTGTCTCTGTCTCTGTTTCTGTCTCTGTCTCTGTCTCTGTCTGTGTCTCTGCTTCTGTCTCGGTCTTTGCCTCCGTCTCTGTCTCTGTCTCTGTATCTGTATTTGTCTCTGTCTCTGTCTCTGTCTCTGTCTCTGTATCAGTGTCTGTCTCTGTCTCTGTCTCTGTCCCTGTCTCTGTCTCTCTCTCTGTCTCTGCCTCTGTCTCTGTCTCTGTCTCTGTCTCTGTCTCTGTCTCTGTCTCTGTCTCCGTCTCTGTGCCTGGCTCTGTCTCTGCCTCTGTCTCCGTCTCTGTTTCTGTCTCGGTCTTTGTCTCCGTCTCTGTCTCTGTCTCTGTCTCTGTCTCTGTCTCTGCCTCTGTCTCTGTCCCTGTATCTGTCTCTGTCTCTGTTTCTGTCTCTGCCTCTGTCTCTGTCTCTGCCTCTGTCTCTGCCCCGTCCCTCTCCCTGGCCCTGTCTCTGCCTCTGTCTCCGTCTCTGCCTCTGTCTCTGTCTCTGCCTCTGTCTCTGCCCCATCCCTCTCCCTGGCCCTGTCTCTGTCTCTGTCTCTGTCTCTGTCTCTGTCTCTGTCTCTGTCTCTGTCTCTGTCTCTGTCTCTGTCTCTGTCTCTGTCTCTGTCTCTGTCGCTGTCTCTCCCTCTGTCTCTGTCTCCGTCGCAGTCTCTGTCTCTGTCTCCGTCGCAGCCTCTGTCTCTGTCTCTGTGTCAATCTCTGCCTCTGTCTCTGTCTCTGTCGCTGTCTCTCCCTCTGTCCCTGTCTCCGTCTCTGTCTCTGGCTCTGTCTCTGCCTCTGTCTCCGTCTCTGTCTCTGTCTCGGTCTTTGTCTCCGTCTCTGTCTCCGTCTCTGGCTCTGTCTCTGCCTCTGTCTCCGTCTCTGTCTCTGTCTCGGTCTTTGTCTCCGTCTCTGTCTCTGTCTCTGTCTCTGTCTCTGTCTCTGTCTCTGTCTCTGTCTCTGTCTCTGTCTCTGTCTCTGGCTCTGTCTCTGCATCTGTCTCCGTCTCTGTCTCTGTCTCGGTCTTTGTCTCCGTCTCTGTCTCTGTCTCTGCCTCTGTCTCTGTCTCTGTCTCTGTCTCTGTCGCTGTCTCTGTCTCTGTCTGTATCTCTGTCTCTGTGTCCGTCCCTGTCTCTGCCTCTGCCTCTGCCTCTGTCTCTGTCTCTGTCGCTGTCTCTCCCTCTGTCCCAGTCTCCGTCTCTGTCCCTGGCTCTGTATCTGCCTCTGTCTCCGTCTCTGTCTCTGGCTCGGTCTTTGTATCCGTCTCTGTCTCTGTCTCTGTTTCAGTCTCTGCCTCTGTCTCTGACTCTGTCTCTGTCCCCGTATCTGTCTCTGTCTCTGTTTCTGTCTCTGCCTCTGTCTCTGTCTCTGCCTCTGTCTCTGCCCTGCCCATCTCCCTGGCCCTGCCGCTGTCTCTGTCTCTGTCTCTGTCTATGCATCTGTCTCTGTCTCTGTCTCTGTCTCTGTCTCTGTCTCTGTCTCTGTCTCTGTCTCTGTCTCTGTCTCTGCCTCTGTCTCTGTCTCTGTCTCTGTCTCTGCCTCTGCCTCTGTCTCTGTCTCTGTCGCTGTCTCTCCCTCTGTCTCTGTCTCCGTCTTTGTCCCTGGCTCTGTCTCTGTCTCTGTCTCTGTCTATGTCGCTGTCTCTCCCTCTGTCTCTGTCTCCGTATCAGCCTCTGTCTCTGTCTCTGTGTCTATCTCTGCCTCTGACTCTGTCGCTGTCCCTGTCTATGTCTCTGTCTCTGTCTCTGTCTCCGTCTGCGTCTCTGTCTCTGTCTCCGTCTCTGTCTCTGTCTCTGGCTCTCTCTCTGTCTCTGTCTCTGTCTGTGTCTCTGTCTCTGTCTCCGTCTCTGTCTCTGCCGCTGTCTCTGTCTCTGTCTATGCATCTGTCTCTGTTTCTGTCTCTGTCTCTGTCTCTGTCTCTGTCTCTGTCTCTGTCTCTGTCTCTGTCTCTGTCTCTGTCTCTGTCTCTGTCTCTGTCTCTGTCTCTGTCTCTGTCTCTGTCTCTGTCTCTGTTTCTGTCTCTGCCTCTGTCTCTGTCTCTGCCTCTGTCTTTGTCTCTGTCTCTGTCCCTGTCTCCGTCTCTGTCTCTGTCTCTGTCTCTGTCTATGTCGCTGTCTCTCCCTCTGTCTCTGTCTCCGTATCAGCCTCTGTCTCTGTCTCTGTGTCTATCTCTTCCTCTGACTCTGTCGCTGTCCCTGTCTATGTCTCTGTCTCTGTCTCTGTCTCCGTCTGCGTCTCTGTCTCTGTCTCTGTCTCTGTCTCTGTCTCTGGCTCTCTCTGTCTCTGTCTCTGTCTCTGTCTCTGTCTCTGTCTCTGTCTCTGTCTCTGTCTCTGTCTCTGTCTCTGTCTCTGTCTCTGTCTCTGTCTCTGTCTCTGTCTCTGCCTCTGTCTCTGTCTCTGTCTCTGTCTCTGCCTCTGCCTCTGTCTCTGTCTCTGTCGCTGTCTCTCCCTCTGTCTCTGTCTCCGTCTTTGTCCCTGGCTCTGTCTCTGTCTCTGTCTCTGTCTATGTCGCTGTCTCTCCCTCTGTCTCTGTCTCCGTATCAGCCTCTGTCTCTGTCTCTGTGTCTATCTCTGCCTCTGACTCTGTCGCTGTCCCTGTCTATGTCTCTGTCTCTGTCTCTGTCTCTGTCTCTGTCTCTGTCTCTGTCTCTGTCTCTGTCTCTGTCTCTGTCTCTGTCTCTGTCTCTGTTTCTGTCTCTGTCTCTGTCTCTGTCGCTGTCTCTGTCCCTGTCTGTATCTCTGTCTCTGTCTCCGTCCCTGTCTCTGCCTCTGCCTCTGTCTCTGTCTCTGTCGCTGTCTCTCCCTCTGTCCCTGTCTCCGTCTCTGTCCCTGGCTCTGTCTCTGCCTCTGTCTCCGTCTCTGTCTCTGTCTCTGTTTCTGTCTCTGTCTCTGTCTCTGTCTCTGTCTCTGTCTCTGTCTCTGTCTCTGTCTCTGTCTCTGTCTCTGTTTCTGTCTCTGTCTCTGTCGCTGTCTCTGTCCCTGTCTGTATCTCTGTCTCTGTCTCCGTCCCTGTCTCTGCCTCTGCCTCTGCCTCTGTCTCTGTCTCTGTCGCTGTCTCTCCCTCTGTCCCTGTCTCCGTCTCTGTCCCTGGCTCTGTCTCTGCCTCTGTCTCCGTCTCTGTCTCTGTCTCTGTTTCTGTCTCTGCCTCTGTCTCTGTCTCTGCCTCTGTCTCTGTCTCTGTCTCTGTCCCTGTCTCCGTCTCTGTCTCTGTCTCTGTCTCTGTCTCTGTCTCTGTCTATGTCGCTGTCTCTCCCTCTGTCTCTGTCTCCGTATCAGCCTCTCTCTCTGTCTCTGTGTCTATCTCTGCCTCTGACTCTGTCGCTGTCCCTGTCTATGTCTCTGTCTCTGTCTCTGTCTCTGTCGCTGTCTCTCCCTCTGTCCCTGTCTCCGTCTCTGCCTCTGGCTCTGTCTCTGCCTCTGTCTCCGTCTCTGTGTCTGTGTCGGTCTTTGTCTCCGTCTCTGTCTCTGTCTCTGGCTCTGTCTCTGCCTCTGTCTCCGTCTCTGTCTCTGTCTCTGTCTCTGTCTATGTCGCTGTCTCTCCCTCTGTCTCTGTCTCCGTATCAGCCTCTGTCTCTGTCTCTGTGTCTATCTCTGCCTCTGACTCTGTCGCTGTCCCTGTCTATGTCTCTGTCTCTGTCTCTGTCTCCGTCTGCGTCTCTGTCTCTGTCTCCGTCTCTGTCTCTGTCTCTGGCTCTCTCTCTGTCTCTGTCTCTGTCTGTGTCTCTGTCTCTGTCTCAGTCTCTGTCTCTGCCGCTTTCTCTGTCTCTGTCTCTGTCTCTGTCTCTGTTTCTGTCTCTGTCTCTCTCTCTGTCTCTGTCTCTGCCTCTGTTTCTGTCTCTGTCTCTGTCTCCGTCTCTGTGTCTGTGTCGGTCTTTGTCTCCGTCTCTGTCTCTGTCTCTGGCTCTGTCTCTGCCTCTGTCTCCGTCTCTGTCTCTGTCTCTGTCTCTGTCTATGTCGCTGTCTCTCCCTCTGTCTCTGTCTCCGTATCAGCCTCTGTCTCTGTCTCTGTGTCTATCTCTGCCTCTGACTCTGTCGCTGTCCCTGTCTATGTCTCTGTCTCTGTCTCTGTCTCCGTCTGCGTCTCTGTCTCTGTCTCCGTCTCTGTCTCTGTCTCTGGCTCTCTCTCTGTCTCTGTCTCTGTCTGTGTCTCTGTCTCTGTCTCAGTCTCTGTCTCTGCCGCTTTCTCTGTCTCTGTCTCTGTCTCTGTCTCTGTTTCTGTCTCTGTCTCTCTCTCTGTCTCTGTCTCTGCCTCTGTTTCTGTCTCTGTCTCTGTCTCCGTCTCTGTGTCTGTGTCGGTCTTTGTCTCCGTCTCTGTCTCTGTCTCTGGCTCTGTCTCTGCCTCTGTCTCCGTCTCTGTCTCTGTCTCTGTCTCTGTCTATGTCGCTGTCTCTCCCTCTGTCTCTGTCTCCGTATCAGCCTCTGTCTCTGTCTCTGTGTCTATCTCTGCCTCTGACTCTGTCGCTGTCCCTGTCTATGTCTCTGTCTCTGTCTCTGTCTCCGTCTGCGTCTGTGTCTCTGTCTCCGTCTCTGTCTCTGTCTCTGGCTCTCTCTCTGTCTCTGTCTCTGTCTGTGTCTCTGTCTCTGTCTCAGTCTCTGTCTCTGCCGCTTTCTCTGTCTCTGTCTCTGTCTCTGTCTCTGTTTCTGTCTCTGTCTCTCTCTCTGTCTCTGTCTCTGCCTCTGTTTCTGTCTCTGTCTCTGTCTCTGTCTCTGTCTCTGTCTCTGTCTCTGTCTCTGTCTCTGTCTCTGTCTCTGCCTCTGTCTCTATCCCCGTATCTGTCTCTGTCTCTGTTTCTGTCTCTGCCTCTGTCTCTGTCTCTGCCTCTGTCTCTGCCCCGTCCCTCTCCCTGGCCCTGTCGCAGTCTCTGTCTCTGTCTCTGTCTATGCATCTGTCTCTGTCTCTGTCTCCGTCTCTGTCTCTGTCTCTGTCTCTGTCTCCGTCTCTGTCTCTGTCTCTGTCTCTGTCTCTGTCTCTGTCTCTGTCTCTGTCTCTGTCTCTGTCTCTGTCTCTGTCTCTGTCTCTGTCTCTGTTTCTGTCTCTGTCGCTGTCTCTGTCCCTGTCTGTATCTCTGTCTCTGTCTCCGTCCCTGTCTCTGCCTCTGCCTCTGCCTCTGTCTCTGTTTCTGTCTCTGTCTCTGTCGCTGTCTCTGTCCCTGTCTGTATCTCTGTCTCTGTCTCCGTCCCTGTCTCTGCCTCTGCCTCTGCCTCTGTCTCTGTCTCTGTCGCCGTCTCTCCCTCTGCCTCTGTCTCCGTCTCTGTCTCTGTCTCTGTTTCTGTCTCTGTCTCTGTCTCTGTCTCTGTCTCTGTCTCTGTCTCTGTCTCTGTCTCTGTCTCTGTCTCTGTCTCTGTTTCTGTCTCTGTCTCTGTCGCTGTCTCTGTCCCTGTCTGTATCTCTGTCTCTGTCTCCGTCCCTGTCTCTGCCTCTGCCTCTGCCTCTGTCTCTGTCTCTGTCGCTGTCTCTCCCTCTGTCCCTGTCTCCGTCTCTGTCCCTGGCTCTGTCTCTGCCTCTGTCTCCGTCTCTGTCTCTGTCTCTGTTTCTGTCTCTGCCTCTGTCTCTGTCTCTGCCTCTGTCTCTGTCTCTGTCTCTGTCCCTGTCTCCGTCTCTGTCTCTGTCTCTGTCTCTGTCTCTGTCTCTGTCTATGTCGCTGTCTCTCCCTCTGTCTCTGTCTCCGTATCAGCCTCTCTCTCTGTCTCTGTGTCTATCTCTGCCTCTGACTCTGTCGCTGTCCCTGTCTATGTCTCTGTCTCTGTCTCTGTCTCCGTCTGCGTCTGTGTCTCTGTCTCCGTCTCTGTCTCTGTCTCTGGCTCTCTCTCTGTCTCTGTCTCTGTCTGTGTCTCTGTCTCTGTCTCAGTCTCTGTCTCTGCCGCTTTCTCTGTCTCTGTCTCTGTCTCTGTCTCTGTTTCTGTCTCTGTCTCTCTCTCTGTCTCTGTCTCTGCCTCTGTTTCTGTCTCTGTCTCTGTCTCTGTCTCTGTCTCTGTCTCTGTCTCTGTCTCTGTCTCTGTCTCTGCCTCTGTCTCTATCCCCGTATCTGTCTCTGTCTCTGTTTCTGTCTCTGCCTCTGTCTCTGTCTCTGCCTCTGTCTCTGCCCCGTCCCTCTCCCTGGCCCTGTCGCAGTCTCTGTCTCTGTCTCTGTCTATGCATCTGTCTCTGTCTCTGTCTCCGTCTCTGTCTCTGTCTCTGTCTCTGTCTCCGTCTCTGTCTCTGTCTCTGTCTCTGTCTGTGTCTCTGTCTCTGTCTCTGTCTCTGTCTCTGTCTCTGTCTCTGTCTCTGACTCTGTCTCTGTCTGTGTCTCTGTCTCTGTCTCTGTCTCTGTCTCTGTCTCTGTCTCTGTCTCTGTCTCTGTCTCTGTCTCTGTCTCCGCCACTGTCTTTGTCTCCGCCTTTGTCTCCGTCTTTGTCACCGTCTTTGTCTCTGTCGTCGTCTTCCTCTTCCTCTCCATCTGTGTCTCCGTCTTTGTCTCCGTCTGTCTCACCATCTTTGTCTCCGTCTTTGTCTTCGTCTTTGTCTACATATTGGTTTCCGTCTTTGTCTCCGTCCATGTCTCCTGCCCTTCTGTCTCTGTCTCTGTCTCTATATCTGTCTCTGTCTCTGTCTCTGTCGCTGTCTCTCCCTCTGTCTCTGTCTCCATCTCTGTCTCTGTCTCTGGCTCTGTCTCTGTCTCTGCCTCTGTCTCTGTCTCTGTCTCTGTCTCTGTCTCTGTCTCTGTCTCTGTCTCTGTCTGTGTCTCTGTCTCTGTCTGTGCCTCTGCCTCTGTCTCGGTCTTTGTCTCCGTCTCTGTGTCTGTCTCTGTCTCTGTCTCTCTCTGAGACTCTGCCCCTGTCCCTGTCTCTGTCTCTGTCTCTGTCTCTGTCTCTGTCACTGTCTCTGTCTCTGTCTCTGTCTCTGTCTCTGTCTCTGTCTCTGCCTATGTCGCTGTCTCTCCCTCTGTCTCTGTCTCCGTATCAGCCTCTGTCTCTGTCCCCGTATCAGTCCCTGTCTCTGTCTCTGTCTCTGTCTCTGTCTCTGTCTCTGTCTCTGTCTCTGTCTCTGTCTCTGTCTCTGTCTCTGTCTCTGTCTCTGTCTCTGTCTCTGTCTCTGTCTCTGTCTCTGTCTCTGTCTCTGTCTCTGTCTCTGTCTCTGTCTCTGTCTCTGTATCTGTCTCTGTCTCTGTCTCTGTTTCTGCCTCTGCCTCTGCCTCTGTCTCTGTCTCTGTCGCTGTCTCTCCCTCTGTCCCTGTCTCCGTCTCCGTCTCTGGCTCTGTCTCTGCCTCTGTCTCCGTCTCTGTCTCTGTCTCTGTCTCGGTTTTTGTCTCCGTCTCTGTCTCCGTCTCTGGCTCTGTCTCTGCCTCTGTCTCCGTCTCTGTCTCTGTCTCGGTCTTTGTCTCCGTCTCCGTCTCCGTCTCTGTCTCTGTCTCTGTCTCTGTCTCTGTCTGTGTCTCTGCTTCTGTCTCGGTCTTTGTCTCCGTCTCTGTATTTGTCTCTGTCTCTGTCTCTGTCTCTGTCTCTGTATCAGTCTCTGTCTCTGTCTCTGTCTCTGTCTCTGTCTCTGTCTCTGTCTCTGTCTCTGTCTCTGTCTCTGTCTCTGTCTCTGTCTCTGTCTCTGTCTCTGTGTCTCTGTCTCTGCCTCTGTCTCTGTCTCTGTCTCTGTCGCTGTCTCTGCCTCTGTCTCTGTCTCTGTCTCTGTCTCTGTCTCTGTCTCTGTCTCTGTCTCTGTCTCTGTCTCTGTCTCTGTCTCTGTCTCTGTTTCTGCATCTGCCTCTGCCACTGCCTCTGTCTCTGTCTCTGTCACTGTCTCTCCCTCTGTCTCTGTCTCTGTCTCTGTCCCTGGCTCTGTCTCTGCCTCTGTCTCTGTCTCTGTTTCTGTCTCCGTCTCTGTCTCTGTCTGTGTCTCTGCTTCTGTCTCGGTCTCTGTCACCGTCTCTGTCTCTGTCTCTGTCTTTGTCTCTGTCCTTGTCTCTGTCTCTGTCTCTGTCTCTGTCTCTGTCTCTGTCTCTGTCTCTGTCCCTGGCTCTGTCTCTGCCTCTGTCTCTGTCTCTGTTTCTGTCTCTGTCTCTGTCTCTGTCTGTGTCTCTGCTGCTGTCTCGGTCTTTGCCTCCGTCTCGGTCTCTGTCTCTGTATCTGTATTTGTCTCTGTCTCTGTCTCTGTCTCTGTCTCTGTATCAGTGTCTGTCTCTGTCTCTGTCTCTGTCCCTGTCTCTGTCTCTCTCTCTGTCTCTGCCTCTGTCTCTGTCTCTGTCTCTGTCTCTGTCTCTGTCTCTGTCTCTGTCTCTGTCTCTGTCTCCGTCTCTGTCCCTGGCTCTGTCTCTGCCTCTGTCTCCGTCTCTGTTTCTGTCTCGGTCTTTGTCTCCGTCTCTGTCTCTGTCTCTGTCTCTGTCTCTGCCTCTGTCTCTGTCCCTGTATCTGTCTCTGTCTCTGTTTCTGTCTCTGCCTCTGTCTCTGTCTCTGCCTCTGTCTCTACCCCGTCCCTCTCCCTGGCCCTGTCTCTGCCTCTGTCTCCGTCTCTGCCTCTGTCTCTGTCTCTGCCTCTGTCTCTGCCCCATCCCTCTCCCTGGCCCTGTCTCTGTCTCTGTCTCTGTCTCTGTCTCTGTCTCTGTCTCTGTCTCTGTCTCTGTCTCTGTCTCTGTCTCTGTCTCTGTCTCTGTCTCTGTCTCTGTCTCTGTCTCTGTCTCTGTCGCTGTCTCTCCCTCTGTCTCTGTCTCCGTCGCAGTCTCTGTCTCTGTCTCCGTCGCAGCCTCTGTCTCTGTCTCTGTGTCAATCTCTGCCTCTGTCTCTGTCTCTGTCGCTGTCTCTCCCTCTGTCCCTGTCTCCGTCTCTGTCTCTGGCTCTGTCTCTGCCTCTGTCTCCGTCTCTGTCTCTGTCTCGGTCTTTGTCTCCGTCTCTGTCTCCGTCTCTGGCTCTGTCTCTGCCTCTGTCTCCGTCTCTGTCTCTGTCTCCGTCTCTGTCTCCGTCTCTGTCTCTGTCTCGGTCTTCGTATCCGTCTCTGTCTCTGTCTCTGTCTCTGTTTCTGTCTCTGCCTCTGTCTCTGTCTCTGTCTCTGTCTCTGTCTCTGTCTCTGTCTCTGTCTCTGTCTCTGTCTCTGTCTCTGTCTCTATCTCTGTCTCTGTCTCTGTCTATGTCGCTGTCTCTCCCTCTGTCTCTGTCTCCGTATCAGCCTCTGTCTCTGTCTCTGTGTCTATCTCTGCCTCTGACTCTGTCGCTGTCCCTGTCTATGTCTCTGTCTCTGTCTCTGTCTCCGTCTGCGTCTCTGTCTCTGTCTCCGTCTCTGTCTCTGTCTCTGGCTCTCTCTCTGTCTCTGTCTCTGTCTGTGTCTCTGTCTCTGTCTCCGTCTCTGTCTCTGCCGCTGTCTCTGTCTCTGTCTATGCATCTGTCTCTGTTTCTGTCTCTGTCTCTGTCTCTGTCTCTGTCTCTGTCTCTGTCTCTGTCTCTGTCTCTGTCTCTGTCTCTGTCTCTGTCTCTGTCTCTGTCTCTGTCTCTGTCTCTGTCTCTGTCTCTGTCTCTGTTTCTGTCTCTGCCTCTGTCTCTGTCTCTGCCTCTGTCTTTGTCTCTGTCTCTGTCCCTGTCTCCGTCTCTGTCTCTGTCTCTGTCTCTGTCTATGTCGCTGTCTCTCCCTCTGTCTCTGTCTCCGTATCAGCCTCTGTCTCTGTCTCTGTGTCTATCTCTTCCTCTGACTCTGTCGCTGTCCCTGTCTATGTCTCTGTCTCTGTCTCTGTCTCTGTCTCCGTCTGCGTCTCTGTCTCTGTCTCCGTCTCTGTCTCTGTCTCTGGCTCTCTCTGTCTCTGTCTCTGTCTCTGTCTCTGTCTCTGTCTCTGTCTCTGTCTCTGTCTCTGTCTCTGTCTCTGTCTCTGTCTCTGTCTCTGTCTCTGTCTCTGTCTCTGTCTCTGTCTCTGTCTCTGTCTCTGTTTCTGTCTCTGTCTCTGTCGCTGTCTCTGTCCCTGTCTGTATCTCTGTCTCTGTCTCCGTCCCTGTCTCTGCCTCTGCCTCTGCCTCTGTCTCTGTCTCTGTCGCTGTCTCTCCCTCTGTCCCTGTCTCCGTCTCTGTCCCTGGCTCTGTCTCTGCCTCTGTCTCCGTCTCTGTCTCTGTCTCTGTTTCTGTCTCTGCCTCTGTCTCTGTCTCTGCCTCTGTCTCTGTCTCTGTCTCTGTCCCTGTCTCCGTCTCTGTCTCTGTCTCTGTCTCTGTCTCTGTCTATGTCGCTGTCTCTCCCTCTGTCTCTGTCTCCGTATCAGCCTCTCTCTCTGTCTCTGTGTCTATCTCTGCCTCTGACTCTGTCGCTGTCCCTGTCTATGTCTCTGTCTCTGTCTCTGTCTCTGTCTCCGTCTGCGTCTCTGTCTCTGTCTCCGTCTCTGTCTCTGTCTCTGGCTCTCTCTCTGTCTCTGTCTCTGTCTGTGTCTCTGTCTCTGTCTCAGTCTCTGTCTCTGCCGCTTTCTCTGTCTCTGTCTCTGTCTCTGTTTCTGTCTCTGTCTCTCTCTCTGTCTCTGTCTCTGCCTCTGTTTCTGTCTCTGTCTCTGTCTCTGTCTCTGTCTCTGTCTCTTTTTCTGTCTCTGTCGCTGTCTCTGTCCCTGTCTGTATCTCTGTCTCTGTCTCCGTCCCTGTCTCTGCCTCTGCCTCTGCCTCTGTCTCTGTCTCTGTCGCTGTCTCTCCCTCTGTCCCTGTCTCCGTATCTGTCCCTGGCTCTGTCTCTGCCTCTGTCTCCGTCTCTGTCTCTGTCTCGGTCTTTGTATCCGTCTCTGTCTCTGTCTCTGTCTCTGTTTCTGTCTCTGCCTCTGTCTCTGTCTCTGCCTCTGTCTCTGTCTCCGTCTCTGTCCCTGTCTCCGTCTCTGTCTCTGTCTCTGTCTCTGTCTCTGTCTCTGTCTATGTCGCTGTCTCTCCCTCTGTCTCTGTCTCCGTATCAGCCTCTGTCTCTGTCTCTGTGTCTATCTCTGCCTCTGACTCTGTCGCTGTCCCTGTCTATGTCTCTGTCTCTGTCTCTGTCTCCGTCTGCGTCTCTGTCTCTGTCTCCGTCTCTGTCTCTGTCTCTGGCTCTCTCTCTGTCTCTGTCTCTGTCTGTGTCTCTGTCTCTGTCTCAGTCTCTGTCTCTGCCGCTTTCTCTGTCTCTGTCTCTGTCTCTGTTTCTGTCTCTGTCTCTCTCTCTGTCTCTGTCTCTGCCTCTGTTTCTGTCTCTGTCTCTGTCTCTGTCTCTGTCTCCGTCTCTGTCTCTGTCTCTGGCTCTCTCTCTGTCTCTGTCTCTGTCTGTGTCTCTGTCTCTGTCTCCGTCTCTGTCTCTGCCGCTGTCTCTGTCTCTGTCTCTGTCTCTGTCTCTGTCTCTGTCTCTGTCTCTGTCTCTGTCTCTGTCTCTGTCTCTGTCTCTGTCTCTGTCTCTGTCTCTATCTCTGTCTCTGTCTCTGCCTCTGTCTCTGTCTCTGTCTCTGTCTCTGTCGCTGTCACTGTCTCTGTCTGCATCTCTGTCTCTGTCTCCGTCCCTGTCTCTGTCTCTGCCTCTGCCTCTGTCTCTGTCTCTGTCGCTGTCTCTCCCTCTGTCCTTGTCTCCGTCTCTGTCCCTGGCTCTGTCTCTGCCTCTGTCTCCGTCTCTGTCTCTGTCTCGGTCTTTGTATCCCTCTCTGTCTCTGTCTCTATCCCCGTATCTGTCTCTGTCTCTGTTTCTGTCTCTGCCTCTGTCTCTGTCTCTGCCTCTGTCTCTGCCCCGTCCCTCTCCCTGGCCCTGTCGCTGTCTCTGTCTCTGTCTCTGTCTATGCATCTGTCTCTGTCTCTGTCTCCGTCTCTGTCTCTGTCTCTGTCTCTGTCTCTGTCTCCGTCTCTGTCTCTGTCTCTGTCTCTGTCTCTGTCTCTGTCTCTGTCTCTGTCTCTGTCTCTGTCTCCGTCTCTGTCTCTGTCTCTGTTTCTGCCTCTGCCTCTGCCTCTGCCTCTGCCTCTGTCTCTGTCTCTGTCACTGTCTCTTCCTCTGTCTCTGTCTCTGTCTCTGTCCCTGGCTCTGTCTCTGCCTCTGTCTCTGTTTCTGTCTCTGTCTGTGTCTCTGTCTGTGTCTCTGTCTCTGTATATGTATTTGTCTCTGTCTCTGTCTCTGTCTCTGTCTCTGAATCAGTCTCTGTCGCTGTCTCTCCCTCTGTCTCTGTCTCCGTCTCTGTCCCTGGCTCTGTCTCTGCCTCTGTCTGCGTCTCTGTCTCTGTCTCGGTCTTTGTCTCCGTCTCTGTCTCTGTCTCTGTCTCTGTCTCTGCCTCTGTCTCTGTCTCTGTCTCTGTCTCTGTCTCTGTCTCTGTCTCTGTCTCTGTCTCTGTCTCTGTCTCTGTCTCTGTCGCTGTCTCTCCCTCTGTCCCTGTCTCCGTCTCTGCCTCTGGCTCTGTCTCTGCCTCTGTCGCTGTCTCTCCCTCTGTCCCTGTCTCCGTCTCTGCCTCTGGCTCTGTCTCTGCCTCTGTCTCCGTCTCTGTGTCTGTGTCGGTCTTTGTCTCCGTCTCTGTCTCTGTCTCTGGCTCTGTCTCTGCCTCTGTCTCCGTCTCTGTCTCTGTCTCTGTCTCTGTCTATGTCGCTGTCTCTCCCTCTGTCTCTGTCTCCGTATCAGCCTCTGTCTCTGTCTCTGTGTCTATCTCTGCCTCTGACTCTGTCGCTGTCCCTGTCTATGTCTCTGTCTCTGTCTATGTCGCTGTCTCTCCCTCTGTCTCTGTCTCCGTATCAGCCTCTGTCTCTGTCTCTGTGTCTATCTCTGCCTCTGACTCTGTCGCTGTCCCTGTCTATGTCTCTGTCTCTGTCTCTGTCTCCGTCTGCGTCTCTGTCTCTGTCTCCGTCTCTGTCTCTGTCTCTGGCTCTCTCTCTGTCTCTGTCTCTGTCTGTGTCTCTGTCTCTGTCTCAGTCTCTGTCTCTGCCGCTTTCTCTGTCTCTGTCTCTGTCTCTGTCTCTGTTTCTGTCTCTGTCTCTCTCTCTGTTTCTGTCTCTGTCTCTGTCTCTGTCTCTGTCTCTGCCTCTGTCTCTGCCTCTGTCTCTATCCCCGTATCTGTCTCTGTCTCTGTTTCTGTCTCTGCCTCTGTCTCTGTCTCTGCCTCTGTCTCTGCCCCGTCCCTCTCCCTGGCCCTGTCGCTGTCTCTGTCTCTGTCTCTGTCTATGCATCTGTCTCTGACTCTGTCTCCGTCTCTGTCTCTGTCTCTGTCTCTGTCTCCGTCTCTGTCTCTGTCTCTGTCTCTGTCTCTGTCTCTGTCTCTGTCTCTGTCTCTGTCTCTGTCTCTGTCTCTGTCTCTGTCTCTGTCTCTGTTTCTGTCTCTGTCGCTGTCTCTGTCCCTGTCTGTATCTCTGTCTCTGTCTCCGTCCCTGTCTCTGCCTCTGCCTCTGCCTCTGTCTCTGTCTCTGTCGCTGTCTCTCCCTCTGTCCCTGTCTCCGTCTCTGTCCCTGGCTCTGTCTCTGCCTCTGTCTCCGTCTCTGTCTCTGTCTCGGTCTTTGTATCCGTCTCTGTCTCTGTCTCTGTCTCTGTCTCTGTTTCTGTCTCTGCCTCTGTCTCTGTATCTGCCTCTGTCTCTGTCTCCGTCTCTGTCCCTGTCTCCGTCTCTGTCTCTGTCTCTGTCTCTGTCTCTGTCTCTGTCTATGTCGCTGTCTCTCCCTCTGTCTCTGTCTCCGTATCAGCATCTGTCTCTGTCTCTGTGTCTATCTCTGCCTCTGACTCTGCCGCTGTCCCTGTCTATGTCTCTGTCTCTGTCTCTGTCTCCGTCTGCGTCTCTGTCTCTGTCTCCGTCTCTGTCTCTGTCTCTGTCTCTGGCTCTCTCTCTGTCTCTGTCTCTGTCTGTGTCTCTGTCTCTGTCTCAGTCTCTGTCTCTGTCTCTGTCTCTGTCTCTGTCTCTGTCTCTGTTTCTGTCTCTGTCTCTCTCTCTGTCTCTGTCTCTGCCTCTGTTTCTGTCTCTGTCTCTGTCTCTGTCTCTGTCTCCGTCTCTGTCTCTGTCTCTGGCTCTCTCTCTGTCTCTGTCTCTGTCTGTGTCTCTGTCTCTGTCTCCGTCTCTGTCTCTGCCGCTGTCTCTGTCTCTGTCTCTGTCTCTGTCTCTGTCTCTGTCTCTGTCTCTGTCTCTGTCTCTGTCTCTGTCTCTGTCTCTGTCTCTACCTCTGTCTCTGTCTCTGCCTCTGTCTCTGCCTCTGTCTCTGTCTCTGTCGCTGTCTCTGTCTCTGTCTGCATCTCTGTCTCTGTCTCCGTCCCTGTCTCTGCCTCTGCCTCTGCCTCTGTATCTGTCTCTGTCGCTGTCTCTCCCTCTGTCCTTGTCTCCGTCTCTGTCCCTGGCTCTGTCTCTGCCTCTGTCTCCGTCTCTGTCTCTGTCTCGGTCTTTGTATCCGTCTCTGTCTCTGTCCCTGTCTCTGTTTCAGTCTCTGCCTCTGTCTCTGTCTCTGCCTCTGTCTCTGCCCCGTCCCTCTCCCTGGCCCTGTCGCTGTCTCTGTCTCTGTCTCTGTCTATGCATCTGTCTCTGTCTCTGTCTCCGTCTCTGTCCCTGTCTATGTCTCTGTCTCTGTCTCTGTCTCCGTCTGCGTCTCTGTCTCTGTCTACGTCTCCGTCTCTGCCTCTGGCTCTCTCTCTGTCTCTGTCTCTGTCTGTGTCTCTGTCTCTGTCTCAGTCTCTGTCTCTGCCGCTTTCTCTGTCTCTGTCTCTGTCTCTGTTTCTGTCTCTGTCTCTCTCTCTGTCTCTGTCTCTGCCTCTGTTTCTGTCTCTGTCTCTGTCTCTGTCTCTGTCTCTGTCTCTGCCTCTGTCTCTATCCCCGTATCTGTCTCTGTCTCTGTTTCTGTCTCTGCCTCTGTCTCTGTCTCTGGCTCTGTCTCTGCCCCGTCCCTCTCCCTGGCCCTGTCGCTGTCTCTGTCTCTGTCTCTGTCTATGCACCTGTCTCTGTCTCTGCCTCCGTCTCTGTCTCTGTCTCTGTCTCTGTCTCCGTCTCTGTCTCTGTCTCTGTCTCTGTCTCTGTCTCTGTCTCTGTCTCTGTCTCTGTCTCCGTCTCTGTCTCTGTCTCTGTTTCTGCCTCTGCCTCTGCCTCTGCCTCTGCCTCTGTCTCTGTCTCTGTCACTGTCTCTTCCTCTGTCTCTGTCTCTGTCTCTGTCCCTGGCTCTGTCTCTGCATCTGTCTCTGTTTCTGTCTCTGTCTGTGTCTCTGTCTGTGTCTTTGCTTCTGTCTCGGTCTTTGTCTCCGTCTCTGTCTCTGTCTCTGTATATGTATTTGTCTCTGTCTCTGTCTCTGTCTCTGTCTCTGAATCAGTCTCTGTCGCTGTCTCTCCCTCTGTCTCTGTCTCCGTCTCTGTCCCTGGCTCTGTCTCTGCCTCTGTCTGCGTCCCTGTCTCTGTCTCGGTCTTTGTCTCCGTCTCTGTCTCTGTCTCTGTCTCTGTCTCTGTCTCTGTCTCTGTCTCTGTCTCTGTCTCTGTGTGTGTCTCTGTCTCTGTCTCAGTCTCTGTCTCTGCCGCTTTCTCTGTCTCTGTCTCTGTCTCTGTCTCTGTCTCTGTCTCTGTTTCTGGCTCTGTCTCTGCCTCTGTCTCCGTCTCTGTGTCTGTGTCGGTCTTTGTCTCCGTCTCTGTCTCTGTCTCTGGCTCTGTCTCTGCCTCTGTCTCCGTCTCTGTCTCTGTCTCTGTCTCTGTCTATGTCGCTGTCTCTCCCTCTGTCTCTGTCTCCGTATCAGCCTCTGTCTCTGTCTCTGTGTCTATCTCTGCCTCTGACTCTGTCGCTGTCCCTGTCTATGTCTCTGTCTCTGTCTCTGTCTCCGTCTGCGTCTCTGTCTCTGTCTCCGTCTCTGTCTCTGTCTCTGGCTCTCTCTCTGTCTCTGTCTCTGTCTGTGTCTCTGTCTCTGTCTCAGTCTCTGTCTCTGCCGCTTTCTCTGTCTCTGTCTCTGTCTCTGTCTCTGTTTCTGTCTCTGTCTCTCTCTCTGTCTCTGTCTCTGCCTCTGTTTCTGTCTCTGTCTCTGTCTCTGTCTCTGTCTCTGTCTCTGTCTCTGTGTCTGCCTCTGTCTCTATCCCCGTATCTGTCTCTGTCTCTGTTTCTGTCTCTGCCTCTGTCTCTGTCTCTGCCTCTGTCTCTGCCCCGTCCCTCTCCCTGGCCCTGTCGCAGTCTCTGTCTCTGTCTCTGTCTATGCATCTGTCTCTGTCTCTGTCTCCGTCTCTGTCTCTGTCTCTGTCTCTGTCTCCGTCTCTGTCTCTGTCTCTGTCTCTGTCTCTGTCTCTGTCTCTGTCTCTGTCTCTGTCTCTGTCTCTGTCTCTGTCTCTGTCTCTGTCTCTGTCTCTGTTTCTGTCTCTGTCGCTGTCTCTGTCCCTGTCTGTATCTCTGTCTCTGTCTCCGTCCCTGTCTCTGCCTCTGCCTCTGCCTCTGTCTCTGTCTCTGTCGCTGTCTCTCCCTCTGTCCCTGTCTCCGTCTCTGTCACTGGCTCTGTCTCTGCCTCTGTCTCCGTCTCTGTCTCTGTCTCGGTCTTTGTATCCGTCTCTGTCTCTGTCTCTGTCTCTGTTTCTGTCTCTGCCTCTGTCTCTGTCTCTGCCTCTGTATCTGTCTCTGTCTCTGTCCCTGTCTCCGTCTCTGTCTCTGTCTCTGTCTCTGTCTCTGTCTATGTCGCTGTCTCTCCCTCTGTCTCTGTCTCCGTATCAGCCTCTGTCTCTGTCTCTGTGTCTATCTCTGCCTCTGACTCTGTCGCTGTCCCTGTCTATGTCTCTGTCTCTGTCTCTGTCTCCGTCTGCGTCTCTGTCTCTGTCTCCGTCTCTGTCTCTGTCTCTGGCTCTCTCTCTGTCTCTGTCTCTGTCTGTGTCTCTGTCTCTGTCTCAGTCTCTGTCTCTGCCGCTTTCTCTGTCTCTGTCTCTGTTTCTGTCTCTGTCTCTCTCTCTGTCTCTGTCTCTGCCTCTGTCTCCGTCTCTGTCTCTGTCTCGGTCTTTGTATCCGTCTCTGTCTCTGTCTCTGTCTCTGTCGCTGTCTCTGTCTCTGTCTCTGTCTCCGTCTCTGTCTCTGTCTCTGGCTCTCTCTCTGTCTCTGTCTCTGTCTGTGTCTCTGTCTCTGTCTCAGTCTCTGTCTCTGCCGCTTTCTCTGTCTCTGTCTCTGTCTCTGTTTCTGTCTCTGTCTCTCTCTCTGTCTCTGTCTCTGCCTCTGTTTTTGTCTCTGTCTCTGTCTCTGTCTCTGTCTCAGTCTCTGCCTCTGTCTCTATCCCCGTATCTGTCTCAGTCTCTGTTTCTGTCTCTGCCTCTGTCTCTGTCTCTGCCTCTGTCTCTGCCCCGTCCCTCTCCCTGGCCCCGTCGCTGTCTCTGTCTCTGTCTCTGTCTATGCATCTGTCTCTGACTCTGTCTCCGTCTCTGTCTCTGTCTCTGTCTCTGTCTGCGTCTCTGTCTCTGTCTCTGTCTCTGTCTCTGTCTCTGTCTCTGTCTCTGTCTCTGTCTCTGTCTCTGTCTCTGTCTCTGTCTCTGTTTCTGTCTCTGTCGCTGTCTCTGCCCCTGTCTGTATCTCTGTCTCTGTCTCCGTCCCTGTCTCTGCCTCTGCCTCTGCCTCTGTCTCTGTCTCTGTCGCTGTCTCTCCCTCTGTCCCTGTCTCCGTCTCTGTCCCTGGCTCTGTCTCTGCCTCTGTCTCCGTCTCTGTCTCTGTCTCGGTCTTTGTATCCGTCTCTGTCTCTGTCTCTGTCTCTGTCTCTGTCTCTGTTTCTGTCTCTGCCTCTGTCTCTGTCTCTGCCTCTGTCTCTGTCTCTGTCTCTGTCCCTGTCTCCGTCTCTGTCTCTGTCTCTGTCTCTGTCTCTGTCTATGTCGCTGTCTCTCCCTCTGTCTCTGTCTCCGTATCAGCCTCTGTCTCTGTCTCTGTGTCTATCTCTGCCTCTGACTCTGTCGCTGCCCCTGTCTATGTCTCTGTCTCTGTCTCTGTCTCCGTCTGCGTCTCTGTCTCTGTCTCCGTCTCTGTCTCTGTCTCTGTCTCTGGCTCTCTCTCTGTCTCTGTCTCTGTCTGTGTCTCTGTCTCTGTCTCAGTCTCTGTCTCTGCCGCTTTCTCTGTCTCTGTCTCTGTCTCTGTTTCTGTCTCTGTCTCTCTCTCTGTCTCTGTCTCTGCCTCTGTTTCTGTCTCTGTCTCTGTCTCTGTCTCTGTCTCCGTCTCTGTCTCTGTCTCTGGCTCTCTCTCTGTCTCTGTCTCTGTCTGTGTCTCTGTCTCTGTCTCCGTCTCTGTCTCTGCCGCTGTCTCTGTCTCTGTCTATGCATCTGTCTCTGTTTCTGTCTCTGTCTCTGTCTCTGTCTCTGTCTCTGTCTCTGTCTCTGTCGCTGTCTCTGTCTCTGTCTGTATCTCTGTCTCTGTCTCCGTCCATGTCTCTGCCTCTGCCTCTGCCTCTGTCTCTGTCTCTGTCGCTGTCTCTCCCTCTGTCCCTGTCTCCGTCTCTGTCCCTGGCTCTGTCTCTGCCTCTGTCTCCGTCTCTGTCTCTATCTCGGTCTTTGTATCCGTCTCTGTCTCTGTCTCTGTCTCTGTCGCTGTCTCTGTCTCTGTCTCTGTCTCTGTCTCTGTCTCTGTCTCTGTCTCTGTCTCTGTCTCTGTCTCTGTCTCTGTCTCTGTCTCTGTATCTGTCTCTGTCTCTGTCTCTGCCTCTGCCTCTGCCTCTGTCTCTGTCGCTGTCTCTCCCTCTGTCTCTGTCTCCGTCTTTGTCCCTGGCTCTGTCTCTGCCACTGTCTCCGTCTCTGTCTCCGTCTCTGTCTCTGTCTCGGTCTTTGTATCCGTCTCTGTCTCTGTCTCTGTCTCTGTTTCTGTCTCTGCCTCTGTCTCTGTCTCTGTCTCTGTCTCTGTCTCTGTCTCCGTCTGCGTCTCTGTCTCTGTCTCTGTCTCTGTCTATGTCGCTGTCTCTCCCTCTGTCTCTGTCTCCGTATCAGCCTCTGTCTCTGTCTCTGTGTCTATCTCTGCCTCTGACTCTGTCGCTGTCCCTGTCTATGTCTCTGTCTCTGTCTCTGTCTCCGTCTGCGTCTCTGTCTCTGTCTCCGTCTCTGTCTCTGTCTCTGGCTCTCTCTCTGTCTCTGTCTCTGTCTCTGTCTCTGTCTCTGTCTCTGTCTCTGTCTCTGTCTCTGTCTCTGTCTCTGTCTCTGTCTCTGTCTCTGTCTCTGTCTCTGTCTCTGTCTCTGTCTCTGTCTCTGTTTCTGTCTCTGTCTCTGTCGCTGTCTCTGTCCCTGTCTGTATCTCTGTCTCTGTCTCCGTCCCTGTCTCTGCCTCTGCCTCTGCCTCTGTCTCTGTCTCTGTCGCTGTCTCTCCCTCTGTCCCTGTCGCCGTCTCTGTCCCTGGCTCTGTCTCTGCCTCTGTCTCCGTCTCTGTCTCTGTCTCTGTTTCTGTCTCTGCCTCTGTCTCTGTCTCTGCCTCTGTCTCTGTCTCTGTCTCTGTCCCTGTCTCCGTCTCTGTCTCTGTCTCTGTCTCTGTCTCTGTCTATGTCGCTGTCTCTCCCTCTGTCTCTGTCTCCGTATCAGCCTCCGTCTCTGTCTCTGTCTCGGTCTTTGTCTCCGTCTCTGTCTCTGTCTCTGTCTCTGTCTCTGTCTCTGTCTCTGTCTCTGTCTCTGTCTCTGTCTCTGTCTCTGTCTCTGTCTCTGTCTCTGTCTCTGTCTCTGTCTCTGTCTCTGTCTCTGTCTCTGTCTCTGTCTCTGTCGCTGTCTCTCCATCTGTCCCTGTCTCCGTCTCTGCCTCTGGCTCTGTCTCTGCCTCTGTCTCCGTCTCTGTGTCTGTGTCGGTCTTTGTCTCCGTCTCTGTCTCTGTCTCTGGCTCTGTCTCTGCCTCTGTCTCCGTCTCTGTCTCTGTCTCGGTCTTTGTCTCCGTCTCTGTCTCTGTCTCTGTCTCTGTCTCTGTCTCTGTCTCTGTCTCTGTCTCTGTCTCTGTCTCTGTCTCTGTCTCTGTCTCTGTCTCTGTCTCTGGCTCTGTCTCTGCCTCTGTCTCCGTCTCTGTCTCTGTCTCGGTCTTCGTCTCCGTCTCTGTCTCTGTCTCTGCCTCTGTCTCTGTCGCTGTCTCTGTCCCTGTCTGTATCTCTGTCTCTGTCTCCGTCCCTGTCTCTGCCTCTGCCTCTGCCTCTGTCTCTGTCTCTGTCTCGGTCTTTGTATCCGTCTCTGTCTCTGTCTCTGTCTCTGTTTCTGTCACTGCCTCTGTCTCTGTCTCTGCCTGTGTATTTGTCTCTGTCTCTGTCCCTGTCTCCGTCTCTGTCTCTGTCTCTGTCTCTGTCTCTGTCTATGTCGCTGTCTCTCCCTCTGTCTCTGTCTCCGTATCAGCCTCTGTCTCTGTCTCTGTGTCTATCTCTGCCTCTGACTCTGTCGCTGTCCCTGTCTATGTCTCTGTCTCTGTCTCTGTCTCCGTCTGCGTCTCTGTCTCTGTCTCCGTCTCTGTCTCTGTCTCTGGCTCTCTCTCTGTCTCCGTCTCTGTCTCTGTCTCTGTCTCTGTCTCTGTCTCTGTCTCTGTCTCTGTCTCTGTCTCTGCCTCTGTCTCTGTCTCTGTCTCTGTCTCTGTCGCTGCCTCTGTCCCTGTCTGTATCTCTGTCTCTGTCTCCGTCCCTGTCTCTGCCTCTGTCTCTGCCTCTGTCTCTGTCTCTGTCGCTGTCTCTCCCTCTGTCCCTGTCTCCGTCTCTGTCCCTGGCTCTGTCTCTGCCTCTGTCTCCGTCTCTGTCACTGTCTCGGTCTTTGTATCCGTCTCTGTCTCTGTCTCTGTCTCTGTCTCTGTCTCTGTCTCTGTCTCTGTCTCTGTCCCTGTCTCCGTCTCTGTCTCTGTCTCTGTCTATGTCGCTGTCTCTCCCTCTGTCTCTGTCTCCGTATCAGCCTCTGTCTCTGTCTCTGTGTCTATCTCTGCCTCTGACTCTGTCGCTGTCCCTGTGTATGTCTCTGTCTCTGTCTCTGTCTCCGTCTGCGTCTCTGTCTCTGTCTACGTCTCTGTCTCTGCCTCTGGCTCTCTCTCTGTCTCTGTCTCTGTCACTGTCTCTGTCTCTGTCTCTGTCTCTGTCTCTGTCTCTGTCTCTGTCTCTGTCTCTGTCTCTGCCTCTGTCTCTGCCTCTGTCTCCGTCTCTGTCTCTGTCTCGGTCTTTGTCTCCGTCTCTGTCTCTGTCTCTGCCTCTGTCTCTGTCTCTGTCTCTGTCTCTGTCGCTGTCTCTGTCTCTGTCTGTATCTCTGTCTCTGTCTCCGTCCCTGTCTCTGCCTCTGCCTCTGCCTCTGTCTCTGTCTCTGTCTCTGTCGCTGTCTCTCCCTCTGTCCCTGTCTCCGTCTCTGTCCCTGGCTCTGTCTCTGCCTCTGTCTCCGTCTCTGTCTCTGTCTCGGTCTTTGTATCCGTCTCTGTCTCTGTCCCTGTCTCTGTTTCAGTCTCTGCCTCTGTCTCTGTCTCTGTCTCTGTCTCTGTCTCTGTCTTTGTCTCTGTCTCTGTCTCTGTCTCTGTCTCTGTCTCTGTCTCTGTCTCTGTCTCTGTCTCTGTCTCTGCCTCTGTCTCTGCCTCTGTCTCTGTCTCTGTCTCTGTCTCTGTCTCTGTCTCTGTCTCTGTCTCTGTCTCTGTCTCTGTCTCTGTTTCTGCATCTGCCTCTGCCACTGCCTCTGTCTCTGTCTCTGTCACTGTCTCTCCCTCTGTCTCCGTCTCTGTCTCTGTCCCTGGCTCTGTCTCTGCCTCTGTCTCTGTCTCTGTTTCTGTTTCTGTCTCTGTCTCTGTCTCTGTCTGTGTCTCTGCTTCTGTCTCGGTCTTTGCCTCCGTCTCTGTCTCTGTCTCTGTATCTGTATTTGTCTCTGTCTCTGTCTCTGTCTCTGTCTCTGTATCAGTGTCTGTCTCTGTCTCTGTCCCTGTCTCTGTCTCTGTCTCTGTCTCTGCCTCTGTCTCTGTCTCTGTCGCTGTCTCTCCCTCTGTCCCTGTCTCCGTCTCTGTCTCTGGCTCTGTCTCTGCCCCTGTCTCCGTCTCTGTCTCTGTCTCGGTCTTTGTCTCCGTCTCTGTCTCCGTCTCTCGCTCTGTCTCTGCCTCTGTCTCCGTCTCTGTCTCTGTCTCGGTCTTTGTCTCCGTCTCTGTCTCTGTCTCTGTCTCTGTCTCTGTCTCTGTCTCTGTCTCAGTCTCTGCCTCTGTCTCTGTCCCTGTATCTGTCCCTGTCTCTGTCTCTGTCTCTGTCTCCGTCTCTGTCTGTGTCTCTGTCTCTGTCTGTGCCTCTGCCTCTGTCTCGGTCTTTGTCTCCGTCTCTGTCTCTGTCTCTGTCTCTGTCTCTCTCTGAGACTCTGCCCCTGTCTCTGTCTCTGTCTCTGTCTCTGTCACTGTTTCTGTCTCTGTCTCTGTCTCTGTCTCTGTCTCTGTCTATGTCGCTGTCTCTCCCTCTGTCTCTGTCTCCGTATCAGCCTCTGTCTCTGTCCCCGCATCTGTCCCTGTCTCTGTCTCTGTCTCTGTCTCTGTCTCTGTCTCTGTCTCTGTCTCTGTCTCTGTCTGTGTCTCTGTCTCTGTCTGTGCCTCTGCCTCTGTCTCGGTTTTTGTCTCCGTCTCTGTCTCTGTCTCTGTCTCTGTCTCTGTCTCTGTCTCTGTCTCTGTCTCTGTCTCTGTCTCTGTCTCTGTCTCTGTCTCTGTCTCTGTCTCTGTCTCTGTCTCTGTCTCTGTCTCTGTCTCTGTCTCTGTCTCTGTCTCTGTATCAGTCTCTGTCTCTGTCTCTGTCTCTGTCTCTGTTTCTGCATCTGCCTCTGCCACTGCCTCTGTCTCTGTCTGTGTCACTGTCTCTCCCTCTGTCTCTGTCTCTGTCTCTGTCCCTGGCTCTGTCCCTGCCTCTGTCTCTGTCTCTGTTTCTGTCTCTGTCTCTGTCTGTGTCGCTGCTTCTGTCTCGGCCTTTGCCTCCGTCTCTGTCTCTGTCTCTGTCTCTGTATCTGTATCTGTATTTGTCTCTGTCTCTGTCTCTGTCTCTCTATCAGTGTCTGTCTCTGTCTCTGTCCCTGTCTCTGTCTCTGTCTCTGTCTCTGCCTCTGTCTCTGTCTCTGTCTCTGTCGCTGTATCACCCTCTGTCTCTGTCTCCGTCTCTGTCCCTGGCTCTGTCTCTGCCTCTGTCTCCGTCTCTGTCCCTGTCTCGGTCTTTGTCTCCGTCTCTGTCCCTGTTTCTGTCTCTGTCTCTGCCTCTGTCTCTGTCTCTGCCTCTGTCTCTGCCCCGTCCCTCTCCCTGGCCCTGTCTCTGCCTCTGTCTCCGTCTCTGCCTCTGTCTCTGTCTCTGCCTCTGTCTCTGCCCCGTCCCTCTCCCTGGCCCTGTCTCTGACTCTGTCTCTGTCTCTGTCTCTGTCTCTGTCTCTGTCTCTGTCTCTGTCTCTGTCTCTGTCTCTGTCGCTGTCTCTCCCTCTGTCTCTGTCTCCGTCGCAGTCTCTGTCTCTGTCTCCGTCGCAGTCTCTGTCTCTGTCTCTGTGTCAATCTCTGCCTCTGTCTCTGTCTCTGTCGCTGTCTCTCCCTCTGTCCCTGTCTCCGTCTCTGTCTCTGGCTCTGTCTCTGCCTCTGTCTCTGTCTCTGTCTCTGTCTCTGTCTCTGTCTATGTCGCTGTCTCTCCCTCTGTCTCTGTCTCCGTATCAGCCTCTGTCTCTGTCCCCGCATCTGTCCCTGTCTCTGTCTCTGTCTCTGTCTCTGTCTCTGTCTCTGTCTCTGTCTCTGTCTCTGTCTCTGTCTCTGTCTCTGTCTCTGTCTGTGTCTCTGTCTCTGTCTGTGCCTCTGCCTCTGTCTCGGTTTTTGTCTCCGTCTCTGTCTCTGTCTCTGTCTCTGTCTCTGTCTCTGTCTCTGTCTCTGTCTCTGTCTCTGTCTCTGTCTCTGTCTCTGTCTCTGTCTCTGTCTCTGTCTCTGTCTCTGTCTCTGTCTCTGTCTCTGTCTCTGTCTCTGTCTCTGTCTCTGTCTCTGTCTCTGTCTCTGTCTCTGTCTCTGTCTCTGTATCTGTCTCTGTCTCTGTCTCTGTTTCTGCCTCTGCCTCTGCCTCTGTCTCTGTCTCTGTCGCTGTCTCTCCCTCTGTCCCTGTCTCCGTCTCCGTCTCTGGCTCTGGCTCTGTCTCTGCCTCTGTCTCCGTCTCTGTCTCTGTCTCTGTCTCGGTCTTTGTCTCCGTCTCTGTCTCCGTCTCTGGCTCTGTCTCTGCCTCTGTCTCCGTCTCTGTCTCTGTCTCGGTCTTTGTCTCCGTCT
The DNA here is from genome assembly GCA_945859595.2 of Megachile willughbiella. NCBI lineage: Eukaryota > Metazoa > Arthropoda > Insecta > Hymenoptera > Megachilidae > Megachile > Megachile willughbiella. The sequence continues at coordinate 412,372 of CAMAOD020000141.1, forward strand.
CTGTCTCCGTCTCTGTCTCTGTCTCTGTCTCTGTCTCTGTCTCTGTCTGTGTCTCTGCTTCTGTCTCGGTCTTTGTCTCCGTCTCTGTATTTGTCTCTGTCTCTGTCTCTGTCTCTGTATCAGTCTCTGTCTCTGTCTCTGTCTCTGTCTCTGTCTCTGTCTCTGTCTCTGTCTCTGTCTCTGTCTCTGTCTCTGTCTCTGTCTCTGTCTCTGTCTCTGTCTCTGTCTCTGTCTCTGTGTCTCTGTCTCTGCCTCTGTCTCTGTCTCTGTCTCTGTCGCTGTCTCTCCCTCTGTCTCTGTCTCCGTCTCTGTCCCTGGCTCTGTCTCTGCCGCTGTCTCTGTCTCTGTCTCTGTCTATGCATCTGTCTCTGTCTCTGTCTTTGTCTCTGTCTCTGTCTCTGTCTTTGTCTCTGTCTCTGTCTCTGTCTCTGTCTCTGTCTCTGTCTCTGTCTCTGTCTCTGTCTCTGTCTCTGTCTCTGTCTCTGTCTCTGTCTCTGTCTCTGTCTCTGTCTCTGTCTCTGTCTCTGTCTCTGTCTCTGTATCAGTCTCTGTCTCTGTCTCTGTTTCTGCATCTGCCTCTGCCACTGCCTCTGTCTCTGTCTGTGTCACTGTCTCTCCCTCTGTCTCTGTCTTTGTCTCTGTCCCTGGCTCTGTCCCTGCCTCTGTCTCTGTCTCTGTTTCTGTCTCTGTCTCTGTCTCTGTCTCTGTTTCTGCATCTGCCTCTGCCACTGCCTCTGTCTCTGTCTGTGTCACTGTCTCTCCCTCTGTCTCTGTCTTTGTCTCTGTCCCTGGCTCTGTCCCTGCCTCTGTCTCTGTCTCTGTTTCTGTCTCTGTCTCTGTCTCTGTCTGTGTCTCTGCTTCTGTCTCGGCCTTTGCCTCCGTCTCTGTCTCTGTCTCTGTCTCTGTCTCTGTCTCTGCCTCTGTCTCCGTCTCTGTCTCTGTCTCGGTCTTTGTCTCCGTCTCTGTCTCCGTCTCTCGCTCTGTCTCTGCCTCTGCCTCTGTCTCCGTCTCTGTCTCTGTCTCGGTCTTTGTCTCCGTCTCTGTCTCTGTCTCTGTCTCTGTCTCTGTCTCTGTCTCTGTCTCTGTCTCTGTCTCTGTCTCTGTCTCTGTCTCTGTCTCTGGCTCTGTCTCTGCCTCTGTCTCTGTCTCTGTTTCAGTCTCTGCCTCTGTCTCTGTCTCTGTCTCTGTCTCTGTCTCTGTCTCTGTCTCTGTCTCTGTCTCTGTCTCTGTCTCTGTCTCTGTCTCTGTCTCTGTCTCTGTCTCTGTCTCTGTCTCTGTCTCTGTCTCTGTCTCTGTCTCTGTCTCTGTCTCTGTCTATGTCGCTGTCTCTCCCTCTGTCTCTGTCTCCGTATCAGCCTCTGTCTCTGTCTCTGTGTCTATCTCTGCCTCTGACTCTGTCGCTGTCCCTGTCTATGTCTCTGTCTCTGTCTCTGTCTCCGTCTGCGTCTCTGTCTCTGTCTCCGTCTCTGTCTCTGTCTCTGGCTCTCTCTCTGTCTCTGTCTCTGTCTGTGTCTCTGTCTCTGTCTCCGTCTCTGTCTCTGCCGCTGCCTCTGTCTCTGTCTCTGTCTCTATCTCTGTTTCTGTCTCAGTCTCTGTCTCTGTCTCTGTCTCTGTCTCTGTCTCTGTCTCTGTCTCTGTCTCTGTCTCTGTCTCTGTCTCTGTCTCTGTCTCTGTCTCTGTCTCTGTCTCTGTCTCTGTCTCTGTCTCTGTCTCTGTCTCTGTCTCTGTCTCTGTCTCTGTCTCTGTCTCTGTCTCTGTCTCTGTCTCTGTCTCTGTCTCTGTCTCTGTCTCTGTCTCTGTCTCTGTCTCTGTCTCTGTCTCTGTCTCTGTCTCTGTCTCTGTCTCTGTCTCTGTCTCTGTCTCTGTCTCTGTCTCTGTCTCTGTATCTGTCTCTGTCTCTGTCTCTGTTTCTGCCTCTGCCTCTGCCTCTGTCTCTGTCTCTGTCGCTGTCTCTCCCTCTGTCCCTGTCTCCGTCTCCGTCTCTGGCTCTGGCTCTGTCTCTGCCTCTGTCTCCGTCTCTGTCTCTGTCTCTGTCTCGGTCTTTGTCTCCGTCTCTGTCTCCGTCTCTGGCTCTGTCTCTGCCTCTGTCTCCGTCTCTGTCTCTGTCTCGGTCTTTGTCTCCGTCTCTGTCTCCGTCTCTGTCTCTGTCTCTGTCTCTGTCTCTGTCTCTGTCTGTGTCTCTGCTTCTGTCTCGGTCTTTGTCTCCGTCTCTGTATTTGTCTCTGTCTCTGTCTCTGTCTCTGTATCAGTCTCTGTCTCTGTCTCTGTCTCTGTCTCTGTCTCTGTCTCTGTCTGTGTCTCTGTCTCTGTCTGTGCCTCTGCCTCTGTCTCGGTTTTTGTCTCCGTCTCTGTCTCTGTCTCTGTCTCTGTCTCTGTCTCTGTCTCTGTCTCTGTCTCTGTCTCTGTCTCTGTCTCTGTCTCTGTCTCTGTCTCTGTCTCTGTCTCTGTCTCTGTCTCTGTCTCTGTCTCTGTCTCTGTCTCTGTCTCTGTCTCTGTCTCTGTCTCTGTCTCTGTCTCTGTCTCTGTCTCTGTCTCTGTCTCTGTCTCTGTATCTGTCTCTGTCTCTGTCTCTGTTTCTGCCTCTGCCTCTGCCTCTGTCTCTGTCTCTGTCGCTGTCTCTCCCTCTGTCCCTGTCTCCGTCTCCGTCTCTGGCTCTGGCTCTGTCTCTGCCTCTGTCTCCGTCTCTGTCTCTGTCTCTGTCTCGGTCTTTGTCTCCGTCTCTGTCTCCGTCTCTGGCTCTGTCTCTGCCTCTGTCTCCGTCTCTGTCTCTGTCTCGGTCTTTGTCTCCGTCTCTGTCTCCGTCTCTGTCTCTGTCTCTGTCTCTGTCTCTGTCTCTGTCTGTGTCTCTGCTTCTGTCTCGGTCTTTGTCTCCGTCTCTGTATTTGTCTCTGTCTCTGTCTCTGTCTCTGTATCAGTCTCTGTCTCTGTCTCTGTCTCTGTCTCTGTCTCTGTCTCTGTCTCTGTCTCTGTCTCTGTCTCTGTCTCTGTCTCTGTCTCTGTCTCTGTCTCTGTGTCTCTGTCTCTGCCTCTGTCTCTGTCTCTGTCTCTGTCGCTGTCTCTCCCTCTGTCTCTGTCTCCGTCTCTGTCCCTGGCTCTGTCTCTGCCGCTGTCTCTGTCTCTGTCTCTGTCTATGCATCTGTCTCTGTCTCTGTCTTTGTCTCTGTCTCTGTCTCTGTCTTTGTCTCTGTCTCTGTCTCTGTCTCTGTCTCTGTCTCTGTCTCTGTCTCTGTCTCTGTCTCTGTCTCTGTATCTGTCTCTGTCTCTGTCTCTGTCTCTGTCTCTGCCTCTGTCTCTGTCTCTGTCTCTGTCTCTGTCTCTGTCTCTGTCTCTGTTTCTGCATCTGCCTCTGCCACTGCCTCTGTCTCTGTCTGTGTCACTGTCTCTCCCTCTGTCTCTGTCTTTGTCTCTGTCCCTGGCTCTGTCCCTGCCTCTGTCTCTGTCTCTGTTTCTGTCTCTGTCTCTGTCTCTGTCTCTGTTTCTGCATCTGCCTCTGCCACTGCCTCTGTCTCTGTCTGTGTCACTGTCTCTCCCTCTGTCTCTGTCTTTGTCTCTGTCCCTGGCTCTGTCCCTGCCTCTGTCTCTGTCTCTGTTTCTGTCTCTGTCTCTGTCTCTGTCTGTGTCTCTGCTTCTGTCTCGGCCTTTGCCTCCGTCTCTGTCTCTGTCTCTGTCTCTGTCTCTGTCTCTGTCTCTGTCTCTGTCTCTGTATCTGTCTCTGTCTCTGTCTCTGTCTCTGTTTCTGCCTCTGCCTCTGCCTCTGTCTCTGTCTCCGTCTCTGTCTCTGTCTCGGTCTTTGTCTCCGTCTCTGTCTCCGTCTCTGTCTCTGTCTCTGTCTCTGTCTCTGTCTCTGTCTGTGTCTCTGCTTCTGTCTCGGTCTTTGTCTCCGTCTCTGTATTTGTCTCTGTCTCTGTCTCTGTCTCTGTATCAGTCTCTGTCTCTGTCTCTGTCTCTGTCTCTGTCTCTGTCTCTGTCTCTGTCTCTGTCTCTGTCTCTGTCTCTGTCTCTGTCTCTGTCTCTGTCTCTGCCTCTGTCTCTGTCTCTGTCTCTGTCTCTGTCTCTGTCTCTGTCTCTGTCTCTGTCTCTGTCTCTGTCTCTGTTTCTGCATCTGCCTCTGCCACTGCCTCTGTCTCTGTCTGTGTCACTGTCTCTCCCTCTGTCTCTGTCTTTGTCTCTGTCCCTGGCTCTGTCCCTGCCTCTGTCTCTGTCTCTGTTTCTGTCTCTGTCTCTGTCTCTGTCTGTGTCTCTGCTTCTGTCTCGGCCTTTGCCTCCGTCTCTGTCTCTGTCTCTGTCTCTGTCTCTGTCTCTGTCTCTGTCTCTGTCTCTGTCTCTGTATCTGTCTCTGTCTCTGTCTCTGTTTCTGCCTCTGCCTCTGCCTCTGTCTCTGTCTCTGTCGCTGTCTCTCCCTCTGTCCCTGTCTCCGTCTCCGTCTCTGGCTCTGTCTCTGCCTCTGTCTCCGTCTCTGTCTCTGTCTCTGTCTCGGTCTTTGTCTCCGTCTCTGTCTCCGTCTCTGGCTCTGTCTCTGCCTCTGTCTCCGTCACTGTCTCTGTCTCGGTCTTTGTCTCCGTCTCTGTCTCCGTCTCTGTCTCTGTCTCTGTCTCTGTCTCTGTCTCTGTCTGTGTCTCTGCTTCTGTCTCGGTCTTTGTCTCCGTCTCTGTATTTGTCTCTGTCTCTGTCTCTGTCTCTGTATCAGTCTCTGTCTCTGTCTCTGTCTCTGTCTCTGTCTCTGTCTCTGTCTCTGTCTCTGTCTCTGTCTCTGTCTCTGTCTCTGTGTCTCTGTCTCTGCCTCTGTCTCTGTCTCTGTCTCTGTCGCTGTCTCTCCCTCTGTCTCTGTCTCCGTCTCTGTCCCTGGCTCTGTCTCTGCCGCTGTCTCTGTCTCTGTCTCTGTCTATGCATCTGTCTCTGTCTCTGTCTTTGTCTCTGTCTCTGTCTCTGTCTTTGTCTCTGTCTCTGTCTCTGTCTCTGTCTCTGTCTCTGTCTCTGTCTCTGTCTCTGTCTCTGTCTCTGTCTCTGTCTCTGTCTCTGTCTCTGTCTCTGTCTCTGTCTCTGTCTCTGCCTCTGTCTCTGTCTCTGTCTCTGTCTCTGTCTCTGTCTCTGTCTCTGTCTCTGTCTCTGTCTCTGTTTCTGCATCTGCCTCTGCCACTGCCTCTGTCTCTGTCTGTGTCACTGTCTCTCCCTCTGTCTCTGTCTCTGTCTCTGTCCCTGGCTCTGTCCCTGCCTCTGTCTCTGTCTCTGTTTCTGTCTCTGTCTCTGTCTCTGTCTGTGTCTCTGCTTCTGTCTCGGCCTTTGCCTCCGTCTCTGTCTCTGTCTCTGTCTCTGTATCTGTATTTGTCTCTGTCTCTGTCTCTGTCTCTCTATCAGTGTCTGTCTCTGTCTCCGTCCCTGTCTCTGTCTCTGTCTCTGTCTCTGCCTCTGTCTCTGTCTCTGTCTCTGTCGCTGTATCACCCTCTGTCTCTGTCTCCGTCTCTGTCCCTGGCTCTGTCTCTGCCTCTGTCTCCGTCTCTGTCCCTGTCTCGGTCTTTGTCTCCGTCTCTGTCTCTGTCTCTGTCTCTGTCTCTGTCTCTGTCTCTGCCTCTGTCTCTGTCCCTGTATCTGTCTCTGTCACTGTTTCTGTCTCTGCCTCTGTCTCTGTCTCTGCCTCTGTCTCTGCCCCGTCCCTCTCCCTGGCCCTGTCTCTGCCTCTGTCTCCGTCTCTGCCTCTGTCTCTGTCTCTGCCTCTGTCTCTGCCCCGTCCCTCTCCCTGGCCCTGTCTCTGACTCTGTCTCTGTCTCTGTCTCTGTCTCTGTCTCTGTCTCTGTCTCTGTCTCTGTCTCTGTCTCTGTCTCTGTCTCTGTCGCTGTCTCTCCCTCTGTCTCTGTCTCCGTCGCAGTCTCTGTCTCTGTCTCCGTCGCAGTCTCTGTCTCTGTCTCTGTGTCAATCTCTGCCTCTGTCTCTGTCTCTGTCGCTGTCTCTCCCTCTGTCCCTGTCTCCGTCTCTGTCTCTGGCTCTGTCTCTGCCTCTGTCTCCGTCTCTGTCTCTGTCTCGGTCTTTGTCTCCGTCTCTGTCTCCGTCTCTCGCTCTGTCTCTGCCTCTGCCTCTGTCTCCGTCTCTGTCTCTGTCTCGGTCTTTGTCTCCGTCTCTGTCTCTGTCTCTGTCTCTGTCTCTGTCTCTGTCTCTGTCTCTGTCTCTGTCTCTGTCTCTGTCTCTGTCTCTGTCTCTGTCTCTGGCTCTGTCTCTGCCTCTGTCTCTGTCTCTGTTTCAGTCTCTGCCTCTGTCTCTGTCTCTGTCTCTGTCTCTGTCTCTGTCTCTGTCTCTGTCTCTGTCTCTGTCTCTGTCTCTGTCTCTGTCTCTGTCTCTGTCTCTGTCTCTGTCTCTGTCTCTGTCTCTGTCTCTGTCTCTGTCTCTGTCTCTGTCTCTGTCTCTGTCTATGTCGCTGTCTCTCCCTCTGTCTCTGTCTCCGTATCAGCCTCTGTCTCTGTCTCTGTGTCTATCTCTGCCTCTGACTCTGTCGCTGTCCCTGTCTATGTCTCTGTCTCTGTCTCTGTCTCCGTCTGCGTCTCTGTCTCTGTCTCCGTCTCTGTCTCTGTCTCTGGCTCTCTCTCTGTCTCTGTCTCTGTCTGTGTCTCTGTCTCTGTCTCCGTCACTGTCTCTGCCGCTGCCTCTGTCTCTGTCTCTGTCTCTATCTCTGTTTCTGTCTCAGTCTCTGTCTCTGTCTCTGTCTCTGTCTCTGTCTCTGTCTCTGTCTCTGTCTCTGTCTCTGTCTCTGTCTCTGTCTCTGTCTCTGTCTCTGTCTCTGTCTCTGTCTCTGTCTCTGTCTCTGTCTCTGTCTCTGTCTCTGTCTCTGTCTCTGTCTCTGTCTCTGTCTCTGTCTCTGTCTCTGTCTCTGTCTCTGTCTCTGTCTCTGTCTCTGTCTCTGTCTCTGTCTCTGTCTCTGTCTCTGTCTCTGTCTCTGTCTCTGTCTCTGTCTCTGTCTCTGTCTCTGTCTCTGTCTCTGTCTCTGTCTCTGTCTCTGTCTCTGTCTCTGTTTCTGTCCCTGCCTCTGTCGCTGTCTCTCCCTCTGTCTCTGTCTCCGTCTCTGTCCCTGGCTCTGTCTCTGCCTCTGTCTCTGTTTCTGTCCCTGCCTCTGTCGCTGTCTCTCCCTGTGTCTCTGTCTCCGTCTCTGTCCCTGGCTCTGTCTCTGTCTCTGTCTCTGTCTCTGTCTCTGTCACCGTCTCTGTCTCTGTCTCTGTCTTTGTCTCTGTCTCTGTCTCTGTCTCTGTCTCTGTCTCTGTCTCTGTCTCTGTCTCTGTCTCTGTCTCTGTCTCTGTCTCTGTCCCTGGCTCTGTCTCTGCCTCTGTCTCTGTCTCTGTTTCTGTCTCTGTCTCTGTCTCTGTCTGTGTCTCTGCTTCTGTCTCGGTCTTTGCCTCCGTCTCTGTCTCTGTCTCTGTATCTGTATTTGTCTCTGTCTCTGTCTCTGTCTCTGTCTCTGTATCAGTGTCTGTCTCTGTCTCTGTCTCTGTCCCTGTCTCTGTCTCTCTCTCTGTCTCTGCCTCTGCCTCTGTCTCTGTCTCTGTCTCTGTCTCTGTCTCTGTCTCTGTCTCTGTCTCCGTCTCTGTCCCTGGCTCTGTCTCTGCCTCTGTCTCCGTCTCTGTCTCTGTCTCGGTCTTTGTCTCCGTCTCTGTCTCTGTCTCTGTCTCTGTCTCTGTCTCTGTCTCTGTCTCCGTCTCTGTCCCTGGCTCTGTCTCTGTCTCTGTCTCTGTCTCTGTCTCTGTCACCGTCTCTGTCTCTGTCTCTGTCTTTGTCTCTGTCTCTGTCTCTGTCTCTGTTTCTGTCTCTGCCTCTGTCTCTGTCTCTGCCTCTGCCTCTGCCCCGTCCCTCTCCCTGGCCCTGTCTCTGCCTCTGTCTCCGTCTCTGCCTCTGTCTCTGTCCCTGCCTCTGTCTCTGCCCCGTCCCTCTCCCTGGCCCTGTCTCTGTCTCTGTCTCTGTCTCTGTCTCTGTCTCTGTCTCTGTCTCTGTCTCTGTCTCTGTCTCTGTCTCTGTCTCTGTCTCTGTCGCTGTCTCTCCCTCTGTCTCTGTCTCCGTCGCAGTCTCTGTCTCTGTCTCCGTCGCAGTCTCTGTCTCTGCCTCTGTCTCTGTCTCTGCCTCTGTCTTTGTTTCTGTCTCTGTCCCTGTCTCCGTCTCTGTCTCTGTCTCTGTCTCTGTCTCTGTCTATGTCGCTGTCTCTCCCTCTGTCTCTGTCTCCGTATCAGCCTCTGTCTCTGTCTCTGTGTCTATCTCTTCCTCTGACTCTGTCGCTGTCCCTGTCTATGTCTCTGTCTCTGTCTCTGTCTCCGTCTGCGTCTCTGTCTCTGTCTCCGTCTCTGTCTCTGTCTCTGGCTCTCTCTGTCTCTGTCTCTGTCTCTGTCTCTGTCTCTGTCTCTGTCTCTGTCTCTGTCTCTGTCTCTGTCTCTGTCTCTGTCTCTGTCTCTGTCTCTGTCTCTGTCTCTGTCTCTGTTTCTGTCTCTGTCTCTGTCGCTGTCTCTGTCCCTGTCTGTATCTCTGTCTCTGTCTCCGTCCCTGTCTCTGCCTCTGCCTCTGCCTCTATCTCTGTCTCTGTCGCTGTCTCTCCCTCTGTCCCTGTCTCCGTCTCTGTCCCTGGCTCTGTCTCTGCCTCTGTCTCCGTCTCTGTCTCTGTCTCTGTTTCTGTCTCTGCCTCTGTCTCTGTCTCTGCCTCTGTCTCTGTCTCTGTCTCTGTCCCTGTCTCCGTCTCTGTCTCTGTCTCTGTCTCTGTCTCTGTCTATGTCGCTGTCTCTCCCTCTGTCTCTGTCTCCGTATCAGCCTCTGTCTCTGTCTCTGTGTCTATCTCTGCCTCTGACTCTGTCGCTGTCCCTGTCTATGTCTCTGTCTCTGTCTCTGTCTCCGTCTGCGTCTCTGTCTCTGTCTCCGTCTCTGTCTCTGTCTCTGGCTCTGTCTCTGTCTCTGTCTCTGTCTGTGTCTTTGTCTCTGTCTCAGTATCTGTCTCTGCCGCTTTCTCTGTCTCTGTCTCTGTCTCTGTTTCTGTCTCTGTCTCTGTCTCTGTCTCTGTCTCTGTCTCTGTCTCCGTCTCTGTCTCTGTCTCTGTCTCTGTCTCTGTCTCTGTCTCTGTCTCTGTCTCTGTCTCTGTCTCTGTCTCTGTCTCTGTCTCTGTCTCTGTCTCTGTCTCTGTCTCTGTTTCTGTCTCTGTCGCTGTCTCTGTCCCTGTCTGTATCTCTGTCTCTGTCTCCGTCCCTGTCTCTGCCTCTGCCTCTGCCTCTGTCTCTGTCTATGTCGCTGTCTCTCCCTCTGTCTCTGTCTCCGTATCAGCCTCTGTCTCTGTCTCTGTGTCTATCTCTGCCTCTGACTCTGTCGCTGTCCCTGTCTATGTCTCTGTCTCTGTCTCTGTCTCCGTCTGCGTCTCTGTCTCTGTCTGTGTCTTTGTCTCCGTCTCAGTCTCTGTCTCTGCCGCTTTCTCTGTCTCTGTCTCTGTCTCTGTTTCTGTCTCTGTCTCTGTCTCTCTCTCTGTCTCTGTCTCTGCCTCTGTTTCTGTCTCTGTCTCTGACTCTGTCTCTGTCTCTGTCTCTGCCTCTGTCTCTGCCTCTGTCTCTATCCCCGTATCTGTCTCTGTCTCTGCCTCTGTCTCTGCCTCTGTCTCTATCCCCGTATCTGTCTCTGTCTCTCTTTCTGTCCCTGCCTCTGTCTCTGTCTCTGTTTCTGTCTCTGTCTCTGTCTCTGTCTCTGTCTCTGTCTCTGTCTCTGTCTCTGTCTCTGTCTCTGTCTCTGTCTCTGTCTCTGTATCTGTCTCTGTTTCTGCCTCTGCCTCTGCCTCTGTCTCTGTCTCTGTCGCTGTCTCTCCCTCTGTCCCTGTCTCCGTCTCCGTCTCTGGCTCTGTCTCTGCCTCTGTCTCCGTCTCTGTCTCTGTCTCTGTCTCGGTCTTTGTCTCCGTCTCTGTCTCCGTCTCTGGCTCTGCCTCTGTCTCCGTCTCTGTCTCTGTCTCGGTCTTTGTCTCCGTCTCTGTCTCCGTCTCTCGCTCTGTCTCTGCCTCTGTCTCCGTCTCTGTCTCTGTCTCGGTCTTTGTCTCCGTCTCTGTCTCCGTCTCTGTCTCTGTCTCTGTCTCTGTCTCTGTCTCTGTCTGTGTCTCTGCTTCTGTCTCGGTCTTTGTCTCCGTCTCTGTATTTGTCTCTGTCTCTGTCTCTGTCTCTGTATCAGTCTCTGTCTCTGTCTCTGTCTCTGTCTCTGTCTCTGTCTCTGTCTCTGTCTCTGTCTCTGTCTCTGTCTCTGTCTCTGTCTCTGTGTCTCTGTCTCTGCCTCTGTCTCTGTCTCTGTCTCTGTCGCTGTCTCTCCCTCTGTCTCTGTCTCCGTCTCTGTCCCTGGCTCTGTCTCTGCCGCTGTCTCTGTCTCTGTCTCTGTCTATGCATCTGTCTCTGTCTCTGTCTTTGTCTCTGTCTCTGTCTCTGTCTTTGTCTCTGTCTCTGTCTCTGTCTCTGTCTCTGTCTCTGTCTCTGTCTCTGTCTCTGTCTCTGTCTCTGTCTCTGTCTCTGTCTCTGTCTCTGTCTCTGTCTCTGTCTCTGTCTCTGTCTCTGCCTCTGTCTCTGTCTCTGTCTCTGTCTCTGTCTCTGTCTCTGTCTCTGTCTCTGTCTCTGTTTCTGCATCTGCCTCTGCCACTGCCTCTGTCTCTGTCTGTGTCACTGTCTCTCCCTCTGTCTCTGTCTTTGTCTCTGTCCCTGGCTCTGTCCCTGCCTCTGTCTCTGTCTCTGTTTCTGTCTCTGTCTCTGTCTCTGTCTGTGTCTCTGCTTCTGTCTCGGCCTTTGCCTCCGTCTCTGTCTCTGTCTCTGTCTCTGTCTCTGTCTCTGTCTCTGTCTCTGTCTCTGTCTCTGTCTCTGTATCTGTCTCTGTCTCTGTCTCTGTTTCTGCCTCTGCCTCTGCATCTGTCTCTGTCTCTGTCGCTGTCTCTCCCTCTGTCCCTGTCTCCGTCTCCGTCTCTGGCTCTGTCTCTGCCTCTGTCTCCGTCTCTGTCTCTGTCTCTGTCTCGGTCTTTGTCTCCGTCTCTGTCTCCGTCTCTGGCTCTGTCTCTGCCTCTGTCTCCGTCTCTGTCTCTGTCTCGGTCTTTGTCTCCGTCTCTGTCTCCGTCTCTGTCTCTGTCTCTGTCTCTGTCTCTGTCTCTGTCTGTGTCTCTGCTTCTGTCTCGGTCTTTGTCTCCGTCTCTGTATTTGTCTCTGTCTCTGTCTCTGTCTCTGTATCAGTCTCTGTCTCTGCCTCTGTCTCTGTCTCTGTCTCTGTCTCTGTCTCTGTCTCTGTCTCTGTCTCTGTCTCTGTCTCTGTCTCTGTGTCTCTGTCTCTGCCTCTGTCTCTGTCTCTGTCTCTGTCGCTGTCTCTCCCTCTGTCTCTGTCTCCGTCTCTGTCCCTGGCTCTGTCTCTGCCGCTGTCTCTGTCTCTGTCTCTGTCTATGCATCTGTCTCTGTCTCTGTCTTTGTCTCTGTCTCTGTCTCTGTCTTTGTCTCCGTCTCTGTCTCTGTCTCTGTCTCTGTCTCTGTCTCTGTCTCTGTCTCTGTCTCTGTCTCTGTCTCTGTCTCTGTCTCTGTCTCTGTCTCTGTCTCTGTCTCTGTCTCTGCCTCTGTCTCTGTCTCTGTCTCTGTCTCTGTCTCTGTCTCTGTCTCTGTCTCTGTCTCTGTTTCTGCATCTGCCTCTGCCACTGCCTCTGTCTCTGTCTGTGTCACTGTCTCTCCCTCTGTCTCTGTCTCTGTCTCTGTCCCTGGCTCTGTCCCTGCCTCTGTCTCTGTCCCTGTTTCTGTCTCTGTCTCTGTCTCTGTCTGTGTCTCTGCTTCTGTCTCGGCCTTTGCCTCCGTCTCTGTCTCTGTCTCTGTCTCTGTATCTGTATTTGTCTCTGTCTCTGTCTCTGTCTCTCTATCAGTGTCTGTCTCTGTCTCTGTCGCTGTCTCTGTCTCTGTCTCTGTCTCTGCCTCTGTCTCTGTCTCTGTCTCTGTCGCTGTATCACCCTCTGTCTCTGTCTCCGTCTCTGTCCCTGGCTCTGTCTCTGCCTCTGTCTCCGTCTCTGTCCCTGTCTCGGTCTTTGTCTCCGTCTCTGTCTCTGTCTCTGTCTCTGTCTCGGTCTTTGTCTCCGTCTCTGTCTCCGTCTCTGTCTCTGTCTCTGTCTCTGTCTCTGTCTCTGTCTGTGTCTCTGCTTCTGTCTCGGTCTTTGTCTCCGTCTCTGTATTTGTCTCTGTCTCTGTCTCTGTCTCTGTATCAGTCTCTGTCTCTGCCTCTGTCTCTGTCTCTGTCTCTGTCTCTGTCTCTGTCTCTGTCTCTGTCTCTGTCTCTGTCTCTGTGTCTCTGTCTCTGCCTCTGTCTCTGTCTCTGTCTCTGTCGCTGTCTCTCCCTCTGTCTCTGTCTCCGTCTCTGTCCCTGGCTCTGTCTCTGCCGCTGTCTCTGTCTCTGTCTCTGTCTATGCATCTGTCTCTGTCTCTGTCTTTGTCTCTGTCTCTGTCTCTGTCTTTGTCTCTGTCTCTGTCTCTGTCTCTGTCTCTGTCTCTGTCTCTGTCTCTGTCTCTGTCTCTGTCTCTGTCTCTGTCTCTGTCTCTGTCTCTGCCTCTGTCTCTGTCTCTGTCTCTGTCTCTGTCTCTGTCTCTGTCTCTGTCTCTGTTTCTGCATCTGCCTCTGCCACTGCCTCTGTCTCTGTCTGTGTCACTGTCTCTCCCTCTGTCTCTGTCTCTGTCTCTGTCCCTGGCTCTGTCCCTGCCTCTGTCTCTGTCCCTGTTTCTGTCTCTGTCTCTGTCTCTGTCTCTGTCTGTGTCTCTGCTTCTGTCTCGGCCTTTGCCTCCGTCTCTGTCTCTGTCTCTGTCTCTGTATCTGTATTTGTCTCTGTCTCTGTCTCTGTCTCTCTATCAGTGTCTGTCTCTGTCTCTGTCCCTGTCTCTGTCTCTGTCTCTGTCTCTGCCTCTGTCTCTGTCTCTGTCTCTGTCGCTGTATCACCCTCTGTCTCTGTCTCCGTCTCTGTCCCTGGCTCTGTCTCTGCCTCTGTCTCCGTCTCTGTCCCTGTCTCGGTCTTTGTCTCCGTCTCTGTCTCTGTCTCTGTCTCTGTCTCTGTCTCTGTCTCTGCCTCTGTCTCTGTCCCTGTATCTGTCTCTGTCTCTGTTTCTGTCTCTGCCTCTGTCTCTGTCTCTGCCTCTGTCTCTGCCCCGTCCCTCTCCCTGGCCCTGTCTCTGCCTCTGTCTCCGTCTCTGCCTCTGTCTCTGTCTCTGCCTCTGTCTCTGCCCCGTCCCTCTCCCTGGCCCTGTCTCTGACTCTGTCTCTGTCTCTGTCTCTGTCTCTGTCTCTGTCTCTGTCTCTGTCTCTGTCTCTGTCGCTGTCTCTCCCTCTGTCTCTGTCTCCGTCGCAGTCTCTGTCTCTGTCTCCGTCGCAGTCTCTGTCTCTGTCTCTGTGTCAATCTCTGCCTCTGTCTCTGTCTCTGTCGCTGTCTCTCCCTCTGTCCCTGTCTCCGTCTCTGTCTCCGTCTCTCGCTCTGTCTCTGCCTCTGTCTCCGTCTCTGTCTCTGTCTCGGTCTTTGTCTCCGTCTCTGTCTCTGTCTCTGTCTCTGTCTCTGTCTCTGTCTCTGTCTCTGTCTCTGTCTCTGTCTCTGTCTGTGTCTCTGCTTCTGTCTCGGTCTTTGCCTCCGTCTCTGTCTCTGTCTCTGTATCTGTATTTGTCTCTGTCTCTGTCTCTGTCTCTGTCTCTGTATCAGTGTCTGTCTCTGTCTCTGTCTCTGTCCCTGTCTCTGTCTCTCTCTCTGTCTCTGCCTCTGTCTCTGTCTCTGTCTCTGTCTCTGTCTCTGTCTCTGTCTCTGTCTCCGTCTCTGTCCCTGGCTCTGTCTCTGCCTCTGTCTCCGTCTCTGTCTCTGTCTCGGTCTTTGTCTCCGTCTCTGTCTCTGTCTCTGTCTCTGTCTCTGTCTCTGTCTCTGTCTCCGTCTCTGTCCCTGGCTCTGTCTCTGTCTCTGTCTCTGTCTCTGTCTCTGTCACCGTCTCTGTCTCTGTCTCTGTCTTTGTCTCTGCCTCTGTCTCTGTCTCTGCCTCTGCCTCTGCCCCGTCCCTCTCCCTGGCCCTGTCTCTGCCTCTGTCTCCGTCTCTGCCTCTGTCTCTGTCTCTGCCTCTGTCTCTGCCCCGTCCCTCTCCCTGGCCCTGTCTCTGTCTCTGTCTCTGTCTCTGTCCCTGTCTCTGTCTCTGTCTCTGTCTCTGTCTCTGTCTCTGTCTCTGTCTCTGTCTCTGTCTCTGTCGCTGTCTCTCCCTCTGTCTCTGTCTCCGTCGCAGTCTCTGTCTCTGTCTCCGTCGCAGTCTCTGTCTCTGCCTCTGTCTCTGTCTCTGCCTCTGTCTTTGTTTCTGTCTCTGTCCCTGTCTCCGTCTCTGTCTCTGTCTCTGTCTCTGTCTCTGTCTATGTCGCTGTCTCTCCCTCTGTCTCTGTCTCCGTATCAGCCTCTGTCTCTGTCTCTGTCTCTGTCTCTGTCTCTGTCTCTGTTTCTGTCTCTGTCTCTGTCGCTGTCTCTGTCCCTGTCTGTATCTCTGTCTCTGTCTCCGTCCCTGTCTCTGCCTCTGCCTCTGCCTCTATCTCTGTCTCTGTCGCTGTCTCTCCCTCTGTCCCTGTCTCCGTCTCTGTCCCTGGCTCTGTCTCTGCCTCTGTCTCCGTCTCTGTCTCTGTCTCTGTTTCTGTCTCTGCCTCTGTCTCTGTCTCTGCCTCTGTCTCTGTCTCTGTCTCTGTCCCTGTCTCCGTCTCTGTCTCTGTCTCTGTCTCTGTCTCTGTCTATGTCGCTGTCTCTCCCTCTGTCTCTGTCTCCGTATCAGCCTCTGTCTCTGTCTCTGTGTCTATCTCTGCCTCTGACTCTGTCGCTGTCCCTGTCTATGTCTCTGTCTCTGTCTCTGTCTCCGTCTGCGTCTCTGTCTCTGTCTCCGTCTCTGTCTCTGTCTCTGGCTCTGTCTCTGTCTCTGCCTCTGTCTGTGTCTTTGTCTCTGTCTCAGTCTCTGTCTCTGCCGCTTTCTCTGTCTCTGTCTCTGTCTCTGTTTCTGTCTCTGTCTCTGTCTCTCTCTCTGTCTCTGTCTCTGCCTCTGTTTCTGTCTCTGTCTCTGTCTCTGTCTCTGTCTCTGCCTCTGTCTCTGCCTCTGTCTCTATCCCCGTATCTGTCTCTGTCTCTGTTTCTGTCTCTGCCTCTGTCTCTGTCTCTGCCTCTGTCTCTGCCCCGTCCCTCTCCCTGGCCCTGTCGCTGTCTCTGTCTCTGTCTCTGTCTATGCATCTGTCTCTGACTCTGTCTCCGTCTCTGTCTCTGTCTCTGTCTCTGTCTCCGTCTCTGTCTCTGTCTCTGTCTCTGTCTCTGTCTCTGTCTCTGTCTCTGTCTCTGTCTCTGTCTCTGTCTCTGTCTCTGTCTCTGTCTCTGTCTCTGTTTCTGTCTCTGTCGCTGTCTCTGTCCCTGTCTGTATCTCTGTCTCTGTCTCCGTCCCTGTCTCTGCCTCTGCCTCTGCCTCTGTCTCTGTCTATGTCGCTGTCTCTCCCTCTGTCTCTGTCTCCGTATCAGCCTCTGTCTCTGTCTCTGTGTCTATCTCTGCCTCTGACTCTGTCGCTGTCCCTGTCTATGTCTCTGTCTCTGTCTCTGTCTCCGTCTGCGTCTCTGTCTCTGTCTGTGTCTTTGTCTCTGTCTCAGTCTCTGTCTCTGCCGCTTTCTCTGTCTCTGTCTCTGTCTCTGTTTCTGTCTCTGTCTCTGTCTCTCTCTCTGTCTCTGTCTCTGCCTCTGTTTCTGTCTCTGTCTCTGTCTCTGTCTCTGTCTCTGTCTCTGCCTCTGTCTCTGCCTCTGTCTCTATCCCCGTATCTGTCTCTGTCTCTGCCTCTGTCTCTGCCTCTGTCTCTATCCCCGTATCTGTCTCTGTCTCTCTTTCTGTCCCTGCCTCTGTCTCTGTCTCTGTTTCTGTCTCTGTCTCTGTCTCTGTCTCTGTCTCTGTCTCTGTCTCTGTCTCTGTCTCTGTCTCTGTCTCTGTCTCTGTATCTGTCTCTGTTTCTGCCTCTGCCTCTGCCTCTGTCTCTGTCTCTGTCGCTGTCTCTCCCTCTGTCCCTGTCTCCGTCTCCGTCTCTGGCTCTGTCTCTGCCTCTGTCTCCGTCTCTGTCTCTGTCTCTGTCTCGGTCTTTGTCTCCGTCTCTGTCTCCGTCTCTGGCTCTGCCTCTGTCTCCGTCTCTGTCTCTGTCTCGGTCTTTGTCTCCGTCTCTGTCTCCGTCTCTCGCTCTGTCTCTGCCTCTGTCTCCGTCTCTGTCTCTGTCTCGGTCTTTGTCTCCGTCTCTGTCTCCGTCTCTGTCTCTGTCTCTGTCTCTGTCTCTGTCTCTGTCTGTGTCTCTGCTTCTGTCTCGGTCTTTGTCTCCGTCTCTGTATTTGTCTCTGTCTCTGTCTCTGTCTCTGTATCAGTCTCTGTCTCTGTCTCTGTCTCTGTCTCTGTCTCTGTCTCTGTCTCTGTCTCTGTCTCTGTCTCTGTCTCTGTCTCTGTCTCTGTCTCTGTGTCTCTGTCTCTGCCTCTGTCTCTGTCTCTGTCTCTGTCGCTGTCTCTCCCTCTGTCTCTGTCTCCGTCTCTGTCCCTGGCTCTGTCTCTGCCGCTGTCTCTGTCTCTGTCTCTGTCTATGCATCTGTCTCTGTCTCTGTCTTTGTCTCTGTCTCTGTCTCTGTCTTTGTCTCTGTCTCTGTCTCTGTCTCTGTCTCTGTCTCTGTCTCTGTCTCTGTCTCTGTCTCTGTCTCTGTCTCTGTCTCTGTCTCTGTCTCTGTCTCTGTCTCTGTCTCTGCCTCTGTCTCTGTCTCTGTCTCTGTCTCTGTCTCTGTCTCTGTCTCTGTTTCTGCATCTGCCTCTGCCACTGCCTCTGTCTCTGTCTGTGTCACTGTCTCTCCCTCTGTCTCTGTCTTTGTCTCTGTCCCTGGCTCTGTCCCTGCCTCTGTCTCTGTCTCTGTTTCTGTCTCTGTCTCTGTCTCTGTCTGTGTCTCTGCTTCTGTCTCGGCCTTTGCCTCCGTCTCTGTCTCTGTCTCTGTCTCTGTCTCTGTCTCTGTCTCTGTCTCTGTCTCTGTCTCTGTCTCTGTATCTGTCTCTGTCTCTGTCTCTGTTTCTGCCTCTGCCTCTGCCTCTGTCTCTGTCTCTGTCGCTGTCTCTCCCTCTGTCCCTGTCTCCGTCTCCGTCTCTGGCTCTGTCTCTGCCTCTGTCTCCGTCTCTGTCTCTGTCTCTGTCTCGGTCTTTGTCTCCGTCTCTGTCTCCGTCTCTGGCTCTGTCTCTGCCTCTGTCTCCGTCTCTGTCTCTGTCTCGGTCTTTGTCTCCGTCTCTGTCTCCGTCTCTGTCTCTGTCTCTGTCTCTGTCTCTGTCTCTGTCTGTGTCTCTGCTTCTGTCTCGGTCTTTGTCTCCGTCTCTGTATTTGTCTCTGTCTCTGTCTCTGTCTCTGTATCAGTCTCTGTCTCTGCCTCTGTCTCTGTCTCTGTCTCTGTCTCTGTCTCTGTCTCTGTCTCTGTCTCTGTCTCTGTCTCTGTGTCTCTGTCTCTGCCTCTGTCTCTGTCTCTGTCTCTGTCGCTGTCTCTCCCTCTGTCTCTGTCTCCGTCTCTGTCCCTGGCTCTGTCTCTGCCGCTGTCTCTGTCTCTGTCTCTGTCTATGCATCTGTCTCTGTCTCTGTCTTTGTCTCTGTCTCTGTCTCTGTCTTTGTCTCCGTCTCTGTCTCTGTCTCGGTCTTTGTCTCCGTCTCTGTCTCCGTCTCTGTCTCTGTCTCTGTCTCTGTCTCTGTCTCTGTCTGTGTCTCTGCTTCTGTCTCGGTCTTTGTCTCCGTCTCTGTATTTGTCTCTGTCTCTGTCTCTGTCTCTGTATCAGTCTCTGTCTCTGCCTCTGTCTCTGTCTCTGTCTCCGTCTCTGTCTCTGCCTCTGTCTCTGTCTCTGTCTCTGTCTCTGTCTCTGTCTCTGTCTCTGTCTCTGTTTCTGCATCTGCCTCTGCCACTGCCTCTGTCTCTGTCTGTGTCACTGTCTCTCCCTCTGTCTCTGTCTCTGTCTCTGTCCCTGGCTCTGTCCCTGCCTCTGTCTCTGTCCCTGTTTCTGTCTCTGTCTCTGTCTCTGTCTGTGTCTCTGCTTCTGTCTCGGCCTTTGCCTCCGTCTCTGTCTCTGTCTCTGTCTCTGTATCTGTATTTGTCTCTGTCTCTGTCTCTGTCTCTCTATCAGTGTCTGTCTCTGTCTCTGTTGCTGTCTCTGTCTCTGTCTCTGTCTCTGCCTCTGTCTCTGTCTCTGTCTCTGTCGCTGTATCACCCTCTGTCTCTGTCTCCGTCTCTGTCCCTGGCTCTGTCTCTGCCTCTGTCTCCGTCTCTGTCCCTGTCTCGGTCTTTGTCTCCGTCTCTGTCTCTGTCTCTGTCTCTGTCTCGGTCTTTGTCTCCGTCTCTGTCTCCGTCTCTGTCTCTGTCTCTGTCTCTGTCTCTGTCTCTGTCTGTGTCTCTGCTTCTGTCTCGGTCTTTGTCTCCGTCTCTGTATTTGTCTCTGTCTCTGTCTCTGTCTCTGTATCAGTCTCTGTCTCTGCCTCTGTCTCTGTCTCTGTCTCTGTCTCTGTCTCTGTCTCTGTCTCTGTCTCTGTCTCTGTCTCTGTCTCTGTCTCTGTGTCTCTGTCTCTGCCTCTGTCTCTGTCTCTGTCTCTGTCGCTGTCTCTCCCTCTGTCTCTGTCTCCGTCTCTGTCCCTGGCTCTGTCTCTGCCGCTGTCTCTGTCTCTGTCTCTGTCTATGCATCTGTCTCTGTCTCTGTCTTTGTCTCTGTCTCTGTCTCTGTCTTTGTCTCTGTCTCTGTCTCTGTCTCTGTCTCTGTCTCTGTCTCTGTCTCTGTCTCTGTCTCTGTATCTGTCTCTGTCTCTGTCTCTGTCTCTGCCTCTGTCTCTGTCTCTGTCTCTGTCTCTGTCTCTGTCTCTGTCTCTGTCTCTGTCTCTGTCTCTGTCTCTGTCTCTGTTTCTGCATCTGCCTCTGCCACTGCCTCTGTCTCTGTCTGTGTCACTGTCTCTCCCTCTGTCTCTGTCTCTGTCTCTGTCCCTGGCTCTGTCCCTGCCTCTGTCTCTGTCCCTGTTTCTGTCTCTGTCTCTGTCTCTGTCTCTGTCTGTGTCTCTGCTTCTGTCTCGGCCTTTGCCTCCGTCTCTGTCTCTGTCTCTGTCTCTGTCTCTGTCTCTGTCTCTGTTTCTGCATCTGCCTCTGCCACTGCCTCTGTCTCTGTCTGTGTCACTGTCTCTCCCTCTGTCTCTGTCTCTGTCTCTGTCCCTGGCTCTGTCCCTGCCTCTGTCTCTGTCCCTGTTTCTGTCTCTGTCTCTGTCTCTGTCTCTGTCTGTGTCTCTGCTTCTGTCTCGGCCTTTGCCTCCGTCTCTGTCTCTGTCTCTGTCTCTGTATCTGTATTTGTCTCTGTCTCTGTCTCTGTCTCTCTATCAGTGTCTGTCTCTGTCTCTGTCCCTGTCTCTGTCTCTGTCTCTGTCTCTGCCTCTGTCTCTGTCTCTGTCTCTGTCGCTGTATCACCCTCTGTCTCTGTCTCCGTCTCTGTCCCTGGCTCTGTCTCTGCCTCTGTCTCCGTCTCTGTCCCTGTCTCGGTCTTTGTCTCCGTCTCTGTCTCTGTCTCTGTCTCTGTCTCTGTCTCTGTCTCTGTCTCTGCCTCTGTCTCTGTCCCTGTATCTGTCTCTGTCTCTGTTTCTGTCTCTGCCTCTGTCTCTGTCTCTGCCTCTGTCTCTGCCCCGTCCCTCTCCCTGGCCCTGTCTCTGCCTCTGTCTCCGTCTCTGCCTCTGTCTCTGTCTCTGCCTCTGTCTCTGCCCCGTCCCTCTCCCTGGCCCTGTCTCTGACTCTGTCTCTGTCTCTGTCTCTGTCTCTGTCTCTGTCTCTGCCTCTATCTCTGTCTCTGTCGCTGTCTCTCCCTCTGTCCCTGTCTCCGTCTCTGTCCCTGGCTCTGTCTCTGCCTCTGTCTCCGTCTCTGTCTCTGTCTCTGTTTCTGTCTCTGCCTCTGTCTCTGTCTCTGCCTCTGTCTCTGTCTCTGTCTCTGTCCCTGTCTCCGTCTCTGTCTCTGTCTCTGTCTCTGTCTCTGTCTATGTCGCTGTCTCTCCCTCTGTCTCTGTCTCCGTATCAGCCTCTGTCTCTGTCTCTGTGTCTATCTCTGCCTCTGACTCTGTCGCTGTCCCTGTCTATGTCTCTGTCTCTGTCTCTGTCTCCGTCTGCGTCTCTGTCTCTGTCTCCGTCTCTGTCTCTGTCTCTGGCTCTGTCTCTGTCTCTGCCTCTGTCTGTGTCTTTGTCTCTGTCTCAGTCTCTGTCTCTGCCGCTTTCTCTGTCTCTGTCTCTGTCTCTGTTTCTGTCTCTGTCTCTGTCTCTCTCTCTGTCTCTGTCTCTGCCTCTGTTTCTGTCTCTGTCTCTGTCTCTGTCTCTGTCTCTGCCTCTGTCTCTGCCTCTGTCTCTATCCCCGTATCTGTCTCTGTCTCTGTTTCTGTCTCTGCCTCTGTCTCTGTCTCTGCCTCTGTCTCTGCCCCGTCCCTCTCCCTGGCCCTGTCGCTGTCTCTGTCTCTGTCTCTGTCTATGCATCTGTCTCTGACTCTGTCTCCGTCTCTGTCTCTGTCTCTGTCTCTGTCTCCGTCTCTGTCTCTGTCTCTGTCTCTGTCTCTGTCTCTGTCTCTGTCTCTGTCTCTGTCTCTGTCTCTGTCTCTGTCTCTGTCTCTGTCTCTGTCTCTGTCTCTGTCTCTGTCTCTGTTTCTGTCTCTGTCGCTGTCTCTGTCCCTGTCTGTATCTCTGTCTCTGTCTCCGTCCCTGTCTCTGCCTCTGCCTCTGCCTCTGTCTCTGTCTATGTCGCTGTCTCTCCCTCTGTCTCTGTCTCCGTATCAGCCTCTGTCTCTGTCTCTGTGTCTATCTCTGCCTCTGACTCTGTCGCTGTCCCTGTCTATGTCTCTGTCTCTGTCTCTGTCTCCGTCTGCGTCTCTGTCTCTGTCTGTGTCTTTGTCTCTGTCTCAGTCTCTGTCTCTGCCGCTTTCTCTGTCTCTGTCTCTGTCTCTGTTTCTGTCTCTGTCTCTGTCTCTCTCTCTGTCTCTGTCTCTGCCTCTGTTTCTGTCTCTGTCTCTGTCTCTGTCTCTGTCTCTGTCTCTGCCTCTGTCTCTGCCTCTGTCTCTATCCCCGTATCTGTCTCTGTCTCTGCCTCTGTCTCTGCCTCTGTCTCTATCCCCGTATCTGTCTCTGTCTCTCTTTCTGTCCCTGCCTCTGTCTCTGTCTCTGTTTCTGTCTCTGTCTCTGTCTCTGTCTCTGTCTCTGTCTCTGTCTCTGTCTCTGTCTCTGTCTCTGTCTCTGTCTCTGTCTCTGTATCTGTCTCTGTTTCTGCCTCTGCCTCTGCCTCTGTCTCTGTCTCTGTCGCTGTCTCTCCCTCTGTCCCTGTCTCCGTCTCCGTCTCTGGCTCTGTCTCTGCCTCTGTCTCCGTCTCTGTCTCTGTCTCTGTCTCGGTCTTTGTCTCCGTCTCTGTCTCCGTCTCTGGCTCTGCCTCTGTCTCCGTCTCTGTCTCTGTCTCGGTCTTTGTCTCCGTCTCTGTCTCCGTCTCTCGCTCTGTCTCTGCCTCTGTCTCCGTCTCTGTCTCTGTCTCGGTCTTTGTCTCCGTCTCTGTCTCCGTCTCTGTCTCTGTCTCTGTCTCTGTCTCTGTCTCTGTCTGTGTCTCTGCTTCTGTCTCGGTCTTTGTCTCCGTCTCTGTATTTGTCTCTGTCTCTGTCTCTGTCTCTGTATCAGTCTCTGTCTCTGCCTCTGTCTCTGTCTCTGTCTCTGTCTCTGTCTCTGTCTCTGTCTCTGTCTCTGTCTCTGTCTCTGTGTCTCTGTCTCTGCCTCTGTCTCTGTCTCTGTCTCTGTCGCTGTCTCTCCCTCTGTCTCTGTCTCCGTCTCTGTCCCTGGCTCTGTCTCTGCCGCTGTCTCTGTCTCTGTCTCTGTCTATGCATCTGTCTCTGTCTCTGTCTTTGTCTCTGTCTCTGTCTCTGTCTTTGTCTCTGTCTCTGTCTCTGTCTCTGTCTCTGTCTCTGTCTCTGTCTCTGTCTCTGTCTCTGTCTCTGTCTCTGTCTCTGTCTCTGTCTCTGTCTCTGTCTCTGTCTCTGCCTCTGTCTCTGTCTCTGTCTCTGTCTCTGTCTCTGTCTCTGTCTCTGTTTCTGCATCTGCCTCTGCCACTGCCTCTGTCTCTGTCTGTGTCACTGTCTCTCCCTCTGTCTCTGTCTTTGTCTCTGTCCCTGGCTCTGTCCCTGCCTCTGTCTCTGTCTCTGTTTCTGTCTCTGTCTCTGTCTCTGTCTGTGTCTCTGCTTCTGTCTCGGCCTTTGCCTCCGTCTCTGTCTCTGTCTCTGTCTCTGTCTCTGTCTCTGTCTCTGTCTCTGTCTCTGTCTCTGTCTCTGTCTCTGTCTCTGTATCTGTCTCTGTCTCTGTCTCTGTTTCTGCCTCTGCCTCTGCCTCTGTCTCTGTCTCTGTCGCTGTCTCTCCCTCTGTCCCTGTCTCCGTCTCCGTCTCTGGCTCTGTCTCTGCCTCTGTCTCCGTCTCTGTCTCTGTCTCTGTCTCGGTCTTTGTCTCCGTCTCTGTCTCCGTCTCTGGCTCTGTCTCTGCCTCTGTATCAGTCTCTGTCTCTGCCTCTGTCTCTGTCTCTGTCTCTGTCTCTGTCTCTGTCTCTGTCTCTGTCTCTGTCTCTGTCTCTGTGTCTCTGTCTCTGCCTCTGTCTCTGTCTCTGTCTCTGTCGCTGTCTCTCCCTCTGTCTCTGTCTCCGTCTCTGTCCCTGGCTCTGTCTCTGCCGCTGTCTCTGTCTCTGTCTCTGTCTATGCATCTGTCTCTGTCTCTGTCTTTGTCTCTGTCTCTGTCTCTGTCTTTGTCTCTGTCTCTGTCTCTGTCTGTGTCTCTGTCTCTGTCTCCGTCTCTGTCTCTGTCTCTGTCTCTGTCTCTGTCTCTGTCTCTGTCTCTGTCTCTGCCTCTGTCTCTGTCTCTGTCTCTGTCTCTGTCTCTGTCTCTGTCTCTGTCTCTGTCTCTGTTTCTGCATCTGCCTCTGCCACTGCCTCTGTCTCTGTCTGTGTCACTGTCTCTCCCTCTGTCTCTGTCTCTGTCTCTGTCCCTGGCTCTGTCCCTGCCTCTGTCTCTGTCCCTGTTTCTGTCTCTGTCTCTGTCTCTGTCTCTGTCTGTGTCTCTGCTTCTGTCTCGGCCTTTGCCTCCGTCTCTGTCTCTGTCTCTGTCTCTGTCTCTGTCTCTGTCTCTGTTTCTGCATCTGCCTCTGCCACTGCCTCTGTCTCTGTCTGTGTCACTGTCTCTCCCTCTGTCTCTGTCTCTGTCTCTGTCCCTGGCTCTGTCCCTGCCTCTGTCTCTGTCCCTGTTTCTGTCTCTGTCTCTGTCTCTGTCTCTGTCTGTGTCTCTGCTTCTGTCTCGGCCTTTGCCTCCGTCTCTGTCTCTGTCTCTGTCTCTGTATCTGTATTTGTCTCTGTCTCTGTCTCTGTCTCTCTATCAGTGTCTGTCTCTGTCTCTGTCCCTGTCTCTGTCTCTGTCTCTGTCTCTGCCTCTGTCTCTGTCTCTGTCTCTGTCGCTGTATCACCCTCTGTCTCTGTCTCCGTCTCTGTCCCTGGCTCTGTCTCTGCCTCTGTCTCCGTCTCTGTCCCTGTCTCGGTCTTTGTCTCCGTCTCTGTCTCTGTCTCTGTCTCTGTCTCTGTCTCTGTCTCTGTCTCTGCCTCTGTCTCTGTCCCTGTATCTGTCTCTGTCTCTGTTTCTGTCTCTGCCTCTGTCTCTGTCTCTGCCTCTGTCTCTGCCCCGTCCCTCTCCCTGGCCCTGTCTCTGCCTCTGTCTCCGTCTCTGCCTCTGTCTCTGTCTCTGCCTCTGTCTCTGCCCCGTCCCTCTCCCTGGCCCTGTCTCTGACTCTGTCTCTGTCTCTGTCTCTGTCTCTGTCTCTGTCTCTGTCTCTGTCTCTGTCGCTGTCTCTCCCTCTGTCTCTGTCTCCGTCGCAGTCTCTGTCTCTGTCTCCGTCGCAGTCTCTGTCTCTGTCTCTGTGTCAATCTCTGCCTCTGTCTCTGTCTCTGTCGCTGTCTCTCCCTCTGTCCCTGTCTCCGTCTCTGTCTCCGTCTCTCGCTCTGTCTCTGCCTCTGTCTCCGTCTCTGTCTCTGTCTCGGTCTTTGTCTCCGTCTCTGTCTCTGTCTCTGTCTCTGTCTCTGTCTCTGTCTCTGTCTCTGTCTCTGTCTCTGTCTCTGTCTCTGTCTGTGTCTCTGCTTCTGTCTCGGTCTTTGCCTCCGTCTCTGTCTCTGTCTCTGTATCTGTATTTGTCTCTGTCTCTGTCTCTGTCTCTGTCTCTGTATCAGTGTCTGTCTCTGTCTCTGTCTCTGTCCCTGTCTCTGTCTCTCTCTCTGTCTCTGCCTCTGTCTCTGTCTCTGTCTCTGTCTCTGTCTCTGTCTCTGTCTCTGTCTCTGTCTCTGTCTCCGTCTCTGTCCCTGGCTCTGTCTCTGCCTCTGTCTCCGTCTCTGTCTCTGTCTCGGTCTTTGTCTCCGTCTCTGTCTCTGTCTCTGTCTCTGTCTCTGTCTCTGTCTCTGTCTCCGTCTCTGTCCCTGGCTCTGTCTCTGTCTCTGTCTCTGTCTCTGTCTCTGTCACCGTCTCTGTCTCTGTCTCTGTCTTTGTCTCTGTCTCTGTCTCTGTCTCTGTTTCTGTCTCTGCCTCTGTCTCTGTCTCTGCCTCTGCCTCTGCCCCGTCCCTCTCCCTGGCCCTGTCTCTGCCTCTGTCTCCGTCTCTGCCTCTGTCTCTGTCTCTGCCTCTGTCTCTGCCCCGTCCCTCTCCCTGGCCCTGTCTCTGTCTCTGTCTCTGTCTCTGTCTCTGTCTCTGTCTCTGTCTCTGTCTCTGTCTCTGTCTCTGTCTCTGTCTCTGTCTCTGTCTCTGTCGCTGTCTCTCCCTCTGTCTCTGTCTCCGTCGCAGTCTCTGTCTCTGTCTCCGTCGCAGTCTCTGTCTCTGCCTCTGTCTCTGTCTCTGCCTCTGTCTTTGTTTCTGTCTCTGTCCCTGTCTCCGTCTCTGTCTCTGTCTCTGTCTCTGTCTCTGTCTATGTCGCTGTCTCTCCCTCTGTCTCTGTCTCCGTATCAGCCTCTGTCTCTGTCTCTGTGTCTATCTCTTCCTCTGACTCTGTCGCTGTCCCTGTCTATGTCTCTGTCTCTGTCTCTGTCTCCGTCTGCGTCTCTGTCTCTGTCTCCGTCTCTGTCTCTGTCTCTGGCTCTCTCTGTCTCTGTCTCTGTCTCTGTCTCTGTCTCTGTCTCTGTCTCTGTCTCTGTCTCTGTCTCTGTCTCTGTCTCTGTCTCTGTCTCTGTCTCTGTCTCTGTCTCTGTTTCTGTCTCTGTCTCTGTCGCTGTCTCTGTCCCTGTCTGTATCTCTGTCTCTGTCTCCGTCCCTGTCTCTGCCTCTGCCTC
The DNA here is from genome assembly GCA_945859595.2 of Megachile willughbiella. Classification (NCBI taxonomy): domain Eukaryota; kingdom Metazoa; phylum Arthropoda; class Insecta; order Hymenoptera; family Megachilidae; genus Megachile; species Megachile willughbiella. Next base: position 437,689 of record CAMAOD020000141.1, read on the forward strand.
TGCCTCTATCTCTGTCTCTGTCGCTGTCTCTCCCTCTGTCCCTGTCTCCGTCTCTGTCCCTGGCTCTGTCTCTGCCTCTGTCTCCGTCTCTGTCTCTGTCTCTGTTTCTGTCTCTGCCTCTGTCTCTGTCTCTGCCTCTGTCTCTGTCTCTGTCTCTGTCCCTGTCTCCGTCTCTGTCTCTGTCTCTGTCTCTGTCTCTGTCTATGTCGCTGTCTCTCCCTCTGTCTCTGTCTCCGTATCAGCCTCTGTCTCTGTCTCTGTGTCTATCTCTGCCTCTGACTCTGTCGCTGTCCCTGTCTATGTCTCTGTCTCTGTCTCTGTCTCCGTCTGCGTCTCTGTCTCTGTCTCCGTCTCTGTCTCTGTCTCTGGCTCTGTCTCTGTCTCTGTCTCTGTCTGTGTCTTTGTCTCTGTCTCAGTCTCTGTCTCTGCCGCTTTCTCTGTCTCTGTCTCTGTCTCTGTTTCTGTCTCTGTCTCTGTCTCTCTCTCTGTCTCTGTCTCTGCCTCTGTTTCTGTCTCTGTCTCTGTCTCTGTCTCTGTCTCTGCCTCTGTCTCTGCCTCTGTCTCTATCCACGTATCTGTCTCTGTCTCTGTTTCTGTCTCTGCCTCTGTCTCTGTCTCTGCCTCTGTCTCTGCCCCGTCCCTCTCCCTGGCCCTGTCGCTGTCTCTGTCTCTGTCTCTGTCTATGCATCTGTCTCTGACTCTGTCTCCGTCTCTGTCTCTGTCTCTGTCTCTGTCTCCGTCTCTGTCTCTGTCTCTGTCTCTGTCTCTGTCTCTGTCTCTGTCTCTGTCTCTGTCTCTGTCTCTGTCTCTGTCTCTGTCTCTGTCTCTGTCTCTGTTTCTGTCTCTGTCGCTGTCTCTGTCCCTGTCTGTATCTCTGTCTCTGTCTCCGTCCCTGTCTCTGCCTCTGCCTCTGCCTCTGTCTCTGTCTATGTCGCTGTCTCTCCCTCTGTCTCTGTCTCCGTATCAGCCTCTGTCTCTGTCTCTGTGTCTATCTCTGCCTCTGACTCTGTCGCTGTCCCTGTCTATGTCTCTGTCTCTGTCTCTGTCTCCGTCTGCGTCTCTGTCTCTGTCTGTGTCTTTGTCTCTGTCTCAGTCTCTGTCTCTGCCGCTTTCTCTGTCTCTGTCTCTGTCTCTGTTTCTGTCTCTGTCTCTGTCTCTCTCTCTGTCTCTGTCTCTGCCTCTGTTTCTGTCTCTGTCTCTGTCTCTGTCTCTGTCTCTGTCTCTGCCTCTGTCTCTGCCTCTGTCTCTATCCCCGTATCTGTCTCTGTCTCTGCCTCTGTCTCTGCCTCTGTCTCTATCCCCGTATCTGTCTCTGTCTCTCTTTCTGTCCCTGCCTCTGTCTCTGTCTCTGTTTCTGTCTCTGTCTCTGTCTCTGTCTCTGTCTCTGTCTCTGTCTCTGTCTCTGTCTCTGTCTCTGTCTCTGTCTCTGTATCTGTCTCTGTTTCTGCCTCTGCCTCTGCCTCTGTCTCTGTCTCTGTCGCTGTCTCTCCCTCTGTCCCTGTCTCCGTCTCCGTCTCTGGCTCTGTCTCTGCCTCTGTCTCCGTCTCTGTCTCTGTCTCTGTCTCGGTCTTTGTCTCCGTCTCTGTCTCCGTCTCTGGCTCTGCCTCTGTCTCCGTCTCTGTCTCTGTCTCGGTCTTTGTCTCCGTCTCTGTCTCCGTCTCTCGCTCTGTCTCTGCCTCTGTCTCCGTCTCTGTCTCTGTCTCGGTCTTTGTCTCCGTCTCTGTCTCCGTCTCTGTCTCTGTCTCTGTCTCTGTCTCTGTCTCTGTCTGTGTCTCTGCTTCTGTCTCGGTCTTTGTCTCCGTCTCTGTATTTGTCTCTGTCTCTGTCTCTGTCTCTGTATCAGTCTCTGTCTCTGTCTCTGTCTCTGTCTCTGTCTCTGTCTCTGTCTCTGTCTCTGTCTCTGTCTCTGTCTCTGTCTCTGTCTCTGTCTCTGTCTCTGTCTCTGTCTCTGTGTCTCTGTCTCTGCCTCTGTCTCTGTCTCTGTCTCTGTCGCTGTCTCTCCCTCTGTCTCTGTCTCCGTCTCTGTCCCTGGCTCTGTCTCTGCCGCTGTCTCTGTCTCTGTCTCTGTCTATGCATCTGTCTCTGTCTCTGTCTTTGTCTCTGTCTCTGTCTCTGTCTTTGTCTCTGTCTCTGTCTCTGTCTCTGTCTCTGTCTCTGTCTCTGTCTCTGTCTCCGTATCTGTCCCTGTTTCTGCCTCTGCCTCTGCCTCTGTCTCTGTCTCTGTCGCTGTCTCTCCCTCTGTCCCTGTCTCCGTCTCCGTCTCTGGCTCTGTCTCTGCCTCTGTCTCCGTCTCTGTCTCTGTCTCTGTCTCGGTCTTTGTCTCCGTCTCTGTCTCCGTCTCTGGCTCTGCCTCTGTCTCCGTCTCTGTCTCTGTCTCGGTCTTTGTCTCCGTCTCTGTCTCCGTCTCTCGCTCTGTCTCTGCCTCTGTCTCCGTCTCTGTCTCTGTCTCGGTCTTTGTCTCCGTCTCTGTCTCCGTCTCTGTCTCTGTCTCTGTCTCTGTCTCTGTCTCTGTCTGTGTCTCTGCTTCTGTCTCGGTCTTTGTCTCCGTCTCTGTATTTGTCTCTGTCTCTGTCTCTGTCTCTGTATCAGTCTCTGTCTCTGTCTCTGTCTCTGTCTCTGTCTCTGTCTCTGTCTCTGTCTCTGTCTCTGTCTCTGTCTCTGTCTCTGTCTCTGTGTCTCTGTCTCTGCCTCTGTCTCTGTCTCTGTCTCTGTCGCTGTCTCTCCCTCTGTCTCTGTCTCCGTCTCTGTCCCTGGCTCTGTCTCTGCCGCTGTCTCTGTCTCTGTCTCTGTCTATGCATCTGTCTCTGTCTCTGTCTTTGTCTCTGTCTCTGTCTCTGTCTTTGTCTCTGTCTCTGTCTCTATCTCTGTCTCTGTCTCTGTCTCTGTCTCTGTCTCTGTCTCTGTCTCTGTCTCTGTCTCTGTCTCTGTCTCTGTCTCTGTCTCTGTCTCTGTCTCTGTCTCTGCCTCTGTCTCTGTCTCTGTCTCTGTCTCTGTCTCTGTCTCTGTCTCTGTCTCTGTTTCTGCATCTGCCTCTGCCACTGCCTCTGTCTCTGTCTGTGTCACTGTCTCTCCCTCTGTCTCTGTCTCTGTCTCTGTCCCTGGCTCTGTCCCTGCCTCTGTCTCTGTCCCTGTTTCTGTCTCTGTCTCTGTCTCTGTCTGTGTCTCTGCTTCTGTCTCGGCCTTTGCCTCCGTCTCTGTCTCTGTCTCTGTCTCTGTATCTGTATTTGTCTCTGTCTCTGTCTCTGTCTCTCTATCAGTGTCTGTCTCTGTCTCTGTCGCTGTCTCTGTCTCTGTCTCTGTCTCTGCCTCTGTCTCTGTCTCTGTCTCTGTCGCTGTATCACCCTCTGTCTCTGTCTCCGTCTCTGTCCCTGGCTCTGTCTCTGCCTCTGTCTCCGTCTCTGTCCCTGTCTCGGTCTTTGTCTCCGTCTCTGTCTCTGTCTCTGTCTCTGTCTCGGTCTTTGTCTCCGTCTCTGTCTCCGTCTCTGTCTCTGTCTCTGTCTCTGTCTCTGTCTCTGTCTGTGTCTCTGCTTCTGTCTCGGTCTTTGTCTCCGTCTCTGTATTTGTCTCTGTCTCTGTCTCTGTCTCTGTATCAGTCTCTGTCTCTGCCTCTGTCTCTGTCTCTGTCTCTGTCTCTGTCTCTGTCTCTGTCTCTGTCTCTGTCTCTGTCTCTGTGTCTCTGTCTCTGCCTCTGTCTCTGTCTCTGTCTCTGTCGCTGTCTCTCCCTCTGTCTCTGTCTCCGTCTCTGTCCCTGGCTCTGTCTCTGCCGCTGTCTCTGTCTCTGTCTCTGTCTATGCATCTGTCTCTGTCTCTGTCTTTGTCTCTGTCTCTGTCTCTGTCTTTGTCTCTGTCTCTGTCTCTGTCTCTGTCTCTGTCTCTGTCTCTGTCTCTGTCTCTGTCTCTGTCTCTGTCTCTGTCTCTGTCTCTGTCTCTGTCTCTGCCTCTGTCTCTGTCTCTGTCTCTGTCTCTGTCTCTGTCTCTGTCTCTGTCTCTGTTTCTGCATCTGCCTCTGCCACTGCCTCTGTCTCTGTCTGTGTCACTGTCTCTCCCTCTGTCTCTGTCTCTGTCTCTGTCCCTGGCTCTGTCCCTGCCTCTGTCTCTGTCCCTGTTTCTGTCTCTGTCTCTGTCTCTGTCTCTGTCTGTGTCTCTGCTTCTGTCTCGGCCTTTGCCTCCGTCTCTGTCTCTGTCTCTGTCTCTGTATCTGTATTTGTCTCTGTCTCTGTCTCTGTCTCTCTATCAGTGTCTGTCTCTGTCTCTGTCCCTGTCTCTGTCTCTGTCTCTGTCTCTGCCTCTGTCTCTGTCTCTGTCTCTGTCGCTGTATCACCCTCTGTCTCTGTCTCCGTCTCTGTCCCTGGCTCTGTCTCTGCCTCTGTCTCCGTCTCTGTCCCTGTCTCGGTCTTTGTCTCCGTCTCTGTCTCTGTCTCTGTCTCTGTCTCTGTCTCTGTCTCTGCCTCTGTCTCTGTCCCTGTATCTGTCTCTGTCTCTGTTTCTGTCTCTGCCTCTGTCTCTGTCTCTGCCTCTGTCTCTGCCCCGTCCCTCTCCCTGGCCCTGTCTCTGCCTCTGTCTCCGTCTCTGCCTCTGTCTCTGTCTCTGCCTCTGTCTCTGCCCCGTCCCTCTCCCTGGCCCTGTCTCTGACTCTGTCTCTGTCTCTGTCTCTGTCTCTGTCTCTGTCTCTGTCTCTGTCTCTGTCTCTGTCTCTGTCGCTGTCTCTCCCTCTGTCTCTGTCTCCGTCGCAGTCTCTGTCTCTGTCTCCGTCGCAGTCTCTGTCTCTGTCTCTGTGTCAATCTCTGCCTCTGTCTCTGTCTCTGTCGCTGTCTCTCCCTCTGTCCCTGTCTCCGTCTCTGTCTCCGTCTCTCGCTCTGTCTCTGCCTCTGTCTCCGTCTCTGTCTCTGTCTCGGTCTTTGTCTCCGTCTCTGTCTCTGTCTCTGTCTCTGTCTCTGTCTCTGTCTCTGTCTCTGTCTCTGTCTCTGTCTCTGTCTGTGTCTCTGCTTCTGTCTCGGTCTTTGCCTCCGTCTCTGTCTCTGTCTCTGTATCTGTATTTGTCTCTGTCTCTGTCTCTGTCTCTGTCTCTGTATCAGTGTCTGTCTCTGTCTCTGTCTCTGTCCCTGTCTCTGTCTCTCTCTCTGTCTCTGCCTCTGTCTCTGTCTCTGTCTCTGTCTCTGTCTCTGTCTCTGTCTCTGTCTCCGTCTCTGTCCCTGGCTCTGTCTCTGCCTCTGTCTCCGTCTCTGTCTCTGTCTCGGTCTTTGTCTCCGTCTCTGTCTCTGTCTCTGTCTCTGTCTCTGTCTCTGTCTCCGTCTCTGTCCCTGGCTCTGTCTCTGTCTCTGTCTCTGTCTCTGTCTCTGTCACCGTCTCTGTCTCTGTCTCTGCCTCTGCCTCTGCCCCGTCCCTCTCCCTGGCCCTGTCTCTGCCTCTGTCTCCGTCTCTGCCTCTGTCTCTGTCTCTGCCTCTGTCTCTGCCCCGTCCCTCTCCCTGGCCCTGTCTCTGTCTCTGTCTCTGTCTCTGTCTCTGTCTCTGTCTCTGTCTCTGTCTCTGTCTCTGTCTCTGTCTCTGTCTCTGTCTCTGTCTCTGTCTCTGTCTCTGTCTCTGTCGCTGTCTCTCCCTCTGTCTCTGTCTCCGTCGCAGTCTCTGTCTCTGTCTCCGTCGCAGTCTCTGTCTCTGCCTCTGTCTCTGTCTCTGCCTCTGTCTTTGTTTCTGTCTCTGTCCCTGTCTCCGTCTCTGTCTCTGTCTCTGTCTCTGTCTCTGTCTATGTCGCTGTCTCTCCCTCTGTCTCTGTCTCCGTATCAGCCTCTGTCTCTGTCTCTGTGTCTATCTCTTCCTCTGACTCTGTCGCTGTCCCTGTCTATGTCTCTGTCTCTGTCTCTGTCTCCGTCTGCGTCTCTGTCTCTGTCTCCGTCTCTGTCTCTGTCTCTGGCTCTCTCTGTCTCTGTCTCGGTCTTTGTCTCCGTCTCTGTCTCCGTCTCTCGCTCTGTCTCTGCCTCTGTCTCCGTCTCTGTCTCTGTCTCGGTCTTTGTCTCCGTCTCTGTCTCCGTCTCTGTCTCTGTCTCTGTCTCTGTCTCTGTCTCTGTCTGTGTCTCTGCTTCTGTCTCGGTCTTTGTCTCCGTCTCTGTATTTGTCTCTGTCTCTGTCTCTGTCTCTGTATCAGTCTCTGTCTCTGTCTCTGTCTCTGTCTCTGTCTCTGTCTCTGTCTCTGTCTCTGTCTCTGTCTCTGTCTCTGTCTCTGTCTCTGTGTCTCTGTCTCTGCCTCTGTCTCTGTCTCTGTCTCTGTCGCTGTCTCTCCCTCTGTCTCTGTCCCTGGCTCTGTCTCTGCCGCTGTCTCTGTCTCTGTCTCTGTCTATGCATCTGTCTCTGTCTCTGTCTTTGTCTCTGTCTCTGTCTCTGTCTTTGTCTCTGTCTCTGTCTCTGTCTCTGTCTCTGTCTCTGTCTCTGTCTCTGTCTCTGTCTCTGTCTCTGTCTCTGTCTCTGTCTCTGTCTCTGTCTCTGTCTCTGTCTCTGTCTCTGTCTCTGCCTCTGTCTCTGTCTCTGTCTCTGTCTCTGTCTCTGTCTCTGTCTCTGTTTCTGCATCTGCCTCTGCCACTGCCTCTGTCTCTGTCTGTGTCACTGTCTCTCCCTCTGTCTCTGTCTTTGTCTCTGTCCCTGGCTCTGTCCCTGCCTCTGTCTCTGTCTCTGTTTCTGTCTCTGTCTCTGTCTCTGTCTGTGTCTCTGCTTCTGTCTCGGCCTTTGCCTCCGTCTCTGTCTCTGTCTCTGTCTCTGTCTCTGTCTCTGTCTCTGTCTCTGTCTCTGTCTCTGTATCTGTCTCTGTCTCTGTCTCTGTTTCTGCCTCTGCCTCTGCCTCTGTCTCTGTCTCTGTCGCTGTCTCTCCCTCTGTCCCTGTCTCCGTCTCCGTCTCTGGCTCTGTCTCTGCCTCTGTCTCCGTCTCTGTCTCTGTCTCTGTCTCGGTCTTTGTCTCCGTCTCTGTCTCCGTCTCTGGCTCTGTCTCTGCCTCTGTCTCCGTCTCTGTCTCTGTCTCGGTCTTTGTCTCCGTCTCTGTCTCCGTCTCTGTCTCTGTCTCTGTCTCTGTCTCTGTCTCTGTCTGTGTCTCTGCTTCTGTCTCGGTCTTTGTCTCCGTCTCTGTATTTGTCTCTGTCTCTGTCTCTGTCTCTGTATCAGTCTCTGTCTCTACCTCTGTCTCTGTCTCTGTCTCTGTCTCTGTCTCTGTCTCTGTCTCTGTCTCTGTCTCTGTCTCTGTCTCTGTGTCTCTGTCTCTGCCTCTGTCTCTGTCTCTGTCTCTGTCGCTGTCTCTCCCTCTGTCTCTGTCTCCGTCTCTGTCCCTGGCTCTGTCTCTGCCGCTGTCTCTGTCTCTGTCTCTGTCTATGCATCTGTCTCTGTCTCTGTCTTTGTCTCTGTCTCTGTCTCTGTCTTTGTCTCTGTCTCTGTCTCTGTCTCTGTCTCTGTCTCTGTCTCTGTCTCTGTCTCTGTCTCTGTCTCTGTCTCTGTCTCTGTCTCTGTCTCTGTCTCTGTCTCTGTCTCTGCCTCTGTCTCTGTCTCTGTCTCTGTCTCTGTCTCTGTCTCTGTCTCTGTCTCTGTTTCTGCATCTGCCTCTGCCACTGCCTCTGTCTCTGTCTGTGTCACTGTCTCTCCCTCTGTCTCTGTCTCTGTCTCTGTCCCTGGCTCTGTCCCTGCCTCTGTCTCTGTCCCTGTTTCTGTCTCTGTCTCTGTCTCTGTCTGTGTCTCTGCTTCTGTCTCGGCCTTTGCCTCCGTCTCTGTCTCTGTCTCTGTCTCTGTATCTGTATTTGTCTCTGTCTCTGTCTCTGTCTCTCTATCAGTGTCTGTCTCTGTCTCTGTCCCTGTCTCTGTCTCTGTCTCTGTCTCTGCCTCTGTCTCTGTCTCTGTCTCTGTCGCTGTATCACCCTCTGTCTCTGTCTCCGTCTCTGTCCCTGGCTCTGTCTCTGCCTCTGTCTCCGTCTCTGTCCCTGTCTCGGTCTTTGTCTCCGTCTCTGTCTCTGTCTCTGTCTCTGTCTCTGTCTCTGTCTCTGCCTCTGTCTCTGTCCCTGTATCTGTCTCTGTCTCTGTTTCTGTCTCTGCCTCTGTCTCTGTCTCTGCCTCTGTCTCTGCCCCGTCCCTCTCCCTGGCCCTGTCTCTGCCTCTGTCTCCGTCTCTGCCTCTGTCTCTGTCTCTGCCTCTGTCTCTGCCCCGTCCCTCTCCCTGGCCCTGTCTCTGACTCTGTCTCTGTCTCTGTCTCTGTCTCTGTCTCTGTCTCTGTCTCTGTCTCTGTCTCTGTCTCTGTCTCTGTCGCTGTCTCTCCCTCTGTCTCTGTCTCCGTCGCAGTCTCTGTCTCTGTCTCCGTCGCAGTCTCTGTCTCTGTCTCTGTGTCAATCTCTGCCTCTGTCTCTGTCTCTGTCGCTGTCTCTCCCTCTGTCCCTGTCTCCGTCTCTGTCTCCGTCTCTCGCTCTGTCTCTGCCTCTGTCTCCGTCTCTGTCTCTGTCTCGGTCTTTGTCTCCGTCTCTGTCTCTGTCTCTGTCTCTGTCTCTGTCTCTGTCTCTGTCTCTGTCTCTGTCTCTGTCTCTGTCTCTGGCTCTGTCTCTGCCTCTGTCTCTGTCTCTGTTTCAGTCTCTGCCTCTGTCTCTGTCTCTGTCTCTGTCTCTGTCTCTGTCTCTGTCTCTGTCTCTGTCTCTGTCTCTGTCTCTGTCTCTGTCTCTGTCTCTGTCTCTGTCTCTGTCTCTGTCTCTGTCTCTGTCTCTGTCTCTGTCTCTGTCTCTGTCTCTGTCTCTGTCTCTGTCTCTGTCTCTGTCTCTGTCTCTGTCTCTGTCTCTGTCTCTGTCTCTGTCTCTGTCTCTGTCTCTGTCTCTGCCTCTGTCTCTGTCTCTGTCTATGTCGCTGTCTCTCCCTCTGTCTCTGTCTCCGTATCAGCCTCTGTCTCTGTCTCTGTGTCTATCTCTGCCTCTGACTCTGTCGCTGTCCCTGTCTATGTCTCTGTCTCTGTCTCTGTCTCCGTCTGCGTTTCTGTCTCTGTCTCCGTCTCTGTCTCTGTCTCTGGCTCTCTCTCTGTCTCTGTCTCTGTCTGTGTCTCTGTCTCTGTCTCCGTCTCTGTCTCTGCCGCTGCCTCTGTCTCTGTCTCTGTCTCTATCTCTGTTTCTGTCTCAGTCTCTGTCTCTGTCTCTGTCTCTGTCTCTGTCTCTGTCTCTGTCTCTGTCTCTGTCTCTGTCTCTGTCTCTGTCTCTGTCTCTGTCTCTGTCTCTGTCTCTGTCTCTGTCTCTGTCTCTGTCTCTGTCTCTGTCTCTGTCTCTGTCTCTGTCTCTGTCTCTGTCTCTGTCTCTGTCTCTGTCTCTGTCTCTGTCTCTGTCTCTGTCTCTGTCTCTGTCTCTGTCTCTGTCTCTGTCTCTGTCTCTGTCTCTGTCTCTGTCTCTGTCTCTGTCTCTGTCTCTGTCTCTGTCTCTGTCTCTGTCTCTGTCTCTGTCTCTGTCTCTGTTTCTGTCCCTGCCTCTGTCGCTGTCTCTCCCTCTGTCTCTGTCTCCGTCTCTGTCCCTGGCTCTGTCTCTGCCTCTGTCTCTGTCTCCGTCTCTGTCCCTGGCTCTGTCTCTGTCTCTGTCTCTGTCTCTGTCTCTGTCACCGACTCTGTCTCTGTCTCTGTCTTTGTCTCTGTCTCTGTCTCTGTCTCTGTCTCTGTCTCTGTCTCTGTCTCTGTCTCTGTCTCTGTCTCTGTCTCTGTCTCTGTCTCTGTCCCTGGCTCTGTCTCTGCCTCTGTCTCTGTCTCTGTTTCTGTCTCTGTCTCTGTCTCTGTCTGTGTCTCTGCTTCTGTCTCGGTCTTTGCCTCCGTCTCTGTCTCTGTCTCTGTATCTGTATTTGTCTCTGTCTCTGTCTCTGTCTCTGTCTCTGTATCAGTGTCTGTCTCTGTCTCTGTCTCTGTCCCTGTCTCTGCCTCTGCCTCTGCCTCTATCTCTGTCTCTGTCGCTGTCTCTCCCTCTGTCCCTGTCTCCGTCTCTGTCCCTGGCTCTGTCTCAGCCTCTGTCTCCGTCTCTGTCTCTGTCTCTGTTTCTGTCTCTGCCTCTGTCTCTGTCTCTGCCTCTGTCTCTGTCTCTGTCTCTGTCCCTGTCTCCGTCTCTGTCTCTGTCTCTGTCTCTGTCTCTGTCTATGTCGCTGTCTCTCCCTCTGTCTCTGTCTCCGTATCAGCCTCTGTCTCTGTCTCTGTGTCTATCTCTGCCTCTGACTCTGTCGCTGTCCCTGTCTATGTCTCTGTCTCTGTCTCTGTCTCTGTCTCCGTCTGCGTCTCTGTCTCTGTCTCCGTCTCTGTCTCTGTCTCTGGCTCTGTCTCTGTCTCTGTCTCTGTCTGTGTCTTTGTCTCTGTCTCAGTCTCTGTCTCTGCCGCAGTCTCTGTCTCTGTCTCTGTGTCAATCTCTGCCTCTGTCTCTGTCTCTGTCGCTGTCTCTCCCTCTGTCCCTGTCTCCGTCTCTGTCTCCGTCTCTCGCTCTGTCTCTGCCTCTGTCTCCGTCTCTGTCTCTGTCTCGGTCTTTGTCTCCGTCTCTGTCTCTGTCTCTGTCTCTGTCTCTGTCTCTGTCTCTGTCACCGTCTCTGTCTCTGTCTCTGTCTTTGTCTCTGTCTCTGTCTCTGTCTCTGTTTCTGTCTCTGCCTCTGTCTCTGTCTCTGCCTCTGCCTCTGCCCCGTCCCTCTCCCTGGCCCTGTCTCTGCCTCTGTCTCCGTCTCTGCCTCTGTCTCTGTCTCTGCCTCTGTCTCTGCCCCGTCCCTCTCCCTGGCCCTGTCTCTGTCTCTGTCTCTGTCTCTGTCTCTGTCTCTGTCTCTGTCTCTGTCTCTGTCTCTGTCTCTGTCTCTGTCGCTGTCTCTCCCTCTGTCTCTGTCTCCGTCGCAGTCTCTGTCTCTGTCTCCGTCGCAGTCTCTGTCTCTGCCTCTGTCTCTGTCTCTGCCTCTGTCTTTGTTTCTGTCTCTGTCCCTGTCTCCGTCTCTGTCTCTGTCTCTGTCTCTGTCTCTGTCTCTGTCTATGTCGCTGTCTCTCCCTCTGTCTCTGTCTCCGTATCAGCCTCTGTCTCTGTCTCTGTGTCTATCTCTTCCTCTGACTCTGTCGCTGTCCCTGTCTATGTCTCTGTCTCTGTCTCTGTCTCCGTCTGCGTCTCTGTCTCTGTCTCCGTCTCTGTCTCTGTCTCTGGCTCTCTCTGTCTCTGTCTCTGTCTCTGTCTCTGTCTCTGTCTCTGTCTCTGTCTCTGTCTCTGTCTCTGTCTCTGTCTCTGTCTCTGTCTCTGTGTCTGTCTCTGTCTCTGTCTCTGTCTCTGTCTCTGTCTCTGTCTCTGTCTCTGTCTCTGTTTCTGTCTCTGTCTCTGTCGCTGTCTCTGTCCCTGTCTGTATCTCTGTCTCTGTCTCCGTCCCTGTCTCTGCCTCTGCCTCTGCCTCTATCTCTGTCTCTGTCGCTGTCTCTCCCTCTGTCCCTGTCTCCGTCTCTGTCCCTGGCTCTGTCTCTGCCTCTGTCTCCGTCTCTGTCTCTGTCTCTGTTTCTGTCTCTGCCTCTGTCTCTGTCTCTGCCTCTGTCTCTGTCTCTGTCTCTGTCCCTGTCTCCGTCTCTGTCTCTGTCTCTGTCTCTGTCTCTGTCTATGTCGCTGTCTCTCCCTCTGTCTCTGTCTCCGTATCAGCCTCTGTCTCTGTCTCTGTGTCTATCTCTGCCTCTGACTCTGTCGCTGTCCCTGTCTATGTCTCTGTCTCTGTCTCTGTCTCCGTCTGCGTCTCTGTCTCTGTCTCCGTCTCTGTCTCTGTCTCTGGCTCTGTCTCTGTCTCTGTCTCTGTCTGTGTCTTTGTCTCTGTCTCAGTCTCTGTCTCTGCCGCTTTCTCTGTCTCTGTCTCTGTCTCTGTTTCTGTCTCTGTCTCTGTCTCTCTCTCTGTCTCTGTCTCTGCCTCTGTTTCTGTCTCTGTCTCTGTCTCTGTCTCTGTCTCTGCCTCTGTCTCTGCCTCTGTCTCTATCCCCGTATCTGTCTCTGCCTCTGTCTCTGTCTCTGCCTCTGTCTCTGCCCCGTCCCTCTCCCTGGCCCTGTCGCTGTCTCTGTCTCTGTCTCTGTCTATGCATCTGTCTCTGACTCTGTCTCCGTCTCTGTCTCTGTCTCTGTCTCTGTCTCCGTCTCTGTCTCTGTCTCTGTCTCTGTCTCTGTCTCTGTCTCTGTCTCTGTCTCTGTCTCTGTCTCTGTCTCTGTCTCTGTCTCTGTCTCTGTCTCTGTCTCTGTCTCTGTTTCTGTCTCTGTCGCTGTCTCTGTCCCTGTCTGTATCTCTGTCTCTGTCTCCGTCCCTGTCTCTGCCTCTGCCTCTGCCTCTGTCTCTGTCTATGTCGCTGTCTCTCCCTCTGTCTCTGTCTCCGTATCAGCCTCTGTCTCTGTCTCTGTGTCTATCTCTGCCTCTGACTCTGTCGCTGTCCCTGTCTATGTCTCTGTCTCTGTCTCTGTCTCCGTCTGCGTCTCTGTCTCTGTCTGTGTCTTTGTCTCTGTCTCAGTCTCTGTCTCTGCCGCTTTCTCTGTCTCTGTCTCTGTCTCTGTTTCTGTCTCTGCCTCTGTCTCTCTCTCTGTCTCTGCCTCTGCCTCTGTTTCTGTCTCTGTCTCTGTCTCTGTCTCTGTCTCTGTCTCTGCCTCTGTCTCTGCCTCTGTCTCTATCCCCGTATCTGTCTCTGTCTCTGCCTCTGTCTCTGCCTCTGTCTCTATCCCCGTATCTGTCTCTGTCTCTGTTTCTGTCCCTGCCTCTGTCTCTGTCTCTGTTTCTGTCTCTGTCTCTGTCTCTGTCTGTGTCTCTGCTTCTGTCTCGGCCTTTGCCTCCGTCTCTGTCTCTGTCTCTGTCTCTGTATCTGTATTTGTCTCTGTCTCTGTCTCTGTCTCTCTATCAGTGTCTGTCTCTGTCTCTGTCCCTGTCTCTGTCTCTGCCTCTGTCTCTGCCTCTGTCTCTATCCCCGTATCTGTCTCTGCCTCTGTCTCTGTCTCTGCCTCTGTCTCTGCCCCGTCCCTCTCCCTGGCCCTGTCGCTGTCTCTGTCTCTGTCTCTGTCTATGCATCTGTCTCTGACTCTGTCTCCGTCTCTGTCTCTGTCTCTGTCTCTGTCTCCGTCTCTGTCTCTGTCTCTGTCTCTGTCTCTGTCTCTGTCTCTGTCTCTGTCTCTGTCTCTGTCTCTGTCTCTGTCTCTGTCTCTGTCTCTGTCTCTGTTTCTGTCTCTGTCGCTGTCTCTGTCCCTGTCTGTATCTCTGTCTCTGTCTCCGTCCCTGTCTCTGCCTCTGCCTCTGCCTCTGTCTCTGTCTATGTCGCTGTCTCTCCCTCTGTCTCTGTCTCCGTATCAGCCTCTGTCTCTGTCTCTGTGTCTATCTCTGCCTCTGACTCTGTCGCTGTCCCTGTCTATGTCTCTGTCTCTGTCTCTGTCTCCGTCTGCGTCTCTGTCTCTGTCTGTGTCTTTGTCTCTGTCTCAGTCTCTGTCTCTGCCGCTTTCTCTGTCTCTGTCTCTGTCTCTGTTTCTGTCTCTGTCTCTGTCTCTCTCTCTGTCTCTGCCTCTGCCTCTGTTTCTGTCTCTGTCTCTGTCTCTGTCTCTGTCTCTGTCTCTGCCTCTGTCTCTGCCTCTGTCTCTATCCCCGTATCTGTCTCTGTCTCTGCCTCTGTCTCTGCCTCTGTCTCTATCCCCGTATCTGTCTCTGTCTCTGTTTCTGTCCCTGCCTCTGTCTCTGTCTCTGTTTCTGTCTCTGTCTCTGTCTCTGTCTGTGTCTCTGCTTCTGTCTCGGCCTTTGCCTCCGTCTCTGTCTCTGTCTCTGTCTCTGTATCTGTATTTGTCTCTGTCTCTGTCTCTGTCTCTCTATCAGTGTCTGTCTCTGTCTCTGTCCCTGTCTCTGTCTCTGTCTCTGTCTCTGCCTCTGTCTCTGTCTCTGTCTCTGTCGCTGTATCACCCTCTGTCTCTGTCTCCGTCTCTGTCCCTGGCTCTGTCTCTGCCTCTGTCTCCGTCTCTGTCCCTGTCTCGGTCTTTGTCTCCGTCTCTGTCTCTGTCTCTGTCTCTGTCTCTGTCTCTGTCTCTGCCTCTGTCTCTGTCCCTGTATCTGTCTCTGTCTCTGTTTCTGTCTCTGCCTCTGTCTCTGTCTCTGCCTCTGTCTCTGCCCCGTCCCTCTCCCTGGCCCTGTCTCTGCCTCTGTCTCCGTCTCTGCCTCTGTCTCTGTCTCTGCCTCTGTCTCTGCCCCGTCCCTCTCCCTGGCCCTGTCTCTGACTCTGTCTCTGTCGCTGTCTCTGTCTCTGTCTCTGTCTCTGTCTCTGTCTCTGTCTCTGTCTCTGTCTCTGTCGCTGTCTCTCCCTCTGTCTCTGTCTCCGTCGCAGTCTCTGTCTCTGTCTCCGTCGCAGTCTCTGTCTCTGTCTCTGTGTCAATCTCTGCCTCTGTCTCTGTCTCTGTCGCTGTCTCTCCCTCTGTCCCTGTCTCCGTCTCTGTCTCTGTCTCTGTCTCTGTCTCTGTCTCTGTCTCTGTCTCTGTCTCTGTCTCTGTCTCTGTCTCTGTCTCTGTCTCTGTCTCTGTCTCTGTCTCTGTCTCTGTCTCTGTCTCTGTCTCTGTCTCTGTCTCTGTCTCTGTCTCTGTCTCTGTCTCTGTCTCTGTCTCTGTCTCTGTCTCTGTTTCTGTCCCTGCCTCTGTCGCTGTCTCTCCCTCTGTCTCTGTCTCCGTCTCTGTCCCTGGCTCTGTCTCTGCCTCTGTCTCTGTTTCTGTCCCTGCCTCTGTCGCTGTCTCTCCCTCTGTCTCTGTCTCCGTCTCTGTCCCTGGCTCTGTCTCTGTCTCTGTCTCTGTCTCTGTCTCTGTCACCGTCTCTGTCTCTGTCTCTGTCTTTGTCTCTGTCTCTGTCTCTGTCTCTGTCTCTGTCTCTGTCTCTGTCTCTGTCTCTGTCTCTGTCTCTGTCCCTGGCTCTGTCTCTGCCTCTGTCTCTGTCTCTGTTTCTGTCTCTGTCTCTGTCTCTGTCTGTGTCTCTGCTTCTGTCTCGGTCTTTGCCTCCGTCTCTGTCTCTGTCTCTGTATCTGTATTTGTCTCTGTCTCTGTCTCTGTCTCTGTCTCTGTCTCTGTATCAGTGTCTGTCTCTGTCTCTGTCTCTGTCCCTGTCTCTGTCTCTCTCTCTGTCTCTGCCTCTGTCTCTGTCTCTGTCTCTGTCTCTGTCTCTGTCTCTGTCTCTGTCTCTGTCTCTGTCTCCGTCTCTGTCCCTGGCTCTGTCTCTGCCTCTGTCTCCGTCTCTGTCTCTGTCTCGGTCTTTGTCTCCGTCTCTGTCTCTGTCTCTGTCTCTGTCTCTGTCTCTGTCTCTGTCTCCGTCTCTGTCCCTGGCTCTGTCTCTGTCTCTGTCTCTGTCTCTGTCTCTGTCACCGTCTCTGTCTCTGTCTCTGTCTTTGTCTCTGTCTCTGTCTCTGTCTCTGTTTCTGTCTCTGCCTCTGTCTCTGTCTCTGCCTCTGCCTCTGCCCCGTCCCTCTCCCTGGCCCTGTCTCTGCCTCTGTCTCCGTCTCTGCCTCTGTCTCTGTCTCTGCCTCTGTCTCTGCCCCGACCCTCTCCCTGGCCCTGTCTCTGTCTCTGTCTCTGTCTCTGTCTCTGTCTCTGTCTCTGTCTCTGTCTCTGTCTCTGTCTCTGTCTCTGTCTCTGTCGCTGTCTCTCCCTCTGTCTCTGTCTCCGTCGCAGTCTCTGTCTCTGTCTCCGTCGCAGTCTCTGTCTCTGCCTCTGTCTCTGTCTCTGCCTCTGTCTTTGTTTCTGTCTCTGTCCCTGTCTCCGTCTCTGTCTCTGTCTCTGTCTCTGCCTCTGTCTATGTCGCTGTCTCTCCCTCTGTCTCTCTCTCCGTATCAGCGTCTGTCTCTGTCTCTGTGTCTATCTCTTCCTCTGACTCTGTCGCTGTCCCTGTCTATGTCTCTGTCTCTGTCTCTGTCTCCGTCTGCGTCTCTGTCTCTGTCTCCGTCTCTGTCTCTGTCTCTGGCTCTCTCCGTCTCTGTCTCTGTCTCTGTCTCTGTCTCTGTCTCTGTCTCTGTCTCTGTCTCTGTCTCTGTCTCTGTCTCTGTCTCTGTCTCTGTCTCTGTCTCTGTCTCTGTCTCTGTCTCTGTTTCTGTCTCTGTCTCTGTCGCTGTCTCTGTCCCTGTCTGTATCTCTGTCTCTGTCTCCGTCCCTGTCTCTGCCTCTGCCTCTGCCTCTATCTCTGTCTCTGTCGCTGTCTCTCCCTCTGTCCCTGTCTCCGTCTCTGTCCCTGGCTCTGTCTCTGCCTCTGTCGCCGTCTCTGTCTCTGTCTCTGTTTCTGTCTCTGCCTCTGTCTCTGTCTCTGCCTCTGTCTCTGTCTCTGTCTCTGTCCCTGTCTCCGTCTCTGTCTCTGTCTCTGTCTCTGTCTCTGTCTATGTCGCTGTCTCTCCCTCTGTCTCTGTCTCCGTATCAGCCTCTGTCTCTGTCTCTGTGTCTATCTCTGCCTCTGACTCTGTCGCTGTCCCTGTCTATGTCTCTGTCTCTGTCACTGTCTCCGTCTGCGTCTCTGTCTCTGTCTCCGTCTCTGTCTCTGTCTCTGGCTCTGTCTCTGTCTCTGTCTGTGTCTTTGTCTCTGTCTCAGTCTCTGTCTCTGCCGCTTTCTCTGTCTCTGTCTCTGTCTCTGTTTCTGTCTCTGTCTCTGTCTCTCTCTCTGTCTCTGTCTCTGCCTCTGTTTCTGTCTCTGTCTCTGTCTCTGTCTCTGTCTCTGCCTCTGTCTCTGCCTCTGTCTCTATCCCCGTATCTGTCTCTGTCTCTGTTTCTGTCTCTGCCTCTGTCTCTGTCTCTGCCTCTGTCTCTGCCCCGTCCCTCTCCCTGGCCCTGTCGCTGTCTCTGTCTCTGTCTCTGTCTATGCATCTGTCTCTGACTCTGTCTCCGTCTCTGTCTCTGTCTCTGTCTCTGTCTCCGTCTCTGTCTCTGTCTCTGTCTCTGTCTCTGTCTCTGTCTCTGTCTCTGTCTCTGTCTCTGTCTCTGTCTCTGTCTCTGTCTCTGTCTCTGTCTCTGTTTCTGTCTCTGTCGCTGTCTCTGTCCCTGTCTGTATCTCTGTCTCTGTCTCCGTCCCTGTCTCTGCCTCTGCCTCTGCCTCTGTCTCTGTCTATGTCGCTGTCTCTCCCTCTGTCTCTGTCTCCGTATCAGCCTCTGTCTCTGTCTCTGTGTCTATCTCTGCCTCTGACTCTGTCGCTGTCCCTGTCTATGTCTCTGTCTCTGTCTCTGTCTCCGTCTGCGTCTCTGTCTCTGTCTGTGTCTTTGTCTCTGTCTCAGTCTCTGTCTCTGCCGCTTTCTCTGTCTCTGTCTCTGTCTCTGTTTCTGTCTCTGTCTCTGTCTCTCTCTCTGTCTCTGTCTCTGCCTCTGTTTCTGTCTCTCTCTCTGTCTCTGTCTCTGTCTCTGTCTCTGCCTCTGTCTCTGCCTCTGTCTCTATCCCCGTATCTGTCTCTGTCTCTGCCTCTGTCTCTGCCTCTGTCTCTATCCCCGTATCTGTCTCTGTCTCTGTTTCTGTCCCTGCCTCTGTCTGTGTCTCTGTTTCTGTCTCTGTCTCTGTCTCTGTCTGTGTCTCTGCTTCTGTCTCGGCCTTTGCCTCCGTCTCTGTCTCTGTCTCTGTCTCTGTATCTGTATTTGTCTCTGTCTCTGTCTCTGTCTCTCTATCAGTGTCTGTCTCTGTCTCTGTCCCTGTCTCTGTCTCTGTCTCTGTCTCTGCCTCTGTCTCTGTCTCTGTCTCTGTCGCTGTATCACCCCCTGTCTCTGTCTCCGTCTCTGTCCCTGTCTCGGTCTTTGTCTCCGTCTCTGTCTCTGTCTCTGTCTCTGTCTCTGTCTCTGTCTCTGCCTCTGTCTCTGTCCCTGTATCTGTCTCTGTCTCTGTTTCTGTCTCTGCCTCTGTCTCTGTCTCTGCCTCTGTCTCTGCCCCGTCCCTCTCCCTGGCCTTGTCTCTGCCTCTGTCTCCGTCTCTGCCTCTGTCTCTGTGTCTGCCTCTGTCTCTGCCCCGTCCCTCTCCCTGGCCCTGTCTCTGACTCTGTCTCTGTCTCTGTCTCTGTCTCTGTCTCTGTCTCTGTCTCTGTCTCTGTCTCTGTCTCTGTCTCTGTCGCTGTCTCTCCCTCTGTCTCTGTCTCCGTCGCAGTCTCTGTCTCTGTCTCCGTCGCAGTCTCTGTCTCTGTCTCTGTGTCAATCTCTGCCTCTGTCTCTGTCTCTGTCGCTGTCTCTCCCTCTGTCCCTGTCTCCGTCTCTGTCTCTGTCTCTGTCTCTGTCTCTGTCTCTGTCTCTGTCTCTGTCTCTGTCTCTGTCTCTGTCTCTGTCTCTGTCTCTGTCTCTGTCTCTGCCTCTGTCTCTGTCTCTGTCTCTGTCTCTGTCTCTGTCTCTGTCTCTGTCTCTGTCTCTGTCTCTGTCTCTGTCTCTGTCTCTGTCTCTGTCTCTGTCTCTGTCTCTGTCTCTGTCTCTGTTTCTGTCCCTGCCTCTGTCGCTGTCTCTCCCTCTGTCTCTGTCTCCGTCTCTGTCCCTGGCTCTGTCTCTGCCTCTGTCTCTGTTTCTGTCCCTGCCTCTGTCTCTGTCTCTGTCTCTGTCTCTGTCTCTGTCTCTGTCTCTGTCTCCGTCTCTGTCCCTGGCTCTGTCTCTGCCTCTGTCTCCGTCTCTGTCTCTGTCTCGGTCTTTGTCTCCGTCTCTGTCTCTGTCTCTGTCTCTGTCTCTGTCTCTGTCTCTGTCTCTGTCTCCGTCTCTGTCCCTGGCTCTGTCTCTGTCTCTGTCTCTGTCTCTGTCTCTGTCACCGTCTCTGTCTCTGTCTCTGTCTTTGTCTCTGTCTCTGTCTCTGTCTCTGTTTCTGTCTCTGCCTCTGTCTCTGTCTCTGTCTCTGCCTCTGCCTCTGCCCCGTCCCTCTCTCTGGCCCTGTCTCTGCCTCTGTCTCCGTCTCTGCCTCTGTCTCTGTCTCTGCCTCTGTCTCTGCCCCGTCCCTCTCCCTGGCCCTGTCTCTGTCTCTGTCTCTGTCTCTGTCTCTGTCTCTGTCTCTGTCTCTGTCTCTGTCTCTGTCTCTGTCTCTGTCTCTGTCTCTGTCGCTGTCTCTCCCTCTGTCTCTGTCTCCGTCGCAGTCTCTGTCTCTGTCTCCGTCGCAGTCTCTGTCTCTGCCTCTGTCTCTGTCGCTGTCCCTGTCTATGTCTCTGTCTCTGTCTCTGTCTCCGTCTGCGTCTCTGTCTCTGTCTCCGTCTCTGTCTCTGTCTCTGGCTCTGTCTCTGTCTCTGTCTGTGTCTTTGTCTCTGTCTCAGTCTCTGTCTCTGCCGCTTTCTCTGTCTCTGTCTCTGTCTCTGTTTCTGTCTCTGTCTCTGTCTCTCTCTCTGTCTCTGTCTCTGCCTCTGTTTCTGTCTCTGTCTCTGTCTCTGTCTCTGTCTCTGCCTCTGTCTCTGCCTCTGTCTCTATCCCCGTATCTGTCTCTGTCTCTGTTTCTGTCTCTGCCTCTGTCTCTGTCTCTGCCTCTGTCTCTGCCCCGTCCCTCTCCCTGGCCCTGTCGCTGTCTCTGTCTCTGTCTCTGTCTATGCATCTGTCTCTGACTCTGTCTCCGTCTCTGTCTCTGTCTCTGTCTCTGTCTCCGTCTCTGTCTCTGTCTCTGTCTCTGTCTCTGTCTCTGTCTCTGTCTCTGTCTCTGTCTCTGTCTCTGTCTCTGTCTCTGTCTCTGTCTCTGTTTCTGTCTCTGTCGCTGTCTCTGTCCCTGTCTGTATCTCTGTCTCTGTCTCCGTCCCTGTCTCTGCCTCTGCCTCTGCCTCTGTCTCTGTCTATGTCGCTGTCTCTCCCTCTGTCTCTGTCTCCGTATCAGCCTCTGTCTCTGTCTCTGTGTCTATCTCTGCCTCTGACTCTGTCGCTGTCCCTGTCTATGTCTCTGTCTCTGTCTCTGTCTCCGTCTGCGTCTCTGTCTCTGTCTGTGTCTTTGTCTCTGTCTCAGTCTCTGTCTCTGCCGCTTTCTCTGTCTCTGTCTCTGTCTCTGTTTCTGTCTCTGTCTCTGTCTCTCTCTCTGTCTCTGTCTCTGCCTCTGTTTCTGTCTCTCTCTCTGTCTCTGTCTCTGTCTCTGTCTCTGCCTCTGTCTCTGCCTCTGTCTCTATCCCCGTATCTGTCTCTGTCTCTGCCTCTGTCTCTGCCTCTGTCTCTATCCCCGTATCTGTCTCTGTCTCTGTTTCTGTCCCTGCCTCTGTCTGTGTCTCTGTTTCTGTCTCTGTCTCTGTCTCTGTCTGTGTCTCTGCTTCTGTCTCGGCCTTTGCCTCCGTCTCTGTCTCTGTCTCTGTCTCTGTATCTGTATTTGTCTCTGTCTCTGTCTCTGTCTCTCTATCAGTGTCTGTCTCTGTCTCTGTCCCTGTCTCTGTCTCTGTCTCTGTCTCTGCCTCTGTCTCTGTCTCTGTCTCTGTCGCTGTATCACCCCCTGTCTCTGTCTCCGTCTCTGTCCCTGTCTCGGTCTTTGTCTCCGTCTCTGTCTCTGTCTCTGTCTCTGTCTCTGTCTCTGTCTCTGCCTCTGTCTCTGTCCCTGTATCTGTCTCTGTCTCTGTTTCTGTCTCTGCCTCTGTCTCTGTCTCTGCCTCTGTCTCTGCCCCGTCCCTCTCCCTGGCCTTGTCTCTGCCTCTGTCTCCGTCTCTGCCTCTGTCTCTGTGTCTGCCTCTGTCTCTGCCCCGTCCCTCTCCCTGGCCCTGTCTCTGACTCTGTCTCTGTCTCTGTCTCTGTCTCTGTCTCTGTCTCTGTCTCTGTCTCTGTCTCTGTCTCTGTCTCTGTCGCTGTCTCTCCCTCTGTCTCTGTCTCCGTCGCAGTCTCTGTCTCTGTCTCCGTCGCAGTCTCTGTCTCTGTCTCTGTGTCAATCTCTGCCTCTGTCTCTGTCTCTGTCGCTGTCTCTCCCTCTGTCCCTGTCTCCGTCTCTGTCTCTGTCTCTGTCTCTGTCTCTGTCTCTGTCTCTGTCTCTGTCTCTGTCTCTGTCTCTGTCTCTGTCTCTGTCTCTGTCTCTGTCTCTGTCTCTGTCTCTGCCTCTGTCTCTGTCTCTGTCTCTGTCTCTGTCTCTGTCTCTGTCTCTGTCTCTGTCTCTGTCTCTGTCTCTGTCTCTGTCTCTGTCTCTGTCTCTGTCTCTGTCTCTGTCTCTGTCTCTGTTTCTGTCCCTGCCTCTGTCGCTGTCTCTCCCTCTGTCTCTGTCTCCGTCTCTGTCCCTGGCTCTGTCTCTGCCTCTGTCTCTGTTTCTGTCCCTGCCTCTGTCTCTGTCTCTGTCTCTGTCTCTGTCTCTGTCTCTGTCTCTGTCTCCGTCTCTGTCCCTGGCTCTGTCTCTGCCTCTGTCTCCGTCTCTGTCTCTGTCTCGGTCTTTGTCTCCGTCTCTGTCTCTGTCTCTGTCTCTGTCTCTGTCTCTGTCTCTGTCTCTGTCTCCGTCTCTGTCCCTGGCTCTGTCTCTGTCTCTGTCTCTGTCTCTGTCTCTGTCACCGTCTCTGTCTCTGTCTCTGTCTTTGTCTCTGTCTCTGTCTCTGTCTCTGTTTCTGTCTCTGCCTCTGTCTCTGTCTCTGTCTCTGCCTCTGCCTCTGCCCCGTCCCTCTCTCTGGCCCTGTCTCTGCCTCTGTCTCCGTCTCTGCCTCTGTCTCTGTCTCTGCCTCTGTCTCTGCCCCGTCCCTCTCCCTGGCCCTGTCTCTGTCTCTGTCTCTGTCTCTGTCTCTGTCTCTGTCTCTGTCTCTGTCTCTGTCTCTGTCTCTGTCTCTGTCTCTGTCGCTGTCTCTCCCTCTGTCTCTGTCTCCGTCGCAGTCTCTGTCTCTGTCTCCGTCGCAGTCTCTGTCTCTGCCTCTGTCTCTGTCTCTGCCTCTGTCTTTGTTTCTGTCTCTGTCCCTGTCTCCGTCTCTGTCTCTGTCTCTGTCTCTGTCTCTGTCTATGTCGCTGTCTCTCCCTCTGTCTCTGTCTCCGTATCAGCCTCTGTCTCTGTCTCTGTGTCTATCTCTTCCACTGACTCTGTCGCTGTCCCTGTCTATGTCTCTGTCTCTGTCTCTGTCTCCGTCTGCGTCTCTGTCTCTGTCTCCGTCTCTGTCTCTGTCTCTGGCTCTCTCTGTCTCTGTCTCTGTCTCTGTCTCTGTCTCTGTCTCTGTCTCTGTCTCTGTCTCTGTCTCTGTCTCTTTCTCTGTCTCTGTCTCTGTCTCTGTCTCTGTCTCTGTTTCTGTCTCTGTCTCTGTCGCTGTCTCTGTCCCTGTCTGTATCTCTGTCTCTGTCTCCGTCCCTGTCTCTGCCTCTGCCTCTGCCTCTATCTCTGTCTCTGTCGCTGTCTCTCCCTCTGTCCCTGTCTCCGTCTCTGTCCCTGGCTCTGTCTCTGCCTCTGTCTCCGTCTCTGTCTCTGTCTCTGTTTCTGTCTCTGTCTCTGTCTCTGTCTCTGCCTCTGTCTCTGTCTCTGTCTCTGTCCCTGTCTCCGTCTCTGTCTCTGTCTCTGTCTCTGTCTCTGTCTATGTCGCTGTCTCTCCCTCTGTCTCTGTCTCCGTATCAGCCTCTGTCTCTGTCTCTGTGTCTATCTCTGCCTCTGACTCTGTCGCTGTCCCTGTCTATGTCTCTGTCTCTGTCTCTGTCTCCGTCTGCGTCTGTGTCTCTGTCTCCGTCTCTGTCTCTGTCTCTGGCTCTGTCTCTGTCTCTGTCTCTGTCTCTGTCTCTGTCTGTGTCTTTGTCTCTGTCTCAGTCTCTGTCTCTGCCGCTTTCTCTGTCTCTGTCTCTGTCTCTGTTTCTGTCTCTGTCTCTGTCTCTCTCTCTGTCTCTGTCTCTGCCTCTGTTTCTGTCTCTGTCTCTGTCTCTGTCTCTGTCTCTGCCTCTGTCTCTGCCTCTGTCTCTATCCCCGTATCTGTCTCTGTCTCTGTTTCTGTCTCTGCCTCTGTCTCTGTCTCTGCCTCTGTCTCTGCCCCGTCCCTCTCCCTGGCCCTGTCGCTGTCTCTGTCTCTGTCTCTGTCTATGCATCTGTCTCTGACTCTGTCTCCGTCTCTGTCTCTGTCTCTGTCTCTGTCTCTGTCTATGTCGCTGTCCCTGTCTCCGTCTCTGTCTCTGTCTCTGTCTCTGTCTCTGTCTATGTCGCTGTCTCTCCCTCTGTCTCTGTCTCCGTATCAGCCTCTGTCTCTGTCTCTGTGTCTATCTCTGCCTCTGACTCTGTCGCTGTCCCTGTCTATGTCTCTGTCTCTGTCTCTGTCTCCGTCTGCGTCTGTGTCTCTGTCTCCGTCTCTGTCTCTGCCTCTGTCTCTGCCTCTGTCTCTGTCTCTGTCGCTGTCTCTCCCTCTGTCCCTGTCTCCGTCTCTGTCCCTGGCTCTGTCTCTGCCTCTGTCTCCGTCTCTGTCACTGTCTCGGTCTTTGTATCCGTCTCTGTCTCTGTCTCTGTCTCTGTCTCTGTCTCTGTCTCTGTCTCTGTCTCTGTCTCTGTCTCTGTCTCTGTCTCTGTCTCTGTCTCTGTCTCTGTCTCTGTCTCTGTCTCTGTCTCTGTCTCTGTCTCTGTCTCTGTCTCTGTCTCTGTCTCTGTCTCTGTCTCTGTCTCTGTCTCTGTCTCTGTCTCTGTCTCTGTCTCTGTCTCTGTCTCTGTCTCTGTCTCTGTCTCTGTCTCTGTCTCTGTTTCTGTCCCTGCCTCTGTCGCTGTCTCTCCCTCTGTCTCTGTCTCCGTCTCTGTCCCTGGCTCTGTCTCTGCCTCTGTCTCTGTTTCTGTCCCTGCCTCTGTCTCTGTCTCTGTCTCTGTCTCTGTCTCTGTCTCTGTCTCTGTCTCCGTCTCTGTCTCTGTCTCTGTCTCTGTCTCTGTCTATGTCGCTGTCTCTCCCTCTGTCTCTGTCTCCGTATCAGCCTCTGTCTCTGTCTCTGTGTCTATCTCTGCCTCTGACTCTGTCGCTGTCCCTGTCTATGTCTCTGTCTCTGTCTCTGTCTCCGTCTGCGTCTGTGTCTCTGTCTCCGTCTCTGTCTCTGTCTCTGGCTCTGTCTCTGTCTCTGTCTCTGTCTCTGTCTCTGTCTGTGTCTTTGTCTCTGTCTCAGTCTCTGTCTCTGCCGCTTTCTCTGTCTCTGTCTCTGTCTCTGTTTCTGTCTCTGTCTCTGTCTCTCTCTCTGTCTCTGTCTCTGCCTCTGTTTCTGTCTCTGTCTCTGTCTCTGTCTCTGTCTCTGCCTCTGTCTCTGCCTCTGTCTCTATCCCCGTATCTGTCTCTGTCTCTGTTTCTGTCTCTGCCTCTGTCTCTGTCTCTGCCTCTGTCTCTGCCCCGTCCCTCTCCCTGGCCCTGTCGCTGTCTCTGTCTCTGTCTCTGTCTATGCATCTGTCTCTGACTCTGTCTCCGTCTCTGTCTCTGTCTCTGTCTCTGTCTCTGTCTATGTCGCTGTCTCTGTCTCTGTCTCCGTCTCTGTCTCTGTCTATGTCGCTGTCTCTCCCTCTGTCTCTGTCTCCGTATCAGCCTCTGTCTCTGTCTCTGTGTCTATCTCTGCCTCTGACTCTGTCGCTGTCCCTGTCTATGTCTCTGTCTCTGTCTCTGTCTCCGTCTGCGTCTCTGTCTCTGTCTACGTCTCTGTCTCTGCCTCTGGCTCTCTCTCTGTCTCTGTCTCTGTCTCTGTCGCTGTCTCTCCCTCTGTCTCTGTCTCCGTCTCTGTCCCTGGCTCTGTCTCTGCCGCTGTCTCTGTCTCTGTCTCTGTCTATGCATCTGTCTCTGTCTCTGTCTTTGTCTCTGTCTCTGTCTCTGTCTTTGTCTCTGTCTCTGTCTCTGTCTCTGTCTCTGTCTCTGTCTCTGTCTCTGTCTCTGTCTCTGTCTCTGTCTCTGTCTCTGTCTCTGTCTCTGTCTCTGCCTCTGTCTCTGTCTCTGTCTCTGTCTCTGTCTCTGTCTCTGTCTCTGTCTCTGTCTCTGTTTCTGCATCTGCCTCTGCCACTGCCTCTGTCTCTGTCTGTGTCACTGTCTCTCCCTCTGTCTCTGTCTCTGTCTCTGTCCCTGGCTCTGTCCCTGCCTCTGTCTCTGTCCCTGTTTCTGTCTCTGTCTCTGTCTCTGTCTCTGTCTGTGTCTCTGCTTCTGTCTCGGCCTTTGCCTCCGTCTCTGTCTCTGTCTCTGTCTCTGTATCTGTATTTGTCTCTGTCTCTGTCTCTGTCTCTCTATCAGTGTCTGTCTCTGTCTCTGTCCCTGTCTCTGTCTCTGTCTCTGTCTCTGCCTCTGTCTCTGTCTCTGTCTCTGTCGCTGTATCACCCTCTGTCTCTGTCTCCGTCTCTGTCCCTGGCTCTGTCTCTGCCTCTGTCTCCGTCTCTGTCCCTGTCTCGGTCTTTGTCTCCGTCTCTGTCTCTGTCTCTGTCTCTGTCTCTGTCTCTGTCTCTGCCTCTGTCTCTGTCCCTGTATCTGTCTCTGTCTCTGTTTCTGTCTCTGCCTCTGTCTCTGTCTCTGCCTCTGTCTCTGCCCCGTCCCTCTCCCTGGCCCTGTCTCTGCCTCTGTCTCCGTCTCTGCCTCTGTCTCTGTCTCTGCCTCTGTCTCTGCCCCGTCCCTCTCCCTGGCCCTGTCTCTGACTCTGTCTCTGTCTCTGTCTCTGTCTCTGTCTCTGTCTCTGTCTCTGTCTCTGTCTCTGTCTCTGTCGCTGTCTCTCCCTCTGTCTCTGTCTCCGTCGCAGTCTCTGTCTCTGTCTCCGTCGCAGTCTCTGTCTCTGTCTCTGTGTCAATCTCTGCCTCTGTCTCTGTCTCTGTCGCTGTCTCTCCCTCTGTCCCTGTCTCCGTCTCTGTCTCCGTCTCTCGCTCTGTCTCTGCCTCTGTCTCCGTCTCTGTCTCTGTCTCGGTCTTTGTCTCCGTCTCTGTCTCTGTCTCTGTCTCTGTCTCTGTCTCTGTCTCTGTCTCTGTCTCTGTCTCTGTCTCTGTCTGTGTCTCTGCTTCTGTCTCGGTCTTTGCCTCCGTCTCTGTCTCTGTCTCTGTATCTGTATTTGTCTCTGTCTCTGTCTCTGTCTCTGTCTCTGTATCAGTGTCTGTCTCTGTCTCTGTCTCTGTCCCTGTCTCTGTCTCTCTCTCTGTCTCTGCCTCTGTCTCTGTCTCTGTCTCTGTCTCTGTCTCTGTCTCTGTCTCTGTCTCCGTCTCTGTCCCTGGCTCTGTCTCTGCCTCTGTCTCCGTCTCTGTCTCTGTCTCGGTCTTTGTCTCCGTCTCTGTCTCTGTCTCTGTCTCTGTCTCTGTCTCTGTCTCCGTCTCTGTCCCTGGCTCTGTCTCTGTCTCTGTCTCTGTCTCTGTCTCTGTCACCGTCTCTGTCTCTGTCTCTGCCTCTGCCTCTGCCCCGTCCCTCTCCCTGGCCCTGTCTCTGCCTCTGTCTCCGTCTCTGCCTCTGTCTCTGTCTCTGCCTCTGTCTCTGCCCCGTCCCTCTCCCTGGCCCTGTCTCTGTCTCTGTCTCTGTCTCTGTCTCTGTCTCTGTCTCTGTCTCTGTCTCTGTCTCTGTCTCTGTCTCTGTCTCTGTCTCTGTCTCTGTCTCTGTCTCTGTCTCTGTCGCTGTCTCTCCCTCTGTCTCTGTCTCCGTCGCAGTCTCTGTCTCTGTCTCCGTCGCAGTCTCTGTCTCTGCCTCTGTCTCTGTCTCTGCCTCTGTCTTTGTTTCTGTCTCTGTCCCTGTCTCCGTCTCTGTCTCTGTCTCTGTCTCTGTCTCTGTCTATGTCGCTGTCTCTCCCTCTGTCTCTGTCTCCGTATCAGCCTCTGTCTCTGTCTCTGTGTCTATCTCTTCCTCTGACTCTGTCGCTGTCCCTGTCTATGTCTCTGTCTCTGTCTCTGTCTCCGTCTGCGTCTCTGTCTCTGTCTCCGTCTCTGTCTCTGTCTCTGGCTCTCTCTGTCTCTGTCTCGGTCTTTGTCTCCGTCTCTGTCTCCGTCTCTCGCTCTGTCTCTGCCTCTGTCTCCGTCTCTGTCTCTGTCTCGGTCTTTGTCTCCGTCTCTGTCTCCGTCTCTGTCTCTGTCTCTGTCTCTGTCTCTGTCTCTGTCTGTGTCTCTGCTTCTGTCTCGGTCTTTGTCTCCGTCTCTGTATTTGTCTCTGTCTCTGTCTCTGTCTCTGTATCAGTCTCTGTCTCTGTCTCTGTCTCTGTCTCTGTCTCTGTCTCTGTCTCTGTCTCTGTCTCTGTCTCTGTCTCTGTCTCTGTCTCTGTGTCTCTGTCTCTGCCTCTGTCTCTGTCTCTGTCTCTGTCGCTGTCTCTCCCTCTGTCTCTGTCCCTGGCTCTGTCTCTGCCGCTGTCTCTGTCTCTGTCTCTGTCTATGCATCTGTCTCTGTCTCTGTCTTTGTCTCTGTCTCTGTCTCTGTCTTTGTCTCTGTCTCTGTCTCTGTCTCTGTCTCTGTCTCTGTCTCTGTCTCTGTCTCTGTCTCTGTCTCTGTCTCTGTCTCTGTCTCTGTCTCTGTCTCTGTCTCTGTCTCTGTCTCTGTCTCTGCCTCTGTCTCTGTCTCTGTCTCTGTCTCTGTCTCTGTCTCTGTCTCTGTTTCTGCATCTGCCTCTGCCACTGCCTCTGTCTCTGTCTGTGTCACTGTCTCTCCCTCTGTCTCTGTCTTTGTCTCTGTCCCTGGCTCTGTCCCTGCCTCTGTCTCTGTCTCTGTTTCTGTCTCTGTCTCTGTCTCTGTCTGTGTCTCTGCTTCTGTCTCGGCCTTTGCCTCCGTCTCTGTCTCTGTCTCTGTCTCTGTCTCTGTCTCTGTCTCTGTCTCTGTCTCTGTCTCTGTATCTGTCTCTGTCTCTGTCTCTGTTTCTGCCTCTGCCTCTGCCTCTGTCTCTGTCTCTGTCGCTGTCTCTCCCTCTGTCCCTGTCTCCGTCTCCGTCTCTGGCTCTGTCTCTGCCTCTGTCTCCGTCTCTGTCTCTGTCTCTGTCTCGGTCTTTGTCTCCGTCTCTGTCTCCGTCTCTGGCTCTGTCTCTGCCTCTGTCTCCGTCTCTGTCTCTGTCTCGGTCTTTGTCTCCGTCTCTGTCTCCGTCTCTGTCTCTGTCTCTGTCTCTGTCTCTGTCTCTGTCTGTGTCTCTGCTTCTGTCTCGGTCTTTGTCTCCGTCTCTGTATTTGTCTCTGTCTCTGTCTCTGTCTCTGTATCAGTCTCTGTCTCTACCTCTGTCTCTGTCTCTGTCTCTGTCTCTGTCTCTGTCTCTGTCTCTGTCTCTGTCTCTGTCTCTGTCTCTGTGTCTCTGTCTCTGCCTCTGTCTCTGTCTCTGTCTCTGTCGCTGTCTCTCCCTCTGTCTCTGTCTCCGTCTCTGTCCCTGGCTCTGTCTCTGCCGCTGTCTCTGTCTCTGTCTCTGTCTATGCATCTGTCTCTGTCTCTGTCTTTGTCTCTGTCTCTGTCTCTGTCTTTGTCTCTGTCTCTGTCTCTGTCTCTGTCTCTGTCTCTGTCTCTGTCTCTGTCTCTGTCTCTGTCTCTGTCTCTGTCTCTGTCTCTGTCTCTGTCTCTGTCTCTGTCTCTGCCTCTGTCTCTGTCTCTGTCTCTGTCTCTGTCTCTGTCTCTGTCTCTGTCTCTGTTTCTGCATCTGCCTCTGCCACTGCCTCTGTCTCTGTCTGTGTCACTGTCTCTCCCTCTGTCTCTGTCTCTGTCTCTGTCCCTGGCTCTGTCCCTGCCTCTGTCTCTGTCCCTGTTTCTGTCTCTGTCTCTGTCTCTGTCTGTGTCTCTGCTTCTGTCTCGGCCTTTGCCTCCGTCTCTGTCTCTGTCTCTGTCTCTGTATCTGTATTTGTCTCTGTCTCTGTCTCTGTCTCTCTATCAGTGTCTGTCTCTGTCTCTGTCCCTGTCTCTGTCTCTGTCTCTGTCTCTGCCTCTGTCTCTGTCTCTGTCTCTGTCGCTGTATCACCCTCTGTCTCTGTCTCCGTCTCTGTCCCTGGCTCTGTCTCTGCCTCTGTCTCCGTCTCTGTCCCTGTCTCGGTCTTTGTCTCCGTCTCTGTCTCTGTCTCTGTCTCTGTCTCTGTCTCTGTCTCTGCCTCTGTCTCTGTCCCTGTATCTGTCTCTGTCTCTGTTTCTGTCTCTGCCTCTGTCTCTGTCTCTGCCTCTGTCTCTGCCCCGTCCCTCTCCCTGGCCCTGTCTCTGCCTCTGTCTCCGTCTCTGCCTCTGTCTCTGTCTCTGCCTCTGTCTCTGCCCCGTCCCTCTCCCTGGCCCTGTCTCTGACTCTGTCTCTGTCTCTGTCTCTGTCTCTGTCTCTGTCTCTGTCTCTGTCTCTGTCTCTGTCTCTGTCTCTGTCGCTGTCTCTCCCTCTGTCTCTGTCTCCGTCGCAGTCTCTGTCTCTGTCTCCGTCGCAGTCTCTGTCTCTGTCTCTGTGTCAATCTCTGCCTCTGTCTCTGTCTCTGTCGCTGTCTCTCCCTCTGTCCCTGTCTCCGTCTCTGTCTCCGTCTCTCGCTCTGTCTCTGCCTCTGTCTCCGTCTCTGTCTCTGTCTCGGTCTTTGTCTCCGTCTCTGTCTCTGTCTCTGTCTCTGTCTCTGTCTCTGTCTCTGTCTCTGTC
Organism: Megachile willughbiella; assembly: GCA_945859595.2. Classification (NCBI taxonomy): domain Eukaryota; kingdom Metazoa; phylum Arthropoda; class Insecta; order Hymenoptera; family Megachilidae; genus Megachile; species Megachile willughbiella. Next base: position 466,968 of record CAMAOD020000141.1, read on the forward strand.
TCTGTCTCTGTCTCTGTCTCTGGCTCTGTCTCTGCCTCTGTCTCTGTCTCTGTTTCAGTCTCTGCCTCTGTCTCTGTCTCTGTCTCTGTCTCTGTCTCTGTCTCTGTCTCTGTCTCTGTCTCTGTCTCTGTCTCTGTCTCTGTCTCTGTCTCTGTCTCTGTCTCTGTCTCTGTCTCTGTCTCTGTCTCTGTCTCTGTCTCTGTCTCTGTCTCTGTCTCTGTCTCTGTCTCTGTCTCTGTCTCTGTCTCTGTCTCTGTCTCTGTCTCTGTCTCTGTCTCTGTCTCTGTCTCTGTCTCTGCCTCTGTCTCTGTCTCTGTCTATGTCGCTGTCTCTCCCTCTGTCTCTGTCTCCGTATCAGCCTCTGTCTCTGTCTCTGTGTCTATCTCTGCCTCTGACTCTGTCGCTGTCCCTGTCTATGTCTCTGTCTCTGTCTCTGTCTCCGTCTGCGTTTCTGTCTCTGTCTCCGTCTCTGTCTCTGTCTCTGGCTCTCTCTCTGTCTCTGTCTCTGTCTGTGTCTCTGTCTCTGTCTCCGTCTCTGTCTCTGCCGCTGCCTCTGTCTCTGTCTCTGTCTCTATCTCTGTTTCTGTCTCAGTCTCTGTCTCTGTCTCTGTCTCTGTCTCTGTCTCTGTCTCTGTCTCTGTCTCTGTCTCTGTCTCTGTCTCTGTCTCTGTCTCTGTCTCTGTCTCTGTCTCTGTCTCTGTCTCTGTCTCTGTCTCTGTCTCTGTCTCTGTCTCTGTCTCTGTCTCTGTCTCTGTCTCTGTCTCTGTCTCTGTCTCTGTCTCTGTCTCTGTCTCTGTCTCTGTCTCTGTCTCTGTCTCTGTCTCTGTCTCTGTCTCTGTCTCTGTCTCTGTCTCTGTCTCTGTCTCTGTCTCTGTCTCTGTCTCTGTCTCTGTCTCTGTCTCTGTCTCTGTCTCTGTTTCTGTCCCTGCCTCTGTCGCTGTCTCTCCCTCTGTCTCTGTCTCCGTCTCTGTCCCTGGCTCTGTCTCTGCCTCTGTCTCTGTCTCCGTCTCTGTCCCTGGCTCTGTCTCTGTCTCTGTCTCTGTCTCTGTCTCTGTCACCGACTCTGTCTCTGTCTCTGTCTTTGTCTCTGTCTCTGTCTCTGTCTCTGTCTCTGTCTCTGTCTCTGTCTCTGTCTCTGTCTCTGTCTCTGTCTCTGTCTCTGTCTCTGTCCCTGGCTCTGTCTCTGCCTCTGTCTCTGTCTCTGTTTCTGTCTCTGTCTCTGTCTCTGTCTGTGTCTCTGCTTCTGTCTCGGTCTTTGCCTCCGTCTCTGTCTCTGTCTCTGTATCTGTATTTGTCTCTGTCTCTGTCTCTGTCTCTGTCTCTGTATCAGTGTCTGTCTCTGTCTCTGTCTCTGTCCCTGTCTCTGCCTCTGCCTCTGCCTCTATCTCTGTCTCTGTCGCTGTCTCTCCCTCTGTCCCTGTCTCCGTCTCTGTCCCTGGCTCTGTCTCAGCCTCTGTCTCCGTCTCTGTCTCTGTCTCTGTTTCTGTCTCTGCCTCTGTCTCTGTCTCTGCCTCTGTCTCTGTCTCTGTCTCTGTCCCTGTCTCCGTCTCTGTCTCTGTCTCTGTCTCTGTCTCTGTCTATGTCGCTGTCTCTCCCTCTGTCTCTGTCTCCGTATCAGCCTCTGTCTCTGTCTCTGTGTCTATCTCTGCCTCTGACTCTGTCGCTGTCCCTGTCTATGTCTCTGTCTCTGTCTCTGTCTCTGTCTCCGTCTGCGTCTCTGTCTCTGTCTCCGTCTCTGTCTCTGTCTCTGGCTCTGTCTCTGTCTCTGTCTCTGTCTGTGTCTTTGTCTCTGTCTCAGTCTCTGTCTCTGCCGCAGTCTCTGTCTCTGTCTCTGTGTCAATCTCTGCCTCTGTCTCTGTCTCTGTCGCTGTCTCTCCCTCTGTCCCTGTCTCCGTCTCTGTCTCCGTCTCTCGCTCTGTCTCTGCCTCTGTCTCCGTCTCTGTCTCTGTCTCGGTCTTTGTCTCCGTCTCTGTCTCTGTCTCTGTCTCTGTCTCTGTCTCTGTCTCTGTCACCGTCTCTGTCTCTGTCTCTGTCTTTGTCTCTGTCTCTGTCTCTGTCTCTGTTTCTGTCTCTGCCTCTGTCTCTGTCTCTGCCTCTGCCTCTGCCCCGTCCCTCTCCCTGGCCCTGTCTCTGCCTCTGTCTCCGTCTCTGCCTCTGTCTCTGTCTCTGCCTCTGTCTCTGCCCCGTCCCTCTCCCTGGCCCTGTCTCTGTCTCTGTCTCTGTCTCTGTCTCTGTCTCTGTCTCTGTCTCTGTCTCTGTCTCTGTCTCTGTCTCTGTCGCTGTCTCTCCCTCTGTCTCTGTCTCCGTCGCAGTCTCTGTCTCTGTCTCCGTCGCAGTCTCTGTCTCTGCCTCTGTCTCTGTCTCTGCCTCTGTCTTTGTTTCTGTCTCTGTCCCTGTCTCCGTCTCTGTCTCTGTCTCTGTCTCTGTCTCTGTCTCTGTCTATGTCGCTGTCTCTCCCTCTGTCTCTGTCTCCGTATCAGCCTCTGTCTCTGTCTCTGTGTCTATCTCTTCCTCTGACTCTGTCGCTGTCCCTGTCTATGTCTCTGTCTCTGTCTCTGTCTCCGTCTGCGTCTCTGTCTCTGTCTCCGTCTCTGTCTCTGTCTCTGGCTCTCTCTGTCTCTGTCTCTGTCTCTGTCTCTGTCTCTGTCTCTGTCTCTGTCTCTGTCTCTGTCTCTGTCTCTGTCTCTGTCTCTGTCTCTGTGTCTGTCTCTGTCTCTGTCTCTGTCTCTGTCTCTGTCTCTGTCTCTGTCTCTGTCTCTGTTTCTGTCTCTGTCTCTGTCGCTGTCTCTGTCCCTGTCTGTATCTCTGTCTCTGTCTCCGTCCCTGTCTCTGCCTCTGCCTCTGCCTCTATCTCTGTCTCTGTCGCTGTCTCTCCCTCTGTCCCTGTCTCCGTCTCTGTCCCTGGCTCTGTCTCTGCCTCTGTCTCCGTCTCTGTCTCTGTCTCTGTTTCTGTCTCTGCCTCTGTCTCTGTCTCTGCCTCTGTCTCTGTCTCTGTCTCTGTCCCTGTCTCCGTCTCTGTCTCTGTCTCTGTCTCTGTCTCTGTCTATGTCGCTGTCTCTCCCTCTGTCTCTGTCTCCGTATCAGCCTCTGTCTCTGTCTCTGTGTCTATCTCTGCCTCTGACTCTGTCGCTGTCCCTGTCTATGTCTCTGTCTCTGTCTCTGTCTCCGTCTGCGTCTCTGTCTCTGTCTCCGTCTCTGTCTCTGTCTCTGGCTCTGTCTCTGTCTCTGTCTCTGTCTGTGTCTTTGTCTCTGTCTCAGTCTCTGTCTCTGCCGCTTTCTCTGTCTCTGTCTCTGTCTCTGTTTCTGTCTCTGTCTCTGTCTCTCTCTCTGTCTCTGTCTCTGCCTCTGTTTCTGTCTCTGTCTCTGTCTCTGTCTCTGTCTCTGCCTCTGTCTCTGCCTCTGTCTCTATCCCCGTATCTGTCTCTGCCTCTGTCTCTGTCTCTGCCTCTGTCTCTGCCCCGTCCCTCTCCCTGGCCCTGTCGCTGTCTCTGTCTCTGTCTCTGTCTATGCATCTGTCTCTGACTCTGTCTCCGTCTCTGTCTCTGTCTCTGTCTCTGTCTCCGTCTCTGTCTCTGTCTCTGTCTCTGTCTCTGTCTCTGTCTCTGTCTCTGTCTCTGTCTCTGTCTCTGTCTCTGTCTCTGTCTCTGTCTCTGTCTCTGTCTCTGTTTCTGTCTCTGTCGCTGTCTCTGTCCCTGTCTGTATCTCTGTCTCTGTCTCCGTCCCTGTCTCTGCCTCTGCCTCTGCCTCTGTCTCTGTCTATGTCGCTGTCTCTCCCTCTGTCTCTGTCTCCGTATCAGCCTCTGTCTCTGTCTCTGTGTCTATCTCTGCCTCTGACTCTGTCGCTGTCCCTGTCTATGTCTCTGTCTCTGTCTCTGTCTCCGTCTGCGTCTCTGTCTCTGTCTGTGTCTTTGTCTCTGTCTCAGTCTCTGTCTCTGCCGCTTTCTCTGTCTCTGTCTCTGTCTCTGTTTCTGTCTCTGCCTCTGTCTCTCTCTCTGTCTCTGCCTCTGCCTCTGTTTCTGTCTCTGTCTCTGTCTCTGTCTCTGTCTCTGTCTCTGCCTCTGTCTCTGCCTCTGTCTCTATCCCCGTATCTGTCTCTGTCTCTGCCTCTGTCTCTGCCTCTGTCTCTATCCCCGTATCTGTCTCTGTCTCTGTTTCTGTCCCTGCCTCTGTCTCTGTCTCTGTTTCTGTCTCTGTCTCTGTCTCTGTCTGTGTCTCTGCTTCTGTCTCGGCCTTTGCCTCCGTCTCTGTCTCTGTCTCTGTCTCTGTATCTGTATTTGTCTCTGTCTCTGTCTCTGTCTCTCTATCAGTGTCTGTCTCTGTCTCTGTCCCTGTCTCTGTCTCTGCCTCTGTCTCTGCCTCTGTCTCTATCCCCGTATCTGTCTCTGCCTCTGTCTCTGTCTCTGCCTCTGTCTCTGCCCCGTCCCTCTCCCTGGCCCTGTCGCTGTCTCTGTCTCTGTCTCTGTCTATGCATCTGTCTCTGACTCTGTCTCCGTCTCTGTCTCTGTCTCTGTCTCTGTCTCCGTCTCTGTCTCTGTCTCTGTCTCTGTCTCTGTCTCTGTCTCTGTCTCTGTCTCTGTCTCTGTCTCTGTCTCTGTCTCTGTCTCTGTCTCTGTCTCTGTTTCTGTCTCTGTCGCTGTCTCTGTCCCTGTCTGTATCTCTGTCTCTGTCTCCGTCCCTGTCTCTGCCTCTGCCTCTGCCTCTGTCTCTGTCTATGTCGCTGTCTCTCCCTCTGTCTCTGTCTCCGTATCAGCCTCTGTCTCTGTCTCTGTGTCTATCTCTGCCTCTGACTCTGTCGCTGTCCCTGTCTATGTCTCTGTCTCTGTCTCTGTCTCCGTCTGCGTCTCTGTCTCTGTCTGTGTCTTTGTCTCTGTCTCAGTCTCTGTCTCTGCCGCTTTCTCTGTCTCTGTCTCTGTCTCTGTTTCTGTCTCTGTCTCTGTCTCTCTCTCTGTCTCTGCCTCTGCCTCTGTTTCTGTCTCTGTCTCTGTCTCTGTCTCTGTCTCTGTCTCTGCCTCTGTCTCTGCCTCTGTCTCTATCCCCGTATCTGTCTCTGTCTCTGCCTCTGTCTCTGCCTCTGTCTCTATCCCCGTATCTGTCTCTGTCTCTGTTTCTGTCCCTGCCTCTGTCTCTGTCTCTGTTTCTGTCTCTGTCTCTGTCTCTGTCTGTGTCTCTGCTTCTGTCTCGGCCTTTGCCTCCGTCTCTGTCTCTGTCTCTGTCTCTGTATCTGTATTTGTCTCTGTCTCTGTCTCTGTCTCTCTATCAGTGTCTGTCTCTGTCTCTGTCCCTGTCTCTGTCTCTGTCTCTGTCTCTGCCTCTGTCTCTGTCTCTGTCTCTGTCGCTGTATCACCCTCTGTCTCTGTCTCCGTCTCTGTCCCTGGCTCTGTCTCTGCCTCTGTCTCCGTCTCTGTCCCTGTCTCGGTCTTTGTCTCCGTCTCTGTCTCTGTCTCTGTCTCTGTCTCTGTCTCTGTCTCTGCCTCTGTCTCTGTCCCTGTATCTGTCTCTGTCTCTGTTTCTGTCTCTGCCTCTGTCTCTGTCTCTGCCTCTGTCTCTGCCCCGTCCCTCTCCCTGGCCCTGTCTCTGCCTCTGTCTCCGTCTCTGCCTCTGTCTCTGTCTCTGCCTCTGTCTCTGCCCCGTCCCTCTCCCTGGCCCTGTCTCTGACTCTGTCTCTGTCGCTGTCTCTGTCTCTGTCTCTGTCTCTGTCTCTGTCTCTGTCTCTGTCTCTGTCTCTGTCGCTGTCTCTCCCTCTGTCTCTGTCTCCGTCGCAGTCTCTGTCTCTGTCTCCGTCGCAGTCTCTGTCTCTGTCTCTGTGTCAATCTCTGCCTCTGTCTCTGTCTCTGTCGCTGTCTCTCCCTCTGTCCCTGTCTCCGTCTCTGTCTCTGTCTCTGTCTCTGTCTCTGTCTCTGTCTCTGTCTCTGTCTCTGTCTCTGTCTCTGTCTCTGTCTCTGTCTCTGTCTCTGTCTCTGTCTCTGTCTCTGTCTCTGTCTCTGTCTCTGTCTCTGTCTCTGTCTCTGTCTCTGTCTCTGTCTCTGTCTCTGTCTCTGTCTCTGTCTCTGTTTCTGTCCCTGCCTCTGTCGCTGTCTCTCCCTCTGTCTCTGTCTCCGTCTCTGTCCCTGGCTCTGTCTCTGCCTCTGTCTCTGTTTCTGTCCCTGCCTCTGTCGCTGTCTCTCCCTCTGTCTCTGTCTCCGTCTCTGTCCCTGGCTCTGTCTCTGTCTCTGTCTCTGTCTCTGTCTCTGTCACCGTCTCTGTCTCTGTCTCTGTCTTTGTCTCTGTCTCTGTCTCTGTCTCTGTCTCTGTCTCTGTCTCTGTCTCTGTCTCTGTCTCTGTCTCTGTCCCTGGCTCTGTCTCTGCCTCTGTCTCTGTCTCTGTTTCTGTCTCTGTCTCTGTCTCTGTCTGTGTCTCTGCTTCTGTCTCGGTCTTTGCCTCCGTCTCTGTCTCTGTCTCTGTATCTGTATTTGTCTCTGTCTCTGTCTCTGTCTCTGTCTCTGTCTCTGTATCAGTGTCTGTCTCTGTCTCTGTCTCTGTCCCTGTCTCTGTCTCTCTCTCTGTCTCTGCCTCTGTCTCTGTCTCTGTCTCTGTCTCTGTCTCTGTCTCTGTCTCTGTCTCTGTCTCTGTCTCCGTCTCTGTCCCTGGCTCTGTCTCTGCCTCTGTCTCCGTCTCTGTCTCTGTCTCGGTCTTTGTCTCCGTCTCTGTCTCTGTCTCTGTCTCTGTCTCTGTCTCTGTCTCTGTCTCCGTCTCTGTCCCTGGCTCTGTCTCTGTCTCTGTCTCTGTCTCTGTCTCTGTCACCGTCTCTGTCTCTGTCTCTGTCTTTGTCTCTGTCTCTGTCTCTGTCTCTGTTTCTGTCTCTGCCTCTGTCTCTGTCTCTGCCTCTGCCTCTGCCCCGTCCCTCTCCCTGGCCCTGTCTCTGCCTCTGTCTCCGTCTCTGCCTCTGTCTCTGTCTCTGCCTCTGTCTCTGCCCCGACCCTCTCCCTGGCCCTGTCTCTGTCTCTGTCTCTGTCTCTGTCTCTGTCTCTGTCTCTGTCTCTGTCTCTGTCTCTGTCTCTGTCTCTGTCTCTGTCGCTGTCTCTCCCTCTGTCTCTGTCTCCGTCGCAGTCTCTGTCTCTGTCTCCGTCGCAGTCTCTGTCTCTGCCTCTGTCTCTGTCTCTGCCTCTGTCTTTGTTTCTGTCTCTGTCCCTGTCTCCGTCTCTGTCTCTGTCTCTGTCTCTGCCTCTGTCTATGTCGCTGTCTCTCCCTCTGTCTCTCTCTCCGTATCAGCGTCTGTCTCTGTCTCTGTGTCTATCTCTTCCTCTGACTCTGTCGCTGTCCCTGTCTATGTCTCTGTCTCTGTCTCTGTCTCCGTCTGCGTCTCTGTCTCTGTCTCCGTCTCTGTCTCTGTCTCTGGCTCTCTCCGTCTCTGTCTCTGTCTCTGTCTCTGTCTCTGTCTCTGTCTCTGTCTCTGTCTCTGTCTCTGTCTCTGTCTCTGTCTCTGTCTCTGTCTCTGTCTCTGTCTCTGTCTCTGTCTCTGTTTCTGTCTCTGTCTCTGTCGCTGTCTCTGTCCCTGTCTGTATCTCTGTCTCTGTCTCCGTCCCTGTCTCTGCCTCTGCCTCTGCCTCTATCTCTGTCTCTGTCGCTGTCTCTCCCTCTGTCCCTGTCTCCGTCTCTGTCCCTGGCTCTGTCTCTGCCTCTGTCTCCGTCTCTGTCTCTGTCTCTGTTTCTGTCTCTGCCTCTGTCTCTGTCTCTGCCTCTGTCTCTGTCTCTGTCTCTGTCCCTGTCTCCGTCTCTGTCTCTGTCTCTGTCTCTGTCTCTGTCTATGTCGCTGTCTCTCCCTCTGTCTCTGTCTCCGTATCAGCCTCTGTCTCTGTCTCTGTGTCTATCTCTGCCTCTGACTCTGTCGCTGTCCCTGTCTATGTCTCTGTCTCTGTCACTGTCTCCGTCTGCGTCTCTGTCTCTGTCTCCGTCTCTGTCTCTGTCTCTGGCTCTGTCTCTGTCTCTGTCTGTGTCTTTGTCTCTGTCTCAGTCTCTGTCTCTGCCGCTTTCTCTGTCTCTGTCTCTGTCTCTGTTTCTGTCTCTGTCTCTGTCTCTCTCTCTGTCTCTGTCTCTGCCTCTGTTTCTGTCTCTGTCTCTGTCTCTGTCTCTGTCTCTGCCTCTGTCTCTGCCTCTGTCTCTATCCCCGTATCTGTCTCTGTCTCTGTTTCTGTCTCTGCCTCTGTCTCTGTCTCTGCCTCTGTCTCTGCCCCGTCCCTCTCCCTGGCCCTGTCGCTGTCTCTGTCTCTGTCTCTGTCTATGCATCTGTCTCTGACTCTGTCTCCGTCTCTGTCTCTGTCTCTGTCTCTGTCTCCGTCTCTGTCTCTGTCTCTGTCTCTGTCTCTGTCTCTGTCTCTGTCTCTGTCTCTGTCTCTGTCTCTGTCTCTGTCTCTGTCTCTGTCTCTGTCTCTGTTTCTGTCTCTGTCGCTGTCTCTGTCCCTGTCTGTATCTCTGTCTCTGTCTCCGTCCCTGTCTCTGCCTCTGCCTCTGCCTCTGTCTCTGTCTATGTCGCTGTCTCTCCCTCTGTCTCTGTCTCCGTATCAGCCTCTGTCTCTGTCTCTGTGTCTATCTCTGCCTCTGACTCTGTCGCTGTCCCTGTCTATGTCTCTGTCTCTGTCTCTGTCTCCGTCTGCGTCTCTGTCTCTGTCTGTGTCTTTGTCTCTGTCTCAGTCTCTGTCTCTGCCGCTTTCTCTGTCTCTGTCTCTGTCTCTGTTTCTGTCTCTGTCTCTGTCTCTCTCTCTGTCTCTGTCTCTGCCTCTGTTTCTGTCTCTCTCTCTGTCTCTGTCTCTGTCTCTGTCTCTGCCTCTGTCTCTGCCTCTGTCTCTATCCCCGTATCTGTCTCTGTCTCTGCCTCTGTCTCTGCCTCTGTCTCTATCCCCGTATCTGTCTCTGTCTCTGTTTCTGTCCCTGCCTCTGTCTGTGTCTCTGTTTCTGTCTCTGTCTCTGTCTCTGTCTGTGTCTCTGCTTCTGTCTCGGCCTTTGCCTCCGTCTCTGTCTCTGTCTCTGTCTCTGTATCTGTATTTGTCTCTGTCTCTGTCTCTGTCTCTCTATCAGTGTCTGTCTCTGTCTCTGTCCCTGTCTCTGTCTCTGTCTCTGTCTCTGCCTCTGTCTCTGTCTCTGTCTCTGTCGCTGTATCACCCCCTGTCTCTGTCTCCGTCTCTGTCCCTGTCTCGGTCTTTGTCTCCGTCTCTGTCTCTGTCTCTGTCTCTGTCTCTGTCTCTGTCTCTGCCTCTGTCTCTGTCCCTGTATCTGTCTCTGTCTCTGTTTCTGTCTCTGCCTCTGTCTCTGTCTCTGCCTCTGTCTCTGCCCCGTCCCTCTCCCTGGCCTTGTCTCTGCCTCTGTCTCCGTCTCTGCCTCTGTCTCTGTGTCTGCCTCTGTCTCTGCCCCGTCCCTCTCCCTGGCCCTGTCTCTGACTCTGTCTCTGTCTCTGTCTCTGTCTCTGTCTCTGTCTCTGTCTCTGTCTCTGTCTCTGTCTCTGTCTCTGTCGCTGTCTCTCCCTCTGTCTCTGTCTCCGTCGCAGTCTCTGTCTCTGTCTCCGTCGCAGTCTCTGTCTCTGTCTCTGTGTCAATCTCTGCCTCTGTCTCTGTCTCTGTCGCTGTCTCTCCCTCTGTCCCTGTCTCCGTCTCTGTCTCTGTCTCTGTCTCTGTCTCTGTCTCTGTCTCTGTCTCTGTCTCTGTCTCTGTCTCTGTCTCTGTCTCTGTCTCTGTCTCTGTCTCTGCCTCTGTCTCTGTCTCTGTCTCTGTCTCTGTCTCTGTCTCTGTCTCTGTCTCTGTCTCTGTCTCTGTCTCTGTCTCTGTCTCTGTCTCTGTCTCTGTCTCTGTCTCTGTCTCTGTCTCTGTTTCTGTCCCTGCCTCTGTCGCTGTCTCTCCCTCTGTCTCTGTCTCCGTCTCTGTCCCTGGCTCTGTCTCTGCCTCTGTCTCTGTTTCTGTCCCTGCCTCTGTCTCTGTCTCTGTCTCTGTCTCTGTCTCTGTCTCTGTCTCTGTCTCCGTCTCTGTCCCTGGCTCTGTCTCTGCCTCTGTCTCCGTCTCTGTCTCTGTCTCGGTCTTTGTCTCCGTCTCTGTCTCTGTCTCTGTCTCTGTCTCTGTCTCTGTCTCTGTCTCTGTCTCCGTCTCTGTCCCTGGCTCTGTCTCTGTCTCTGTCTCTGTCTCTGTCTCTGTCACCGTCTCTGTCTCTGTCTCTGTCTTTGTCTCTGTCTCTGTCTCTGTCTCTGTTTCTGTCTCTGCCTCTGTCTCTGTCTCTGTCTCTGCCTCTGCCTCTGCCCCGTCCCTCTCTCTGGCCCTGTCTCTGCCTCTGTCTCCGTCTCTGCCTCTGTCTCTGTCTCTGCCTCTGTCTCTGCCCCGTCCCTCTCCCTGGCCCTGTCTCTGTCTCTGTCTCTGTCTCTGTCTCTGTCTCTGTCTCTGTCTCTGTCTCTGTCTCTGTCTCTGTCTCTGTCTCTGTCTCTGTCGCTGTCTCTCCCTCTGTCTCTGTCTCCGTCGCAGTCTCTGTCTCTGTCTCCGTCGCAGTCTCTGTCTCTGCCTCTGTCTCTGTCGCTGTCCCTGTCTATGTCTCTGTCTCTGTCTCTGTCTCCGTCTGCGTCTCTGTCTCTGTCTCCGTCTCTGTCTCTGTCTCTGGCTCTGTCTCTGTCTCTGTCTGTGTCTTTGTCTCTGTCTCAGTCTCTGTCTCTGCCGCTTTCTCTGTCTCTGTCTCTGTCTCTGTTTCTGTCTCTGTCTCTGTCTCTCTCTCTGTCTCTGTCTCTGCCTCTGTTTCTGTCTCTGTCTCTGTCTCTGTCTCTGTCTCTGCCTCTGTCTCTGCCTCTGTCTCTATCCCCGTATCTGTCTCTGTCTCTGTTTCTGTCTCTGCCTCTGTCTCTGTCTCTGCCTCTGTCTCTGCCCCGTCCCTCTCCCTGGCCCTGTCGCTGTCTCTGTCTCTGTCTCTGTCTATGCATCTGTCTCTGACTCTGTCTCCGTCTCTGTCTCTGTCTCTGTCTCTGTCTCCGTCTCTGTCTCTGTCTCTGTCTCTGTCTCTGTCTCTGTCTCTGTCTCTGTCTCTGTCTCTGTCTCTGTCTCTGTCTCTGTCTCTGTCTCTGTTTCTGTCTCTGTCGCTGTCTCTGTCCCTGTCTGTATCTCTGTCTCTGTCTCCGTCCCTGTCTCTGCCTCTGCCTCTGCCTCTGTCTCTGTCTATGTCGCTGTCTCTCCCTCTGTCTCTGTCTCCGTATCAGCCTCTGTCTCTGTCTCTGTGTCTATCTCTGCCTCTGACTCTGTCGCTGTCCCTGTCTATGTCTCTGTCTCTGTCTCTGTCTCCGTCTGCGTCTCTGTCTCTGTCTGTGTCTTTGTCTCTGTCTCAGTCTCTGTCTCTGCCGCTTTCTCTGTCTCTGTCTCTGTCTCTGTTTCTGTCTCTGTCTCTGTCTCTCTCTCTGTCTCTGTCTCTGCCTCTGTTTCTGTCTCTCTCTCTGTCTCTGTCTCTGTCTCTGTCTCTGCCTCTGTCTCTGCCTCTGTCTCTATCCCCGTATCTGTCTCTGTCTCTGCCTCTGTCTCTGCCTCTGTCTCTATCCCCGTATCTGTCTCTGTCTCTGTTTCTGTCCCTGCCTCTGTCTGTGTCTCTGTTTCTGTCTCTGTCTCTGTCTCTGTCTGTGTCTCTGCTTCTGTCTCGGCCTTTGCCTCCGTCTCTGTCTCTGTCTCTGTCTCTGTATCTGTATTTGTCTCTGTCTCTGTCTCTGTCTCTCTATCAGTGTCTGTCTCTGTCTCTGTCCCTGTCTCTGTCTCTGTCTCTGTCTCTGCCTCTGTCTCTGTCTCTGTCTCTGTCGCTGTATCACCCCCTGTCTCTGTCTCCGTCTCTGTCCCTGTCTCGGTCTTTGTCTCCGTCTCTGTCTCTGTCTCTGTCTCTGTCTCTGTCTCTGTCTCTGCCTCTGTCTCTGTCCCTGTATCTGTCTCTGTCTCTGTTTCTGTCTCTGCCTCTGTCTCTGTCTCTGCCTCTGTCTCTGCCCCGTCCCTCTCCCTGGCCTTGTCTCTGCCTCTGTCTCCGTCTCTGCCTCTGTCTCTGTGTCTGCCTCTGTCTCTGCCCCGTCCCTCTCCCTGGCCCTGTCTCTGACTCTGTCTCTGTCTCTGTCTCTGTCTCTGTCTCTGTCTCTGTCTCTGTCTCTGTCTCTGTCTCTGTCTCTGTCGCTGTCTCTCCCTCTGTCTCTGTCTCCGTCGCAGTCTCTGTCTCTGTCTCCGTCGCAGTCTCTGTCTCTGTCTCTGTGTCAATCTCTGCCTCTGTCTCTGTCTCTGTCGCTGTCTCTCCCTCTGTCCCTGTCTCCGTCTCTGTCTCTGTCTCTGTCTCTGTCTCTGTCTCTGTCTCTGTCTCTGTCTCTGTCTCTGTCTCTGTCTCTGTCTCTGTCTCTGTCTCTGTCTCTGTCTCTGTCTCTGCCTCTGTCTCTGTCTCTGTCTCTGTCTCTGTCTCTGTCTCTGTCTCTGTCTCTGTCTCTGTCTCTGTCTCTGTCTCTGTCTCTGTCTCTGTCTCTGTCTCTGTCTCTGTCTCTGTCTCTGTTTCTGTCCCTGCCTCTGTCGCTGTCTCTCCCTCTGTCTCTGTCTCCGTCTCTGTCCCTGGCTCTGTCTCTGCCTCTGTCTCTGTTTCTGTCCCTGCCTCTGTCTCTGTCTCTGTCTCTGTCTCTGTCTCTGTCTCTGTCTCTGTCTCCGTCTCTGTCCCTGGCTCTGTCTCTGCCTCTGTCTCCGTCTCTGTCTCTGTCTCGGTCTTTGTCTCCGTCTCTGTCTCTGTCTCTGTCTCTGTCTCTGTCTCTGTCTCTGTCTCTGTCTCCGTCTCTGTCCCTGGCTCTGTCTCTGTCTCTGTCTCTGTCTCTGTCTCTGTCACCGTCTCTGTCTCTGTCTCTGTCTTTGTCTCTGTCTCTGTCTCTGTCTCTGTTTCTGTCTCTGCCTCTGTCTCTGTCTCTGTCTCTGCCTCTGCCTCTGCCCCGTCCCTCTCTCTGGCCCTGTCTCTGCCTCTGTCTCCGTCTCTGCCTCTGTCTCTGTCTCTGCCTCTGTCTCTGCCCCGTCCCTCTCCCTGGCCCTGTCTCTGTCTCTGTCTCTGTCTCTGTCTCTGTCTCTGTCTCTGTCTCTGTCTCTGTCTCTGTCTCTGTCTCTGTCTCTGTCGCTGTCTCTCCCTCTGTCTCTGTCTCCGTCGCAGTCTCTGTCTCTGTCTCCGTCGCAGTCTCTGTCTCTGCCTCTGTCTCTGTCTCTGCCTCTGTCTTTGTTTCTGTCTCTGTCCCTGTCTCCGTCTCTGTCTCTGTCTCTGTCTCTGTCTCTGTCTATGTCGCTGTCTCTCCCTCTGTCTCTGTCTCCGTATCAGCCTCTGTCTCTGTCTCTGTGTCTATCTCTTCCACTGACTCTGTCGCTGTCCCTGTCTATGTCTCTGTCTCTGTCTCTGTCTCCGTCTGCGTCTCTGTCTCTGTCTCCGTCTCTGTCTCTGTCTCTGGCTCTCTCTGTCTCTGTCTCTGTCTCTGTCTCTGTCTCTGTCTCTGTCTCTGTCTCTGTCTCTGTCTCTGTCTCTTTCTCTGTCTCTGTCTCTGTCTCTGTCTCTGTCTCTGTTTCTGTCTCTGTCTCTGTCGCTGTCTCTGTCCCTGTCTGTATCTCTGTCTCTGTCTCCGTCCCTGTCTCTGCCTCTGCCTCTGCCTCTATCTCTGTCTCTGTCGCTGTCTCTCCCTCTGTCCCTGTCTCCGTCTCTGTCCCTGGCTCTGTCTCTGCCTCTGTCTCCGTCTCTGTCTCTGTCTCTGTTTCTGTCTCTGTCTCTGTCTCTGTCTCTGCCTCTGTCTCTGTCTCTGTCTCTGTCCCTGTCTCCGTCTCTGTCTCTGTCTCTGTCTCTGTCTCTGTCTATGTCGCTGTCTCTCCCTCTGTCTCTGTCTCCGTATCAGCCTCTGTCTCTGTCTCTGTGTCTATCTCTGCCTCTGACTCTGTCGCTGTCCCTGTCTATGTCTCTGTCTCTGTCTCTGTCTCCGTCTGCGTCTGTGTCTCTGTCTCCGTCTCTGTCTCTGTCTCTGGCTCTGTCTCTGTCTCTGTCTCTGTCTCTGTCTCTGTCTGTGTCTTTGTCTCTGTCTCAGTCTCTGTCTCTGCCGCTTTCTCTGTCTCTGTCTCTGTCTCTGTTTCTGTCTCTGTCTCTGTCTCTCTCTCTGTCTCTGTCTCTGCCTCTGTTTCTGTCTCTGTCTCTGTCTCTGTCTCTGTCTCTGCCTCTGTCTCTGCCTCTGTCTCTATCCCCGTATCTGTCTCTGTCTCTGTTTCTGTCTCTGCCTCTGTCTCTGTCTCTGCCTCTGTCTCTGCCCCGTCCCTCTCCCTGGCCCTGTCGCTGTCTCTGTCTCTGTCTCTGTCTATGCATCTGTCTCTGACTCTGTCTCCGTCTCTGTCTCTGTCTCTGTCTCTGTCTCTGTCTATGTCGCTGTCCCTGTCTCCGTCTCTGTCTCTGTCTCTGTCTCTGTCTCTGTCTATGTCGCTGTCTCTCCCTCTGTCTCTGTCTCCGTATCAGCCTCTGTCTCTGTCTCTGTGTCTATCTCTGCCTCTGACTCTGTCGCTGTCCCTGTCTATGTCTCTGTCTCTGTCTCTGTCTCCGTCTGCGTCTGTGTCTCTGTCTCCGTCTCTGTCTCTGCCTCTGTCTCTGCCTCTGTCTCTGTCTCTGTCGCTGTCTCTCCCTCTGTCCCTGTCTCCGTCTCTGTCCCTGGCTCTGTCTCTGCCTCTGTCTCCGTCTCTGTCACTGTCTCGGTCTTTGTATCCGTCTCTGTCTCTGTCTCTGTCTCTGTCTCTGTCTCTGTCTCTGTCTCTGTCTCTGTCTCTGTCTCTGTCTCTGTCTCTGTCTCTGTCTCTGTCTCTGTCTCTGTCTCTGTCTCTGTCTCTGTCTCTGTCTCTGTCTCTGTCTCTGTCTCTGTCTCTGTCTCTGTCTCTGTCTCTGTCTCTGTCTCTGTCTCTGTCTCTGTCTCTGTCTCTGTCTCTGTCTCTGTCTCTGTCTCTGTCTCTGTCTCTGTTTCTGTCCCTGCCTCTGTCGCTGTCTCTCCCTCTGTCTCTGTCTCCGTCTCTGTCCCTGGCTCTGTCTCTGCCTCTGTCTCTGTTTCTGTCCCTGCCTCTGTCTCTGTCTCTGTCTCTGTCTCTGTCTCTGTCTCTGTCTCTGTCTCCGTCTCTGTCTCTGTCTCTGTCTCTGTCTCTGTCTATGTCGCTGTCTCTCCCTCTGTCTCTGTCTCCGTATCAGCCTCTGTCTCTGTCTCTGTGTCTATCTCTGCCTCTGACTCTGTCGCTGTCCCTGTCTATGTCTCTGTCTCTGTCTCTGTCTCCGTCTGCGTCTGTGTCTCTGTCTCCGTCTCTGTCTCTGTCTCTGGCTCTGTCTCTGTCTCTGTCTCTGTCTCTGTCTCTGTCTGTGTCTTTGTCTCTGTCTCAGTCTCTGTCTCTGCCGCTTTCTCTGTCTCTGTCTCTGTCTCTGTTTCTGTCTCTGTCTCTGTCTCTCTCTCTGTCTCTGTCTCTGCCTCTGTTTCTGTCTCTGTCTCTGTCTCTGTCTCTGTCTCTGCCTCTGTCTCTGCCTCTGTCTCTATCCCCGTATCTGTCTCTGTCTCTGTTTCTGTCTCTGCCTCTGTCTCTGTCTCTGCCTCTGTCTCTGCCCCGTCCCTCTCCCTGGCCCTGTCGCTGTCTCTGTCTCTGTCTCTGTCTATGCATCTGTCTCTGACTCTGTCTCCGTCTCTGTCTCTGTCTCTGTCTCTGTCTCTGTCTATGTCGCTGTCTCTGTCTCTGTCTCCGTCTCTGTCTCTGTCTATGTCGCTGTCTCTCCCTCTGTCTCTGTCTCCGTATCAGCCTCTGTCTCTGTCTCTGTGTCTATCTCTGCCTCTGACTCTGTCGCTGTCCCTGTCTATGTCTCTGTCTCTGTCTCTGTCTCCGTCTGCGTCTCTGTCTCTGTCTACGTCTCTGTCTCTGCCTCTGGCTCTCTCTCTGTCTCTGTCTCTGTCTCTGTCTCTGTCTCTGCCTCTGTCTCTGTCTCTGTCTCTGTCTCCGTCTCTGTCTCTGTCTCTGTCTCTGGCTCTGTCTCTGCCTCTGTCTCCGTCTCTGTCTCTGTCTCGGTCTTTGTCTCCGTCTCTGTCTCTGTCTCTGCCTCTGTCTCTGTCTCTGTCTCTGTCTCTGTCGCTGTCTCTGTCTCTGTCTGTATCTCTGTCTCTGTCCGCGTCCCTGTCTCTGCCTCTGCCTCTGCCTCTGTCTCTGTCTCTGTCGCTGTCTCTCCCTCTGTCCCTGTCTCCGTCTCTGTCCCTGGCTCTGTCTCTGCCTCTGTCTCCGTCTCTGTCTCTGTCTCGGTCTTTGTATCCGTCTCTGTCTCTGTCCCTGTCTCTGTTTCAGTCTCTGCCTCTGTCTCTGTCTCTGTCTCTGTCTCTGTCTCTGTCTCTGTCTCTGTCTCTGTCTCTGTCTCTGTCTCTGTCCCTGTCTCCGTCTCTGTCTCCGTCTCTGTCTCTGTCTCTGTCTCTGTCTCTGTCTCTGTCTCTGTCTCTGTCTCTGTCTATGTCGCTGTCTCTCCCTCTGTCTCTGTCTCCGTATCAGCCTCTGTCTCTGTCTCTGTGTCTATCTCTGCCTCTGAATCTGTCGCTGTCCCGGTCTACGTCTCTGTCTCCGTCTGCGTCTCTGTCTCTGTCTCTGTCTCTGTCTATGTCGCTGTCTCTCCCTCTGTCTCTGTCTCCGTATCAGCCTCTATCTCTGTCTCTGTGTCTATCTCTGCCTCTGAATCTGTCGCTGTCCCTGTCTATGTCTCTGTCTCTGTCTCTGTCTCCGTCTGCGTCTCTGTCTCTGTCTCCATCTCTGTCTCTGTCTCTGGCCCTGTCTCTGTCTCTGTCTCTGTCTCTGTCTCTGTCTCTGTCTCTGTCTCTGTCTCTGTCTCTGTCTCTGTCTCTGTCGCTGTCTCTCCCTCTGTCTCTGTCTCCGTCGCAGTCTCTGTCTCTGTCTCCGTCGCAGTCTCTGTCTCTGCCTCTGTCTCTGTCTCTGCCTCTGTCTTTGTTTCTGTCTCTGTCCCTGTCTCCGTCTCTGTCTCTGTCTCTGTCTCTGTCTCTGTCTATGTCGCTGTCTCTCCCTCTGTCTCTGTCTCCGTATCAGCCTCTGTCTCTGTCTCTGTGTCTATCTCTTCCACTGACTCTGTCGCTGTCCCTGTCTATGTCTCTGCCTCTGCCTCTGCCTCTGTCTCTGTCTCTGTCGCTGTCTCTCTCTCTGTCCCTGTCTCCGTCTCTGTCCCTGGCTCTGTCTCTGCCTCTGTCTCCGTCTCTGTCTCTGTCTCTGTTTCTGTCTCTGCCTCTGTCTCTGTCTCTGCCTCTGTCTCTGTCTCTGTCTCTGTCCCTGTCTCCGTCTCTGTCTCTGTCTCTGTCTCTGTCTCTGTCTATGTCGCTGTCTCTCCCTCTGTCTCTGTCTCCGTATCAGCCTCTGTCTCTGTCTCTGTGTCTATCTCTGCCTCTGACTCTGTCGCTGTCCCTGCCTCCGTCTCTGTCTCTGTCTCTGTCTCTGTCGCTGTCTCTGTCCCTGTCTGTATCTCTGTCTCTGTCTCCGTCCCTGTCTCTGTCTCTGTCTCTGTCTGTGTCTTTGTCTCTGTCGCTGTCTCTCCCTCTGTCCCTGTCTCCGTCTCTGTCCCTGGCTCTGTCTCTGCCTCTGTCTCCGTCTCTGTCACTGTCTCGGTCTTTGTATCCGTCTCTGTCTCTGTCTCTGTCTCTGTCTCTGTCTCTGTCTCTGTCTCTGTCTCTGTCTCTGTCTCTGTCTCTGTCTCTGTCTCTGTCTCTGTCTCTGTCTCTGTCTCTGTCTCTGTCTCTGTCTCTGTCTCTGTCTCTGTCTCTGTCTCTGTCTCTGTCTCTGTCTCTGTCTCTGTCTCTGTCTCTGTCTCTGTCTCTGTCTCTGTCTCTGTCTCTGTCTCTGTCTCTGTTTCTGTCCCTGCCTCTGTCGCTGTCTCTCCCTCTGTCTCTGTCTCCGTCTCTGTCCCTGGCTCTGTCTCTGCCTCTGTCTCTGTTTCTGTCCCTGCCTCTGTCTCTGTCTCTGTCTCTGTCTCTGTCTCTGTCTCTGTCTCTGTCTCCGTCTCTGTCCCTGGCTCTGTCTCTGCCTCTGTCTCCGTCTCTGTCTCTGTCTCGGTCTTTGTCTCCGTCTCTGTCTCTGTCTCTGTCTCTGTCTCTGTCTCTGTCTCTGTCTCTGTCTCCGTCTCTGTCCCTGGCTCTGTCTCTGTCTCTGTCTCTGTCTCTGTCTCTGTCACCGTCTCTGTCTCTGTCTCTGTCTTTGTCTCTGTCTCTGTCTCTGTCTCTGTTTCTGTCTCTGCCTCTGTCTCTGTCTCTGTCTCTGCCTCTGCCTCTGCCCCGTCCCTCTCTCTGGCCCTGTCTCTGCCTCTGTCTCCGTCTCTGCCTCTGTCTCTGTCTCTGCCTCTGTCTCTGCCCCGTCCCTCTCCCTGGCCCTGTCTCTGTCTCTGTCTCTGTCTCTGTCTCTGTCTCTGTCTCTGTCTCTGTCTCTGTCTCTGTCTCTGTCTCTGTCTCTGTCGCTGTCTCTCCCTCTGTCTCTGTCTCCGTCGCAGTCTCTGTCTCTGTCTCCGTCGCAGTCTCTGTCTCTGCCTCTGTCTCTGTCTCTGCCTCTGTCTTTGTTTCTGTCTCTGTCCCTGTCTCCGTCTCTGTCTCTGTCTCTGTCTCTGTCTCTGTCTATGTCGCTGTCTCTCCCTCTGTCTCTGTCTCCGTATCAGCCTCTGTCTCTGTCTCTGTGTCTATCTCTTCCACTGACTCTGTCGCTGTCCCTGTCTATGTCTCTGTCTCTGTCTCTGTCTCCGTCTGCGTCTCTGTCTCTGTCTCCGTCTCTGTCTCTGTCTCTGGCTCTCTCTGTCTCTGTCTCTGTCTCTGTCTCTGTCTCTGTCTCTGTCTCTGTCTCTGTCTCTGTCTCTGTCTCTTTCTCTGTCTCTGTCTCTGTCTCTGTCTCTGTCTCTGTTTCTGTCTCTGTCTCTGT
This sequence comes from Megachile willughbiella, assembly GCA_945859595.2. NCBI lineage: Eukaryota > Metazoa > Arthropoda > Insecta > Hymenoptera > Megachilidae > Megachile > Megachile willughbiella. The sequence continues at coordinate 485,879 of CAMAOD020000141.1, forward strand.
CGCTGTCTCTGTCCCTGTCTGTATCTCTGTCTCTGTCTCCGTCCCTGTCTCTGCCTCTGCCTCTGCCTCTATCTCTGTCTCTGTCGCTGTCTCTCCCTCTGTCCCTGTCTCCGTCTCTGTCCCTGGCTCTGTCTCTGCCTCTGTCTCCGTCTCTGTCTCTGTCTCTGTTTCTGTCTCTGTCTCTGTCTCTGTCTCTGCCTCTGTCTCTGTCTCTGTCTCTGTCCCTGTCTCCGTCTCTGTCTCTGTCTCTGTCTCTGTCTCTGTCTATGTCGCTGTCTCTCCCTCTGTCTCTGTCTCCGTATCAGCCTCTGTCTCTGTCTCTGTGTCTATCTCTGCCTCTGACTCTGTCGCTGTCCCTGTCTATGTCTCTGTCTCTGTCTCTGTCTCCGTCTGCGTCTGTGTCTCTGTCTCCGTCTCTGTCTCTGTCTCTGGCTCTGTCTCTGTCTCTGTCTCTGTCTCTGTCTCTGTCTGTGTCTTTGTCTCTGTCTCAGTCTCTGTCTCTGCCGCTTTCTCTGTCTCTGTCTCTGTCTCTGTTTCTGTCTCTGTCTCTGTCTCTCTCTCTGTCTCTGTCTCTGCCTCTGTTTCTGTCTCTGTCTCTGTCTCTGTCTCTGTCTCTGCCTCTGTCTCTGCCTCTGTCTCTATCCCCGTATCTGTCTCTGTCTCTGTTTCTGTCTCTGCCTCTGTCTCTGTCTCTGCCTCTGTCTCTGCCCCGTCCCTCTCCCTGGCCCTGTCGCTGTCTCTGTCTCTGTCTCTGTCTATGCATCTGTCTCTGACTCTGTCTCTGTCTCTGTCTCTGTCTCTGTCTCTGTCTCTGTCTATGTCGCTGTCTCTGTCTCTGTCTCTGTCTCTGCCTCCGTCTCTGTCTCTGTCTCTGTCTCTGTCGCTGTCTCTGTCCCTGTCTGTATCTCTGTCTCTGTCTCCGTCCCTGTCTCTGCCTCTGTCTCTGCCTCTGTCTCTGTCTCTGTCGCTGTCTCTCCCTCTGTCCCTGTCTCCGTCTCTGTCCCTGGCTCTGTCTCTGCCTCTGTCTCCGTCTCTGTCACTGTCTCGGTCTTTGTATCCGTCTCTGTCTCTGTCTCTGTCTCTGTCTCTGTCTCTGTCTCTGTCTCTGTCTCTGTCTCTGTCTCTGTCCCTGTCTCCGTCTCTGTCTCTGTCTCTGTCTCTGTCTCTGTCTATGTCGCTGTCTCTCCCTCTGTCTCTGTCTCCGTATCAGCCTCTGTCTCTGTCTCTGTGTCTATCTCTGCCTCTGACTCTGTCGCTGTCCCTGTCTATGTCTCTGTCTCTGTCTCTGTCTCCGTCTGCGTCTCTGTCTCTGTCTACGTCTCTGTCTCTGCCTCTGGCTCTCTCTCTGTCTCTGTCTCTGTCTCTGTCTCTGTCTCTGCCTCTGTCTCTGTCTCTGTCTCTGTCTCCGTCTCTGTCTCTGTCTCTGTCTCTGGCTCTGTCTCTGCCTCTGTCTCCGTCTCTGTCTCTGTCTCGGTCTTTGTCTCCGTCTCTGTCTCTGTCTCTGCCTCTGTCTCTGTCTCTGTCTCTGTCTCTGTCGCTGTCTCTGTCTCTGTCTGTATCTCTGTCTCTGTCCGCGTCCCTGTCTCTGCCTCTGCCTCTGCCTCTGTCTCTGTCTCTGTCGCTGTCTCTCCCTCTGTCCCTGTCTCCGTCTCTGTCCCTGGCTCTGTCTCTGCCTCTGTCTCCGTCTCTGTCTCTGTCTCGGTCTTTGTATCCGTCTCTGTCTCTGTCCCTGTCTCTGTTTCAGTCTCTGCCTCTGTCTCTGTCTCTGTCTCTGTCTCTGTCTCTGTCTCTGTCTCTGTCTCTGTCTCTGTCTCTGTCTCTGTCCCTGTCTCCGTCTCTGTCTCCGTCTCTGTCTCTGTCTCTGTCTCTGTCTCTGTCTCTGTCTCTGTCTCTGTCTATGTCGCTGTCTCTCCCTCTGTCTCTGTCTCCGTATCAGCCTCTGTCTCTGTCTCTGTGTCTATCTCTGCCTCTGAATCTGTCGCTGTCCCGGTCTACGTCTCTGTCTCCGTCTGCGTCTCTGTCTCTGTCTCTGTCTCTGTCTATGTCGCTGTCTCTCCCTCTGTCTCTGTCTCCGTATCAGCCTCTGTCTCTGTCTCTGTGTCTATCTCTGCCTCTGACTCTGTCGCTGTCCCTGTCTATGTCTCTGTCTCTGTCTCTGTCTCCGTCTGCGTCTGTGTCTCTGTCTCCGTCTCTGTCTCTGTCTCTGGCTCTGTCTCTGTCTCTGTCTCTGTCTCTGTCTCTGTCTGTGTCTTTGTCTCTGTCTCAGTCTCTGTCTCTGCCGCTTTCTCTGTCTCTGTCTCTGTCTCTGTTTCTGTCTCTGTCTCTGTCTCTCTCTCTGTCTCTGTCTCTGCCTCTGTTTCTGTCTCTGTCTCTGTCTCTGTCTCTGTCTCTGCCTCTGTCTCTGCCTCTGTCTCTATCCCCGTATCTGTCTCTGTCTCTGTTTCTGTCTCTGCCTCTGTCTCTGTCTCTGCCTCTGTCTCTGCCCCGTCCCTCTCCCTGGCCCTGTCGCTGTCTCTGTCTCTGTCTCTGTCTATGCATCTGTCTCTGACTCTGTCTCTGTCTCTGTCTCTGTCTCTGTCTCTGTCTCTGTCTATGTCGCTGTCTCTGTCTCTGTCTCTGTCTCTGCCTCCGTCTCTGTCTCTGTCTCTGTCTCTGTCGCTGTCTCTGTCCCTGTCTGTATCTCTGTCTCTGTCTCCGTCCCTGTCTCTGCCTCTGTCTCTGCCTCTGTCTCTGTCTCTGTCGCTGTCTCTCCCTCTGTCCCTGTCTCCGTCTCTGTCCCTGGCTCTGTCTCTGCCTCTGTCTCCGTCTCTGTCACTGTCTCGGTCTTTGTATCCGTCTCTGTCTCTGTCTCTGTCTCTGTCTCTGTCTCTGTCTCTGTCTCTGTCTCTGTCTCTGTCTCTGTCCCTGTCTCCGTCTCTGTCTCTGTCTCTGTCTCTGTCTCTGTCTATGTCGCTGTCTCTCCCTCTGTCTCTGTCTCCGTATCAGCCTCTGTCTCTGTCTCTGTGTCTATCTCTGCCTCTGACTCTGTCGCTGTCCCTGTCTATGTCTCTGTCTCTGTCTCTGTCTCCGTCTGCGTCTCTGTCTCTGTCTACGTCTCTGTCTCTGCCTCTGGCTCTCTCTCTGTCTCTGTCTCTGTCTCTGTCTCTGTCTCTGCCTCTGTCTCTGTCTCTGTCTCTGTCTCCGTCTCTGTCTCTGTCTCTGTCTCTGGCTCTGTCTCTGCCTCTGTCTCCGTCTCTGTCTCTGTCTCGGTCTTTGTCTCCGTCTCTGTCTCTGTCTCTGCCTCTGTCTCTGTCTCTGTCTCTGTCTCTGTCGCTGTCTCTGTCTCTGTCTGTATCTCTGTCTCTGTCCGCGTCCCTGTCTCTGCCTCTGCCTCTGCCTCTGTCTCTGTCTCTGTCGCTGTCTCTCCCTCTGTCCCTGTCTCCGTCTCTGTCCCTGGCTCTGTCTCTGCCTCTGTCTCCGTCTCTGTCTCTGTCTCGGTCTTTGTATCCGTCTCTGTCTCTGTCCCTGTCTCTGTTTCAGTCTCTGCCTCTGTCTCTGTCTCTGTCTCTGTCTCTGTCTCTGTCTCTGTCTCTGTCTCTGTCTCTGTCTCTGTCTCTGTCCCTGTCTCCGTCTCTGTCTCCGTCTCTGTCTCTGTCTCTGTCTCTGTCTCTGTCTCTGTCTCTGTCTCTGTCTATGTCGCTGTCTCTCCCTCTGTCTCTGTCTCCGTATCAGCCTCTGTCTCTGTCTCTGTGTCTATCTCTGCCTCTGAATCTGTCGCTGTCCCGGTCTACGTCTCTGTCTCCGTCTGCGTCTCTGTCTCTGTCTCTGTCTCTGTCTATGTCGCTGTCTCTCCCTCTGTCTCTGTCTCCGTATCAGCCTCTATCTCTGTCTCTGTGTCTATCTCTGCCTCTGAATCTGTCGCTGTCCCTGTCTATGTCTCTGTCTCTGTCTCTGTCTCCGTCTGCGTCTCTGTCTCTGTCTCCATCTCTGTCTCTGTCTCTGGCTCTGTCTCTGTCTCTGTCTCTGTCTCTGTCTGTGTCTCTGTCTCTGTCTCTGTCTCTGTCTCTGTCTCTGTCTCTGTCTCTGTCTCTGTCTCTGTCTCTGTCTCTGTCTCTGTCTCTGTCTCTGTCTCTGTCTCTGTCTCTGTCTCTGTCTCTGTTTCTGCCTCTGCCTCTGCCTCTGTCTCTGTCTCTGTCGCTGTCTCTCTCTCTGTCCCTGTCTCCGTCTCCGTCTCTGGCTCTGTCTCTGCCTCTGTCTCCGTCTCTGTCTCTGTCTCTGCCTCGGTCTTTGTCTCCGTCTCTGTCTCCGTCTCTGGCTCTGTCTCTGCCTCTGTCTCCGTCTCTGTCTCTGTCTCGGTCTTTGTCTCCGTCTCTGTCTCTGTCTCTGTCTCTGTCTCTGTCTCTGTCTCTGTCTCTGTCTCTGTCTCTGTCTGTGTCTCTGCTTCTGTCTCGGTCTTTGTCTCCGTCTCTGTCTCTGTATTTGTATTTGTCTCTGTCTCTGTCTCTGTCTCTGTCTCTGTATCAGTCTCTGTCTCTGTCTCTGTCTCTGTCTCTGTCTCTGTCTCTGTCTCTGTCTCTGTCTCTGTCTCTGTCTCTGTCTCTGTCTCTGTCTCTCCCTCTGTCTCTGTCTCTCCCTCTGTCTCTGTCTCTGTCTCTGTCCCTGGCTCTGTCTCTGCCTCTGTCTCTGTTTCTGTCTCTGTCTCTGTCTCTGTCTGTGTCTCTGTCTCTGTCTCTGTCTCTGTCTCTGTCTCTGTCTCTGTCTCTGTCTCTGTCTCTGTCTCTGTCTCTGTCTCTGTCTCTGTCTCTGTCTCTGTCTCTGTCTCTGTCTCTGTCTCTGTTTCTGCCTCTGCCTCTGCCTCTGTCTCTGTCTCTGTCGCTGTCTCTCTCTCTGTCCCTGTCTCCGTCTCTGTCCCTGGCTCTGTCTCTGCCTCTGTCTCCGTCTCTGTCTCTGTCTCTGTTTCTGTCTCTGCCTCTGTCTCTGTCTCTGCCTCTGTCTCTGTCTCTGTCTCTGTCCCTGTCTCCGTCTCTGTCTCTGTCTCTGTCTCTGTCTCTGTCTATGTCGCTGTCTCTCCCTCTGTCTCTGTCTCCGTATCAGCCTCTGTCTCTGTCTCTGTGTCTATCTCTGCCTCTGACTCTGTCGCTGTCCCTGTCTATGTCTCTGTCTCTGTCTCTGTCTCCGTCTGCGTCTCTGTCTCTGTCTCCGTCTCTGTCTCTGTCTCTGGCTCTGTCTCTGTCTCTGTCTCTGTCTGTGTCTTTGTCTCTGTCTCAGTCTCTGTCTCTGCCGCTTTCTCTGTCTCTGTCTCTGTCTCTGTTTCTGTCTCTGTCTCTGTCTCTCTCTCTGTCTCTGTCTCTGCCTCTGTTTCTGTCTCTGTCTCTGTCTCTGTCTCTGTCTCTGTCTCTGCCTCTGTCTCTGCCTCTGTCTCTATCCCCGTATCTGTCTCTGCCTCTGTCTCTGTCTCTGCCTCTGTCTCTGCCCCGTCCCTCTCCCTGGCCCTGTCTCTGCCTCTGTCTCTGCCTCTGTCTCTATCCCCGTATCTGTCTCTGTCTCTGCCTCTGTCTCTGCCTCTGTCTCTATCCCCGTATCTGTCTCTGTCTCTGTTTCTGTCCCTGCCTCTGTCTCTGTCTCTGTTTCTGTCTCTGTCTCTGTCTCTGTCTGTGTCTCTGCTTCTGTCTCGGCCTTTGCCTCCGTCTCTGTCTCTGTCTCTGTCTCTGTATCTGTATTTGTCTCTGTCTCTGTCTCTGTCTCTCTATCAGTGTCTGTCTCTGTCTCTGTCCCTGTCTCTGTCTCTGTCTCTGTCTCTGCCTCTGTCTCTGTCTCTGTCTCTGTCGCTGTATCACCCTCTGTCTCTGTCTCCGTCTCTGTCCCTGGCTCTGTCTCTGCCTCTGTCTCCGTCTCTGTCCCTGTCTCGGTCTTTGTCTCCGTCTCTGTCTCTGTCTCTGTCTCTGTCTCTGTCTCTGTCTCTGCCTCTGTCTCTGTCCCTGTATCTGTCTCTGTCTCTGTTTCTGTCTCTGCCTCTGTCTCTGTCTCTGCCTCTGTCTCTGCCCCGTCCCTCTCCCTGGCCCTGTCTCTGCCTCTGTCTCCGTCTCTGCCTCTGTCTCTGTCTCTGCCTCTGTCTCTGCCCCGTCCCTCTCCCTGGCCCTGTCTCTGACTCTGTCTCTGTCGCTGTCTCTGTCTCTGTCTCTGTCTCTGTCTCTGTCTCTGTCTCTGTCTCTGTCGCTGTCTCTCCCTCTGTCTCTGTCTCCGTCGCAGTCTCTGTCTCTGTCTCCGTCGCAGTCTCTGTCTCTGTCTCTGTGTCAATCTCTGCCTCTGTCTCTGTCTCTGTCGCTGTCTCTCCCTCTGTCCCTGTCTCCGTCTCTGTCTCTGTCTCTGTCTCTGTCTCTGTCTCTGTCTCTGTCTCTGTCTCTGTCTCTGTCTCTGTCTCTGTCTCTGTCTCTGTCTCTGTCTCTGTCTCTGTCTCTGTCTCTGTCTCTGTCTCTGTCTCTGTCTCTGTCTCTGTCTCTGTCTCTGTCTCTGTCTCTGTCTCTGTCTCTGTCTCTGTCTCTGTCTCTGTCTCTGTCTCTGTCTCTGTCTCTGTCTCTGTCTCTGTCTCTGTCTCTGTTTCTGTCCCTGCCTCTGTCGCTGTCTCTCCCTCTGTCTCTGTCTCCGTCTCTGTCCCTGGCTCTGTCTCTGCCTCTGTCTCTGTTTCTGTCCCTGCCTCTGTCGCTGTCTCTCCCTCTGTCTCTGTCTCCGTCTCTGTCCCTGGCTCTGTCTCTGTCTCTGTCTCTGTCTCTGTCTCTGTCACCGTCTCTGTCTCTGTCTCTGTCTTTGTCTCTGTCTCTGTCTCTGTCTCTGTCTCTGTCTCTGTCTCTGTCTCTGTCTCTGTCTCTGTCTCTGTCTCTGTCCCTGGCTCTGTCTCTGCCTCTGTCTCTGTCTCTGTTTCTGTCTCTGTCTCTGTCTCTGTCTGTGTCTCTGCTTCTGTCTCGGTCTTTGCCTCCGTCTCTGTCTCTGTCTCTGTATCTGTATTTGTCTCTGTCTCTGTCTCTGTCTCTGTCTCTGTCTCTGTATCAGTGTCTGTCTCTGTCTCTGTCTCTGTCCCTGTCTCTGTCTCTCTCTCTGTCTCTGCCTCTGTCTCTGTCTCTGTCTCTGTCTCTGTCTCTGTCTCTGTCTCTGTCTCTGTCTCCGTCTCTGTCCCTGGCTCTGTCTCTGCCTCTGTCTCCGTCTCTGTCTCTGTCTCGGTCTTTGTCTCCGTCTCTGTCTCTGTCTCTGTCTCTGTCTCTGTCTCTGTCTCTGTCTCCGTCTCTGTCCCTGGCTCTGTCTCTGTCTCTGTCTCTGTCTCTGTCTCTGTCACCGTCTCTGTCTCTGTCTCTGTCTTTGTCTCTGTCTCTGTCTCTGTCTCTGTCTCTGTTTCTGTCTCTGCCTCTGTCTCTGTCTCTGCCTCTGCCTCTGCCCCGTCCCTCTCCCTGGCCCTGTCTCTGCCTCTGTCTCCGTCTCTGCCTCTGTCTCTGTCTCTGCCTCTGTCTCTGCCCCGACCCTCTCCCTGGCCCTGTCTCTGTCTCTGTCTCTGTCTCTGTCTCTGTCTCTGTCTCTGTCTCTGTCTCTGTCTCTGTCTCTGTCTCTGTCTCTGTCGCTGTCTCTCCCTCTGTCTCTGTCTCCGTCGCAGTCTCTGTCTCTGTCTCCGTCGCAGTCTCTGTCTCTGCCTCTGTCTCTGTCTCTGCCTCTGTCTTTGTTTCTGTCTCTGTCCCTGTCTCCGTCTCTGTCTCTGTCTCTGTCTCTGCCTCTGTCTATGTCGCTGTCTCTCCCTCTGTCTCTCTCTCCGTATCAGCGTCTGTCTCTGTCTCTGTGTCTATCTCTTCCTCTGACTCTGTCGCTGTCCCTGTCTATGTCTCTGTCTCTGTCTCTGTCTCCGTCTGCGTCTCTGTCTCTGTCTCCGTCTCTGTCTCTGTCTCTGGCTCTCTCCGTCTCTGTCTCTGTCTCTGTCTCTGTCTCTGTCTCTGTCTCTGTCTCTGTCTCTGTCTCTGTCTCTGTCTCTGTCTCTGTCTCTGTCTCTGTTTCTGTCTCTGTCTCTGTCGCTGTCTCTGTCCCTGTCTGTATCTCTGTCTCTGTCTCCGTCCCTGTCTCTGCCTCTGCCTCTGCCTCTATCTCTGTCTCTGTCGCTGTCTCTCCCTCTGTCCCTGTCTCCGTCTCTGTCCCTGGCTCTGTCTCTGCCTCTGTCTCCGTCTCTGTCTCTGTCTCTGTTTCTGTCTCTGCCTCTGTCTCTGTCTCTGCCTCTGTCTCTGTCTCTGTCTCTGTCCCTGTCTCCGTCTCTGTCTCTGTCTCTGTCTCTGTCTCTGTCTATGTCGCTGTCTCTCCCTCTGTCTCTGTCTCCGTATCAGCCTCTGTCTCTGTCTCTGTGTCTATCTCTGCCTCTGACTCTGTCGCTGTCCCTGTCTATGTCTCTGTCTCTGTCTCTGTCTCCGTCTGCGTCTCTGTCTCTGTCTCCGTCTCTGTCTCTGTCTCTGGCTCTGTCTCTGTCTCTGTCTGTGTCTTTGTCTCTGTCTCAGTCTCTGTCTCTGCCGCTTTCTCTGTCTCTGTCTCTGTCTCTGTTTCTGTCTCTGTCTCTGTCTCTCTCTCTGTCTCTGTCTCTGCCTCTGTTTCTGTCTCTGTCTCTGTCTCTGTCTCTGTCTCTGCCTCTGTCTCTGCCTCTGTCTCTATCCCCGTATCTGTCTCTGTCTCTGTTTCTGTCTCTGCCTCTGTCTCTGTCTCTGCCTCTGTCTCTGCCCCGTCCCTCTCCCTGGCCCTGTCGCTGTCTCTGTCTCTGTCTCTGTCTATGCATCTGTCTCTGACTCTGTCTCCGTCTCTGTCTCTGTCTCTGTCTCTGTCTCCGTCTCTGTCTCTGTCTCTGTCTCTGTCTCTGTCTCTGTCTCTGTCTCTGTCTCTGTCTCTGTCTCTGTCTCTGTCTCTGTCTCTGTCTCTGTCTCTGTCTCTGTCTCTGTCTCTGTCTCTGTTTCTGTCTCTGTCGCTGTCTCTGTCCCTGTCTGTATCTCTGTCTCTGTCTCCGTCCCTGTCTCTGCCTCTGCCTCTGCCTCTGTCTCTGTCTATGTCGCTGTCTCTCCCTCTGTCTCTGTCTCCGTATCAGCCTCTGTCTCTGTCTCTGTGTCTATCTCTGCCTCTGACTCTGTCGCTGTCCCTGTCTATGTCTCTGTCTCTGTCTCTGTCTCCGTCTGCGTCTCTGTCTCTGTCTGTGTCTTTGTCTCTGTCTCAGTCTCTGTCTCTGCCGCTTTCTCTGTCTCTGTCTCTGTCTCTGTTTCTGTCTCTGTCTCTGTCTCTCTCTCTGTCTCTGTCTCTGCCTCTGTTTCTGTCTCTCTCTCTGTCTCTGTCTCTGTCTCTGTCTCTGCCTCTGTCTCTGCCTCTGTCTCTATCCCCGTATCTGTCTCTGTCTCTGCCTCTGTCTCTGCCTCTGTCTCTATCCCCGTATCTGTCTCTGTCTCTGTTTCTGTCCCTGCCTCTGTCTGTGTCTCTGTTTCTGTCTCTGTCTCTGTCTCTGTCTGTGTCTCTGCTTCTGTCTCGGCCTTTGCCTCCGTCTCTGTCTCTGTCTCTGTCTCTGTATCTGTATTTGTCTCTGTCTCTGTCTCTGTCTCTCTATCAGTGTCTGTCTCTGTCTCTGTCCCTGTCTCTGTCTCTGTCTCTGTCTCTGCCTCTGTCTCTGTCTCTGTCTCTGTCGCTGTATCACCCTCTGTCTCTGTCTCCGTCTCTGTCCCTGTCTCGGTCTTTGTCTCCGTCTCTGTCTCTGTCTCTGTCTCTGTCTCTGTCTCTGTCTCTGCCTCTGTCTCTGTCCCTGTATCTGTCTCTGTCTCTGTTTCTGTCTCTGCCTCTGTCTCTGTCTCTGCCTCTGTCTCTGCCCCGTCCCTCTCCCTGGCCTTGTCTCTGCCTCTGTCTCCGTCTCTGCCTCTGTCTCTGTGTCTGCCTCTGTCTCTGCCCCGTCCCTCTCCCTGGCCCTGTCTCTGACTCTGTCTCTGTCTCTGTCTCTGTCTCTGTCTATGTCTCTGTCTCTGTCTCTGTCTCTGTCTCTGTCTCTGTCGCTGTCTCTCCCTCTGTCTCTGTCTCCGTCGCAGTCTCTGTCTCTGTCTCCGTCGCAGTCTCTGTCTCTGTCTCTGTGTCAATCTCTGCCTCTGTCTCTGTCTCTGTCGCTGTCTCTCCCTCTGTCCCTGTCTCCGTCTCTGTCTCTGTCTCTGTCTCTGTCTCTGTCTCTGTCTCTGTCTCTGTCTCTGTCTCTGTCTCTGTCTCTGTCTCTGTCTCTGTCTCTGTCTCTGTCTCTGTCTCTGTCTCTGTCTCTGTCTCTGTCTCTGTCTCTGTCTCTGTCTCTGTCTCTGTCTCTGTCTCTGTCTCTGTCTCTGTCTCTGTCTCTGTCTCTGTCTCTGTCTCTGTCTCTGTCTCTGTCTCTGTCTCTGTTTCTGTCCCTGCCTCTGTCGCTGTCTCTCCCTCTGTCTCTGTCTCCGTCTCTGTCCCTGGCTCTGTCTCTGCCTCTGTCTCTGTTTCTGTCCCTGCCTCTGTCTCTGTCTCTGTCTCTGTCTCTGTCTCTGTCTCTGTCTCTGTCTCTGTCTCCGTCTCTGTCCCTGGCTCTGTCTCTGCCTCTGTCTCCGTCTCTGTCTCTGTCTCGGTCTTTGTCTCCGTCTCTGTCTCTGTCTCTGTCTCTGTCTCTGTCTCTGTCTCTGTCTCCGTCTCTGTCCCTGGCTCTGTCTCTGTCTCTGTCTCTGTCTCTGTCTCTGTCACCGTCTCTGTCTCTGTCTCTGTCTTTGTCTCTGTCTCTGTCTCTGTCTCTGTTTCTGTCTCTGCCTCTGTCTCTGTCTCTGTCTCTGCCTCTGCCTCTGCCCCGTCCCTCTCTCTGGCCCTGTCTCTGCCTCTGTCTCCGTCTCTGCCTCTGTCTCTGTCTCTGCCTCTGTCTCTGCCCCGTCCCTCTCCCTGGCCCTGTCTCTGTCTCTGTCTCTGTCTCTGTCTCTGTCTCTGTCTCTGTCTCTGTCTCTGTCTCTGTCTCTGTCTCTGTCTCTGTCGCTGTCTCTCCCTCTGTCTCTGTCTCCGTCGCAGTCTCTGTCTCTGTCTCCGTCGCAGTCTCTGTCTCTGCCTCTGTCTCTGTCTCTGCCTCTGTCTTTGTTTCTGTCTCTGTCCCTGTCTCCGTCTCTGTCTCTGTCTCTGTCTCTGTCTCTGTCGCTGTCTCTGTCCCTGTCTGTATCTCTGTCTCTGTCTCCGTCCCTGTCTCTGCCTCTGTCTCTGCCTCTGTCTCTGTCTCTGTCGCTGTCTCTCCCTCTGTCCCTGTCTCCGTCTCTGTCCCTGGCTCTGTCTCTGCCTCTGTCTCCGTCTCTGTCACTGTCTCGGTCTTTGTATCCGTCTCTGTCTCTGTCTCTGTCTCTGTCTCTGTCTCTGTCTCTGTCTCTGTCTCTGTCTCTGTCTCTGTCTCTGTCCCTGTCTCCGTCTCTGTCTCTGTCTCTGTCTCTGTCTCTGTCTATGTCGCTGTCTCTCCCTCTGTCTCTGTCTCCGTATCAGCCTCTGTCTCTGTCTCTGTGTCTATCTCTGCCTCTGACTCTGTCGCTGTCCCTGTCTATGTCTCTGTCTCTGTCTCTGTCTCCGTCTGCGTCTCTGTCTCTGTCTACGTCTCTGTCTCTGCCTCTGGCTCTCTCTCTGTCTCTGTCTCTGTCTCTGTCTCTGTCTCTGCCTCTGTCTCTGTCTCTGTCTCTGTCTCCGTCTCTGTCTCTGTCTCTGTCTCTGGCTCTGTCTCTGCCTCTGTCTCCGTCTCTGTCTCTGTCTCGGTCTTTGTCTCCGTCTCTGTCTCTGTCTCTGCCTCTGTCTCTGTCTCTGTCTCTGTCTCTGTCGCTGTCTCTGTCTCTGTCTGTATCTCTGTCTCTGTCCGCGTCCCTGTCTCTGCCTCTGCCTCTGCCTCTGTCTCTGTCTCTGTCGCTGTCTCTCCCTCTGTCCCTGTCTCCGTCTCTGTCCCTGGCTCTGTCTCTGCCTCTGTCTCCGTCTCTGTCTCTGTCTCGGTCTTTGTATCCGTCTCTGTCTCTGTCCCTGTCTCTGTTTCAGTCTCTGCCTCTGTCTCTGTCTCTGTCTCTGTCTCTGTCTCTGTCTCTGTCTCTGTCTCTGTCCCTGTCTCCGTCTCTGTCTCCGTCTCTGTCTCTGTCTCTGTCTCTGTCTCTGTCTCTGTCTCTGTCTCTGTCTATGTCGCTGTCTCTCCCTCTGTCTCTGTCTCCGTATCAGCCTCTGTCTCTGTCTCTGTGTCTATCTCTGCCTCTGAATCTGTCGCTGTCCCGGTCTACGTCTCTGTCTCCGTCTGCGTCTCTGTCTCTGTCTCTGTCTCTGTCTATGTCGCTGTCTCTCCCTCTGTCTCTGTCTCCGTATCAGCCTCTATCTCTGTCTCTGTGTCTATCTCTGCCTCTGAATCTGTCGCTGTCCCTGTCTATGTCTCTGTCTCTGTCTCTGTCTCCGTCTGCGTCTCTGTCTCTGTCTCCATCTCTGTCTCTGTCTCTGGCTCTGTCTCTGTCTCTGTCTCTGTCTCTGTCTGTGTCTCTGTCTCTGTCTCTGTCTCTGTCTCTGTCTCTGTCTCTGTCTCTGTCTCTGTCTCTGTCTCTGTCTCTGTCTCTGTCTCTGTCTCTGTCTCTGTCTCTGTCTCTGTCTCTGTCTCTGTTTCTGCCTCTGCCTCTGCCTCTGTCTCTGTCTCTGTCGCTGTCTCTCTCTCTGTCCCTGTCTCCGTCTCCGTCTCTGGCTCTGTCTCTGCCTCTGTCTCCGTCTCTGTCTCTGTCTCTGCCTCGGTCTTTGTCTCCGTCTCTGTCTCCGTCTCTGGCTCTGTCTCTGCCTCTGTCTCCGTCTCTGTCTCTGTCTCGGTCTTTGTCTCCGTCTCTGTCTCTGTCTCTGTCTCTGTCTCTGTCTCTGTCTCTGTCTCTGTCTCTGTCTGTGTCTCTGCTTCTGTCTCGGTCTTTGTCTCCGTCTCTGTCTCTGTATTTGTATTTGTCTCTGTCTCTGTCTCTGTCTCTGTCTCTGTATCAGTCTCTGTCTCTGTCTCTGTCTCTGTCTCTGTCTCTGTCTCTGTCTCTGTCTCTGTCTCTGTCTCTGTCTCTGTCTCTGTCTCTGTCTCTCCCTCTGTCTCTGTCTCTCCCTCTGTCTCTGTCTCTGTCTCTGTCCCTGGCTCTGTCTCTGCCTCTGTCTCTGTTTCTGTCTCTGTCTCTGTCTCTGTCTGTGTCTCTGCTTCTGTCTCGGTCTTTGTCTCCGTCTCTGTCTCTGTCTCTGTATCTGTATTTGTCTCTGTCTCTGTCTCTGTCTCTGTATCAGTGTCTGTCTCTGTCTCAGTCTCTGTCGCTGTCTCTCCCTCTGTCTCTGTCTCCGTCTCTGTCCCTGGCTCTGTCTTTGCCTCTGTCTCCGTCTCTGTCTCTGTCTCGGTCTTTGTCTCCGTCTCTGTCTCTGTCTCTGTATCTGTCTCTGTCTCTGCCTCTGTCTCTGTCTCTGTCTCTGTCTCTGTCTCTGTCTCTGTCTCTGTCTCTGTCTCTGTCTCTATCTCTGTCTCTGTCTCTGTCTATGTCGCTGTCTCTCACTCTGTCTCTGTCTCCGTATCAGCCTCTGTCTCTGTCTCTGTGTCTATCTCTGCCTCTGACTCTGTCGCTGTCCCTGTCTATGTCTCTGTCTCTGTCTCTGTCTCTGTCTCTGTCTCTGTCTCTGTCTCTGTCTCTCCCTCTGTCTCTGTCTCTCCCTCTGTCTCTGTCTCTGTCTCTGTCCCTGGCTCTGTCTCTGCCTCTGTCCCTGTCTCCGTCTCTGTCTCTGTCTCTGTCTCTGTCACTGTCTCTGTCTCTGTCTCTGTCTCTGTCTATGTCGCTGTCACTCCCTCTGTCTCTGTCTCCGTATCAGCCTCTGTCTCTGTCTCTGTGTCTATCTCTGCCTCTGACTCTGTCGCTGTCCCTGTCTATGTCTCTGTCTCTGTCTCTGTCTCCGTCTCTGTCTCTGTCTCTGGCTCGCTCTCTGTCTCTGTCTCTGTCTCTGTCTCTGTCTCTGTCTCTGTCTCTGTCTCTGTCTCTGTCTCTGTCTCTGCCTCTGTCTCTGTCTCTGTCTCTGTCTCTGTCTCTGTCTCTGTCTCTGCCTCTGTCTCTGTCTCTGTCTCTGTCTCTGTTTCTGTCTCTGTCTCTGTCTCTGCCTCGGTCTTTGTCTCCGTCTCTGTCTCCGTCTCTGGCTCTGTCTCTGCCTCTGTCTCCGTCTCTGTCTCTGTCTCGGTCTTTGTCTCCGTCTCTGTCTCTGTCTCTGTCTCTGTCTCTGTCTCTGCCTCTGTCTCTGTCTGTGTCTCTGCTTCTGTCTCGGTCTTTGTCTCCGTCTCTGTCTCTGTATTTGTATTTGTCTCTGTCTCTGTCTCTGTCTCTATCTCTGTATCAGTCTCTGTCTCTGTCTCTGTCCCTGTCTCTGTCTCTGTCTCTGTCTCTGTCTCTGTCTCTGTCTCTCCCTCTGTCTCTGTCTCTCCCTCTGTCTCTGTCTCTGTCTCTGTCCCTGGCTCTGTCTCTGCCTCTGTCTCTGTTTCTGTCTCTGTCTCTGTCTCTGTCTGTGTCTCTGCTTCTGTCTCGGTCTTTGTCTCCGTCTCTGTCTCTGTCTCTGTATCTGTATTTGTCTCTGTCTCTGTCTCTGTCTCTGTATCTGTCTCTGTCTCTGTCTCTGTCTCTGTCTCTATCTCTGTCTCTGTCTCTGTCTATGTCGCTGTCTCTCACTCTGTCTCTGTCTCCGTATCAGCCTCTGTCTCTGTCTCTGTGTCTATCTCTGCCTCTGACTCTGTCGCTGTCCCTGTCTATGTCTCTGTCTCTGTCTCTGTCTCCGTCTGCGTCTCTGTCTCTGTCTCCGTCTCTGTCTCTGTCTCTGGCTCTCTCTCTGTCTCTGTCTCTGTCTGTGTCTCTGTCTCTGTCTCTATCTCTGTATCAGTGTCTGTCTCTGTCTCTGTCTCTGTCCCTGTCTCTGTCTCTGTCTCTGTCTCTGTCTCTGTCTCTGTCTCTGTCTCTGTGTCTGTCTCTGTCTCTGCCTCTGTCTCTGTCTCTGTCTCTGTCACTGTCTCTGTCTCTGTCTCTGTCTCTGTTTCTGTCTCTGTCTCTGTCGCTGTCTCTGTCCCTGTCTGTATCTCTGTCTTTGTCTCCGCCCCTGTCTCTGCCTCTGCCTCTGCCACTGTCTCTGTCTCTGTCGCTGTCTCTCCCTCTGTCCCTGTCTCCGTCTCTGTCCCTGGCTCTGTCTCTGCCTCTGTCTTTGTCTCTGTCTCTGTCCCTGTCTCCGTCTCTGTCTCTGTCTCTGTCTCTGTCTCTGTCTCTGTCTCTGTCTCTGTCTCTGTCTATGTCGCTGTCTCTCCCTCTGTCTCTGTCTCCGTATCAGCCTCTGTCTCTGTCTCTGTGTCTATCTCTGCCTCTGACTCTGTCGCTGACCCTGTCTATGTCTCTGTCTCTGTCTCTGTCTCCGTCTCTGTCTCTGTCTCTGGCTCGCTCTCTGTCTCTGTCTCTGTCTCTGTCTCTGTCTCTGTCTCTGTCTCTGTCTCTGTCTCTGCCTCTGTCTCTGTCTCTGTCTCTGTCTCTGTCTCTGTCTCTGTCTCTGTCTCTGTCTCTGTCTCTGCCTCTGTCTTTGTCTCTGTCTCTGTCCCTGTCTCCGTCTCTGTCTCTGTCTCTGTCTCTGTCTCTGTCTCTGTCTCTGTCTCTGTCTCTGTCTATGTCGCTGTCTCTCCCTCTGTCTCTGTCTCCGTATCAGCCTCTGTCTCTGTCTCTGTGTCTATCTCTGCCTCTGACTCTGTCGCTGTCCCTGTCTATGTCTCTGTCTCTGTCTCTGTCTCCGTCTCTGTCTCTGTCTCTGGCTCGCTCTCTGTCTCTGTCTCTGTCTCTGTCTCTGTCTCTGTCTCTGTCTCTGTCTCTGTCTCTGTCTCTGCCTCTGTCTCTGTCTCTGTCTCTGTCTCTGTCTCTGTCTCTGTCTCTGTCTCTGTCTCTGTCTCTGTCTCTGTCTCTGTCTCTGTCTCTGTTTCTGTCTCTGTCTCTGTCGCTGTCTCTGTCCCTGTCTGTATCTCTGTCTCTGTCTCCGTCCCTGTCTCTGCCTCTGCCTCTGCCTCTGTCTCTGTCTCTGTCGCTGTCTCTCCCTCTGTCCCTGTCTCCGTCTCTGTCCCTGGCTCTGTCTCTGCCTCTGTCTCCGTCTCTGTCTCTGTCTCGGTCTTTGTATCCGTCTCTGTCTCTGTCTCTGTCTCTGTTTCTGTCTCTGCCTCTGTCTCTGTCTCTGCCTCTGTCTCTGTCTCTGTCTCTGTCCCTGTCTCCGCCTCTGTCTCTGTCTCTGTCTCTGTCTCTGTCTATGTCGCTGTCTCTCCCTCTGTCTCTGTCTCCGTATCAGCCTCTGTCTCTGTCTCTGTGTCTATCTCTGCCTCTGACTCTGTCGCTGTCCCTGTCTATGTCTCTGTCGCAGTCTCTGTCTCCGTCTGCGTCTCTGTCTCTGTCTCCGTCTCTGTCTCTGTCTCTGGCTCGCTCTCTGTCTCTGTCTCTGTCTCTGTCTCTGTCCCTGTCTCCGTCTCTGTCTCTGTCTCTGTCTCTGTCTCTGTCTCTGTCTATGTCGCTGTCTCTCCCTCTGTCTCTGTCTGTGTCTCTGCCTCTGTCTCTGTCTCTGTCTCTGTCTCTGTCTCTGTCTCTGTCTCTGTCTCTGTCTCTGTCTCTGTCTCTGTCTCTGTCTCCGTCTGCGTCTCTGTCTCTGTCTACGTCTCTGTCTCTGCCTCTGGCTCTCTCTATGTCTCTGTCTCTGTCTGTGTCTCTGTCTCTGTCTCAGTCTCTGTCTCTGCCGCTTTCTCTGTCTCTGCCTCTGTCTCTGTTTCTGTCTCTGTCTCTCTCTCTGTCTCTGTCTCTGCCTCTGTTTCTGTCTCTGTCTCTGTCTCTGTCTCTGTCTCTGTCTCTGTCTCTGTCTCTGTCTGTGTCTCTGTCTGTGTCTTTGCTTCTGTCTCGGTCTTTGTCTCCGTCTCTGTCTCTGTCTCTGTCTCTGTCTCTGTCTCTGTCTCTGTCTCTGTCTCTGTCTCTGTCTCTGTCTCTGTCTCTGTCTCTGTCTATGTCGCTGTCTCTCCCTCTGTCCCTGTCTCCGTATCAGCCTCTATCTCTGTCTCTGTGTCTATCTCTGCCTCTGAATCTGTCGCTGTCCCTGTCTATGTCTCTGTCTCTGTCTCTGTCTCCGTCTGCGTCTCTGTCTCTGTCTCCGTCTCTGTC
The DNA here is from genome assembly GCA_945859595.2 of Megachile willughbiella. Classification (NCBI taxonomy): domain Eukaryota; kingdom Metazoa; phylum Arthropoda; class Insecta; order Hymenoptera; family Megachilidae; genus Megachile; species Megachile willughbiella. The sequence goes on from CAMAOD020000141.1 coordinate 503,032, forward strand.
TCTGTCTCTGGCTCTCTCTCTGTCTCTGTCACTGTCTGTGTCTCTGTCTCTGTCTCTGTCTCTGTCTCTGTCTCTGTCTCTGTCTCTGTCTCTGTCTCTGTTTCTGCCTCTGCCTCTGCCTCTGTCTCTGTCTCTGTCGCTGTCTCTCCCTCTGTCCCTGTCTCCGCCTCCGTCTCTGGCTCTGTCTCTGCATCTGTCTCTGTCTCTGTCTCGGTCTTTGTCTCCGTCTCTGTCTCTGTCTCTGTCTCTGTCTCTGTCTCTGTCTCTGTCTCTGTCTCTGTCTCTGTCTCTGTCTCTGTCTGTGTCTCTGCTTCTGTCTCGGTCTTTGTCTCCGTCTCTGTCTCTGTATCTGTATTTGTCTCTGTCTCTGTCTCTGTCTCTGTCTCTGTATCAGTCTCTGTCTCTCTCTCTGTCTCTGTCTCTGTCTCTGTCTCTGTCTCTGTCTCTGTCTCTGTCTCTGTCTCTGTCTCTGTCTCTGCCTCTCCCTCTGTCTCTGTCTCTGTCTCTGTCTCTGTCTCTGTCTCTGTCCCTGGCTCTGTCTCTGCCTCCGTCTCTGTTTCTGTCTCTGTCTGTGTCTCTGTCTGTGTCTTTGCTTCTGTCTCGGTCTTTGTCTCCGTCTCTGTCTCTGTCTCTGTATATGTATTTGTCTCTGTCTCTGTCTCTGTCTCTGTCTCTGTCTCTGAATCAGTCTCTGTCGCTGTCTCTCCCTCTGTCTCTGTCTCCGTCTCTGTCCCTGGCTCTGTCTCTGCCTCTGTCTCCGTCTCTGTCTCTGTCTCGGTCTTTGGCTCCGTCACTGTCTCTGTCTCTGTCTCTGTCTCTGTCTCTGTCTCTGTCTCTGTATCTGTCTCTGCCTCTGTCTCTGTCTCTGTCTCTGTCTCTGTCTCTGTCGCTGTCTCTCCCTCTGTCCCTGTCTCCGTCTCTGCCTCTGTCTCTGTCTCTGTCTCTGTCTCTGTCTCTGTCTCTGTCTCTGTCTCTGTGTCTCTCTCTGTCTCTGTCTCTGTCTCTGTCTCTGTCTCCGTCTCTGTCTCTGTCTCTGTCTCTGTCTCTGTCTCTGTCTCTGTCTCTGTCTCTGTCTATGTCGCTGTCTCTCCCTCTGTCTCTGTCTCCGTATCAGCCTCTGTCTCTGTCTCTGTGTCTATCTCTGCCTCTGAATCTGTCGCTGTCCCTGTCTACGTCTCTGTCTCTGTCTCTGTCTCTGTCTCCGTCTGCGTCTCTGTCTCTGTCTCTGTCTCTGTCTATGTCGCTGTCTCTCCCTCTGTCTCTGTCTCCGTATCAGCCTCTATCTCTGTCTCTGCGTCTATCTCTGCCTCTGAATCTGTCGCTGTCCCTGTCTATGTCTCTGTCTCTGTCTCTGTCTCTGTCTCCGTCTGCGTCTCTGTCTCTGTCTCCGTCTCTGTCTCTGTCTCTGGCTCTCTCTCTGTCTCTGTCTCTGTCTGTGTCTCTGTCTCTGTCTCTGTCTCTGTCTCTGTCTCTGTCTGTGTCTCTGCTTCTGTCTCGGCCTTTGTCTCCGTCTCTGTCTCTGTATCTGTATTTGTCTCTGTCTCTGTCTCTGTCTCTGTCTCTGTATCAGTCTCTGTCTCTCTCTCTGTCTCTGTCTCTGTCTCTGTCTCTGTCTCTGTCTCTGTCTCTGTCTCTGTCTCTCCCTCTGTCTCTGTCTCTCCCTCTGTCTCTGTCTCTGCCTCTGTCCCTGGCTCTGTCTCTGCCTCTGTCTCTGTTTCTGTCTCTGTCTCTGTCTCTGTCTGTGTCTCTGCTTCTGTCTCGGTCTTTGTCTCCGTCTCTGTCTCTGTCTCTGTATCTGTATTTGTCTCTGTCTCTGTCTCTGTCTCTGTATCAGTGTCTGTCTCTGTCTCTGTCTCTGTCGCTGTCTCTCCCTCTGTCTCTGTCTCCGTCCCTGTGTCTGCCTCTGCCCCTGCCTCTGCCTCTGTCTCTGTCTCTGTCGCTGTCTCTCCCTCTGTCCCTGTCTCCGTCTCTGTCCCTGGCTCTGTCTCTGCCTCTGTCTCCGTCTCTGTCTCTGTCTCGGTCTTTGTATCCGTCTCTGTCTCTGTCTCTGTCTCTGTTTCTGTCTCTGCCTCTGTCTCTGTCTCTGCCTCTGTCTCTGTCTCTGTCTCTGTCCCTGTCTCCGTCTCTGTCTCTGTCTCTGTCTCTGTCTCTGTCTATGTCGCTGTCTCTCCCTCTGTCTCTGTCTCCGTATCAGCCTCTGTCTCTGTCTCTGTGTCTATCTCTGCCTCTGACTCTGTCGCTGTCCCTGTCTATGTCTCTGTCTCTGTCTCTGTCTCCGTCTGCGTCTCTGTCTCTGTCTCCGTCTCTGTCTCTGTCTCTGGCTCTCTCTCTGTCTCTGTCTCTGTCTCTGTCTCTGTCTCTGTCTCTGTCTCTGTCTCTGTCTCTGTCTCTGTCTCTGTCTATGTCTCTGTCTCTGTCTCTGTCTCTGCCTCTGTCTCTGTCTCTGTCTCTGTCTCTGTCGCTCTCTCTATCCCTGTCTGTATCTCTGTCTCTGTCTCCGTCCCTGTCTCTGCCTCTGTCTCTGCCTCTGTCTCTGTCTCTGTCGCAGTCTCTCCCTCTGTCCCTGTCTCCGTCTCTCTCCCTGGCTCTGTCTCTGCCTCTGTCTCCGTCTCTGTCTCTGTCTCGGTCTTTGTATCCGTCTCTGTCTCTGTCTCTGTCTCTGTTTCTGTCTCTGCCTCTGTCTCTGTCTCTGCCTCTGTCTCTGTCTCTGTCTCTGTCCCTGTCTCCGTTTCTGTCTATGTCTCTGTCTCTGTCTCTGTCTATGTCGCTGTCTCTCCCTCTGTCTCTGTCTCCGTATCAGCCTCTGTCTCTGTCTCTGTGTTTATCTCTGCCTCTGACTCTGTCGCTGTCCCTGTCTATGTCTCTGTCTCTGTCTCTGTCTCCGTCTGCGTCTCTGTCTCTGTCTCCGTCTCTGTCTCTGTCTCTGGCTCTCTCTCTGTCTCTGTCTCTGTCTGTGTCTCTGTCTCTGTCTCAGTCTCTGTCTCTGCCGCTTTCTCTGTCTCTGTCTCTGTCTCTGTTTCTGTCTCTGTCTCTCTCTCTGTCTCTGTCTCTGCCTCTGTTTCTGTCTCTGTCTCTGTCTCTGTCTCTGTCTCTCTCTCTGCCTCTGTCTCTATCCCCGTATCTGTCTCTGTCTCTGTTTCTGTCTCTGCCTCTGTCTCTGTCTCTGCCTCTGTCTCTGCCCCATCTCACTCCCTGGCCCTGGCTCTGTCTCTGCCTCTGTCTCCGTCTCTGTCTCTGTCTCTGTCTATGTCGCTGTCTCTCCCTCTGTCTCTGTCTCCGTATCAGCCTCTGTCTCTGTCTCTGTGTCTATCTCTGCCTCTGACTCTGTCGCTGTCCCTGTCTATGTCTCTGTCTCTGTCTCTGTCTCCGTCTGCGTCTCTGTCTCTGTCTCCGTCTCTGTCTCTGTCTCTGGCTCTCTCTCTGTCTCTGTCTCTGTCTGTGTCTCTGTCTCTGTCTCAGTCTCTGTCTCTGCCGCTTTCTCTGTCTCTGTCTCTGTCTCTGTTTCTGTCTCTGTCTCTCTCTCTGTCTCTGTCTTTGCCTCTGTCTCTGTCTCTGTCTCTGTCTCTGTCTCTGTCTCTGTCTCTGCCTCTGTCTCTATCCCCGTATCTGTCTCTGTCTCCGTTTCTGTCTCTGCCTCTGTATCTGTCTCTGCCTCTGTCTCTGCCCCGTCCCTTTCCCTGGCCCTGTCGCTGTCTCTGTCTCTGTCTCTGTCTATGCATCTGTCTCTGTCTCTGTCTCCGTCTCTGTCTCTAGCTCTGTCTCTGTCTCTGTCTCTGTCTCTGTCTCTGTCTCTGTCTATGCATCTGTCTCTGTTTCTGTCTCTGTCTCTGTCTCTGTCTCTGTCTCTGTCTCTGTCTCTGTCTCTGGCTCTCTCTCTGTCTCTGTCTCTGTCTGTGTCTCTGTCTCTGTCTCCGTCACTGTCTCTGCCGCTGTCTCTGTCTCTGTCTATGCATCTGTCTCTGTTTCTGTCTCTGTCTATGTCTCTGTCACTGTCTCTGTCTCTGTCTCTGTCTCTGTCTCTGTCTCTGTCTCTGTCTCTGTCTATGCATCTGTCTCTGTTTCTGTCTCTGTCTCTGTCTCTGTCTCTGTCTCTGTCTCGGTCTCTGGCTCTCTCTCTGTCTCTGTCCCTGTCTCCGTCTCTGCCTCTGGCTCTGTCTCTGCCTCTGTCTCCGTCTCTGTGTCTGTGTCGGTCTTTGTCTCCGTCTCTGTCTCTGTCGCTGGCTCTGTCTCTGCCTCTGTCTCCGTCTCTGTCTCTGTCTCGGTCTTTGTCTCCGTCTCTGTCTCTGTCTCTGTCTCTGTCTCTGTCTCTGTCTCTGTCTCTGTCTCTGTCTCTGTCTCTGTCTCTGTCTCTGTCTCTGTCTCTGTCTCTGGCTCTGTCTCTGCCTCTGTCTCCGTCTGTGTCTCTGTCTCGGTCTTTGTCTCCGTCTCTGTCTCTGTCTCTGCCTCTGTCTCTGTCTCTGTCTCTGTCTCTGTCGCTGTCTCTGTCTCTGTCTGTATCTCTGTCTCTGTCTCCGTCCCTGTCTCTGCCTCTGCCTCTGCCTCTGTCTCTGTCTCTGTCGCTGTCTCTCCCTCTGTCCCTGTCTCCGTCTCTGTCCCTGGCTCTGTCTCTGCCTCTGTCTCCGTCTCTGTCTCTGTCTCGGTCTTTGTATCCGTCTCTGTCTCTGTCCCTGTCTCTGTTTCAGTCTCTGCCTCTGTCTCTCTCTCTGTCTCTGTCTCTGTCTGTGTCTCTGTCTCTGTCTCTGTCTCTGTCTCTGTCTCTGTCTCTGTCTCTGTCTCTGTCTCTGTCTCTGTCTCTGTCTCTGTCTCTGTCTCTGATTCTGCCTCTGCCTCTGCCTCTGTCTCTGTCTCTGTCGCTGTCTCTCCCTCTGTCCCTGTCTCCGTCTCCGTCTCTGGCTCTGTCTCTGCCTCTGACTCCGTCTCTGTCTCTGTCTCTGCCTCGGTCTTTGTCTCCGTCTCTGGCTCTGTCTCTGCCTCTGTCTCTGTCTCTGTCTCCGTCTGCGTCTCTGTCTCTGTCCCTGTCTCCGTCTCTGTCTCTGTCTCTGGCTCTGTCTCTGTCTCTGTCTCTGTCTCTGTCTATGTCGCTGTCTCTCCCTCTGTCTCTGTCTCCGTATCAGCCTCTGTCTCTGTCTCTGTGTCTATCTCTGCCTCTGACTCTGTCGCTGTCCCTGTCTATGTCTCTGTCTCTGTCTCTGTCTCCGTCTGCGTCTCTGTCTCTGTCTCCGTCTCTGTCTCTGTCTCTGGCTCTCTCTCTGTCTCTGTCTCTGTCTCTGTCTCTGTCTCTGTCTCTGTCACTGTCTCTGTCTCTGCCTCTGTCTCTGTCTCTGTCTCTGTCTCTGTCTCTGTCTCAGTCTCTGTCTCTGTCTCTGTCTCAGTCTCTGTCTCTGTCTCTGTCTCTGTCTCTGTCTCTGTCTCTGTCTCTGTTTCTGTCTCTGTCTCTGTCTCTGTCCCTGTCTCCGTCTCTCTCTCTGCCTCTGTCTCTGTCTCTGCCTCTGTCTCTGTCTCTGTCTCTGTCCCTGTCTCCGTCTCTGTCTCTGTCTCTGTCTCTGTCTCTGTCTCTGTCTCTGTCTCTGTCTCTGTCTCTGTCCCTGTCTCCGTCTCTGTCTCTGTCTCTGTCTCCGTATCAGCCTCTGTCTCTGTCTCTGTGTCTATCTCTGCCTCTGACTCTGTCGCTGTCCCTGTCTATGACTCTGTCTCTGTCTCTGTCTCCGTCTGCGTCTCTGCCTCTGTCTCCGTCTCTGTCTCTGTCTCTGGCTCTCTCTCCGTCTCTGTCTCTGTCTCTGTCTCTGTTTCTGTCTCTGCCTCTGTCTCTGTCTCTGCCTCTGTCTTTGTCTCTGTCTCTGTCCCTGTCTCCGTCTCTGTCTCTGTCTCTGTCTCTGTCTCTGTCTATGTCGCTGTCTCTCCCTCTGTCTCTGTCTCCGTATCAGCCTCTGTCTCTGTCTCTGTGTCTATCTCTGCCTCTGACTCTGTCGCTGTCCCTGTCTCTGTCTCTGTCGCTGTCTCTCCCTCTGTCTCTGTCTCCGTCCCTGTGTCTGCCTCTGCCCCTGCCTCTGCCTCTGTCTCTGTCTCTGTCGCTGTCTCTCCCTCTGTCCCTGTCTCCGTCTCTGTCCCTGGCTCTGTCTCTGCCTCTGTCTCCGTCTCTGTCTCTGTCTCGGTCTTTGTATCCGTCTCTGCCTCTGTCTTTGTCTCTGTCTCTGTCCCTGTCTCCGTCTCTGTCTCTGTCTCTGTCTCTGTCTCTGTCTCTGTTTCTGTCTCTGCCTCTGTCTCTGTCTCTGCCTCTGTCGCTGTCCCTGTCTATGTCTCTGTCTCTGTCTCTGTCTCCGTCTGCGTCTCTGTCTCTGTCTCCGTCTCTGTCTCTGTCTCTGGCTCTCTCTCTGTCTCTGTCTCTGTCTCTGTCTCTGTCTCTGTCTCTGTCTCTGTCTCTGTCTCTGTCTCTGTCTATGTCTCTGTCTCTGTCTCTGTCTCTGCCTCTGTCTCTGTCTCTGTCTCTGTCTCTGTCGCTCTCTCTATCCCTGTCTGTATCTCTGTCTCTGTCTCCGTCCCTGTCTCTGCCTCTGTCTCTGCCTCTGTCTCTGTCTCTGTCGCAGTCTCTCCCTCTGTCCCTGTCTCCGTCTCTCTCCCTGGCTCTGTCTCTGCCTCTGTCTCCGTCTCTGTCTCTGTCTCGGTCTTTGTATCCGTCTCTGTCTCTGTCTCTGTCTCTGTTTCTGTCTCTGCCTCTGTCTCTGTCTCTGCCTCTGTCTCTGTCTCTGTCTCTGTCCCTGTCTCCGTTTCTGTCTATGTCTCTGTCTCTGTCTCTGTCTATGTCGCTGTCTCTCCCTCTGTCTCTGTCTCCGTATCAGCCTCTGTCTCTGTCTCTGTGTTTATCTCTGCCTCTGTCTCTGTCTCTGCCTCTGTCTCTGTCTCTGTCTCTGTCCCTGTCTCCGTTTCTGTCTATGTCTCTGTCTCTGTCTCTGTCTATGTCGCTGTCTCTCCCTCTGTCTCTGTCTCCGTATCAGCCTCTGTCTCTGTCTCTGTGTTTATCTCTGCCTCTGACTCTGTCGCTGTCCCTGTCTATGTCTCTGTCTCTGTCTCTGTCTCCGTCTGCGTCTCTGTCTCTGTCTCCGTCTCTGTCTCTGTCTCTGGCTCTCTCTCTGTCTCTGTCTCTGTCTGTGTCTCTGTCTCTGTCTCAGTCTCTGTCTCTGCCGCTTTCTCTGTCTCTGTCTCTGTCTCTGTTTCTGTCTCTGTCTCTCTCTCTGTCTCTGTCTCTGCCTCTGTTTCTGTCTCTGTCTCTGTCTCTGTCTCTGTCTCTGTCTCTCTCTCTGCCTCTGTCTCTATCCCCGTATCTGTCTCTGTCTCTGTTTCTGTCTCTGCCTCTGTCTCTGTCTCTGCCTCTGTCTCTGCCCCATCTCACTCCCTGGCCCTGGCTCTGTCTCTGCCTCTGTCTCCGTCTCTGTCTCTGTCTCTGTCTATGTCGCTGTCTCTCCCTCTGTCTCTGTCTCCGTATCAGCCTCTGTCTCTGTCTCTGTGTCTATCTCTGCCTCTGACTCTGTCGCTGTCCCTGTCTATGTCTCTGTCTCTGTCTCTGTCTCCGTCTGCGTCTCTGTCTCTGTCTCCGTCTCTGTCTCTGTCTCTGGCTCTCTCTCTGTCTCTGTCTCTGTCTGTGTCTCTGTCTCTGTCTCAGTCTCTGTCTCTGCCGCTTTCTCTGTCTCTGTCTCTGTCTCTGTTTCTGTCTCTGTCTCTCTCTCTGTCTCTGTCTTTGCCTCTGTCTCTGTCTCTGTCTCTGTCTCTGTCTCTGTCTCTGTCTCTGCCTCTGTCTCTATCCCCGTATCTGTCTCTGTCTCCGTTTCTGTCTCTGCCTCTGTATCTGTCTCTGCCTCTGTCTCTGCCCCGTCCCTTTCCCTGGCCCTGTCGCTGTCTCTGTCTCTGTCTCTGTCTATGCATCTGTCTCTGTCTCTGTCTCCGTCTCTGTCTCTAGCTCTGTCTCTGTCTCTGTCTCTGTCTCTGTCTCTGTCTCTGTCTCTGTCTCTGTCTATGCATCTGTCTCTGTTTCTGTCTCTGTCTCTGTCTCTGTCTCTGTCTCTGTCTCTGTCTCTGGCTCTCTCTCTGTCTCTGTCTCTGTCTGTGTCTCTGTCTCTGTCTCCGTCACTGTCTCTGCCGCTGTCTCTGTCTCTGTCTATGCATCTGTCTCTGTTTCTGTCTCTGTCTATGTCTCTGTCACTGTCTCTGTCTCTGTCTCTGTCTCTGTCTCTGTCTCTGTCTCTGTCTATGCATCTGTCTCTGTTTCTGTCTCTGTCTCTGTCTCTGTCTCTGTCTCTGTCTCTGTCTCTGGCTCTCTCTCTGTCTCTGTGCCTGTCTCCGTCTCTGCCTCTGGCTCTGTCTCTGCCTCTGTCTCCGTCTCTGTGTCTGTGTCGGTCTTTGTCTCCGTCTCTGTCTCTGTCGCTGGCTCTGTCTCTGCCTCTGTCTCCGTCTCTGTCTCTGTCTCGGTCTTTGTCTCCGTCTCTGTCTCTGTCTCTGTCTCTGTCTCTGTCTCTGTCTCTGTCTCTGTCTCTGTCTCTGTCTCTGTCTCTGTCTCTGTCTCTGTCTCTGTCTCTGGCTCTGTCTCTGCCTCTGTCTCCGTCTGTGTCTCTGTCTCGGTCTTTGTCTCCGTCTCTGTCTCTGTCTCTGCCTCTGTCTCTGTCTCTGTCTCTGTCTCTGTCGCTGTCTCTGTCTCTGTCTGTATCTCTGTCTCTGTCTCCGTCCCTGTCTCTGCCTCTGCCTCTGCCTCTGTCTCTGTCTCTGTCGCTGTCTCTCCCTCTGTCCCTGTCTCCGTCTCTGTCCCTGGCTCTGTCTCTGCCTCTGTCTCCGTCTCTGTCTCTGTCTCGGTCTTTGTATCCGTCTCTGTCTCTGTCCCTGTCTCTGTTTCAGTCTCTGCCTCTGTCTCTGTCTCTGTCTCTGTCTCTCTCTCTGTCTCTGTCTCTGTCTGTGTCTCTGTCTCTGTCTCTGTCTCTGTCTCTGTCTCTGTCTCTGTCTCTGTCTCTGTCTCTGTCTCTGTCTCTGTCTCTGTCTCTGTCTCTGATTCTGCCTCTGCCTCTGCCTCTGTCTCTGTCTCTGTCGCTGTCTCTCCCTCTGTCCCTGTCTCCGTCTCCGTCTCTGGCTCTGTCTCTGCCTCTGTCTCCGTCTCTGTCTCTGTCTCTGCCTCGGTCTTTGTCTCCGTCTCTGGCTCTGTCTCTGCCTCCGTCTCTGTCTCTGTCTCCGTCTGCGTCTCTGTCTCTGTCCCTGTCTCCGTCTCTGTCTCTGTCTCTGGCTCTGTCTCTGTCTCTGTCTCTGTCTCTGTCTATGTCGCTGTCTCTCCCTCTGTCTCTGTCTCCGTATCAGCCTCTGTCTCTGTCTCTGTGTCTATCTCTGCCTCTGACTCTGTCGCTGTCCCTGTCTATGTCTCTGTCTCTGTCTCTGTCTCCGTCTGCGTCTCTGTCTCTGTCTCCGTCTCTGTCTCTGTCTCTGGCTCTCTCTCTGTCTCTGTCTCTGTCTCTGTCTCTGTCTCTGTCTCTGTCACTGTCTCTGTCTCTGCCTCTGTCTCTGTCTCTGTCTCTGTCTCTGTCTCTGTCTCTGTCTCTGTCTCTGTCTCTGTCTCTGTCTCTGTCTCTGTCTCTGTCTCTGTCTCTGTCTCTGTCTCTGTCTCTGTCTCTGTCTCTGTTTCTGTCTCTGTCTCTGTCTCTGTCCCTGTCTCCGTCTCTCTCTCTGCCTCTGTCTCTGTCTCTGCCTCTGTCTCTGTCTCTGTCTCTGTCCCTGTCTCCGTCTCTGTCTCTGTCTCTGTCTCTGTCTCTGTCTCTGTCTCTGTCTCTGTCTATGTCGTTGTCTCTCCCTCTGTCTCTGTCTCCGTATCAGCCTCTGTCTCTGTCTCTGTGTCTATCTCTGCCTCTGACTCTGTCGCTGTCCCTGTCTATGACTCTGTCTCTGTCTCTGTCTCCGTCTGCGTCTCTGCCTCTGTCTCCGTCTCTGTCTCTGTCTCTGGCTCTCTCTCCGTCTCTGTCTCTGTCTCTGTCTCTGTTTCTGTCTCTGCCTCTGTCTCTGTCTCTGCCTCTGTCTTTGTCTCTGTCTCTGTCCCTGTCTCCGTCTCTGTCTCTGTCTCTGTCTCTGTCTCTGTCTCTGTCTCTGTCTCTGTCTATGTCGCTGTCTCTCCCTCTGTCTCTGTCTCCGTATCAGCCTCTGTCTCTGTCTCTGTGTCTATCTCTGCCTCTGACTCTGTCGCTGTCCCTGTCTATGTCTCTGTCTCTGTCTCTGTCTCCGTCTGCGTCTCTGTCTCTGTCTCCGTCTCTGTCTCTGTCTCTGGCTCTCTCTCTGTCTCTGTCTCTGTCTGTGTCTCTGTCTCTGTCTCAGTCTCTGTCTCTGCCGCTTTCTCTGTCTCTGTCTCTGCCTCTGTCTCTGTCTCTGCCTCTGTCTCTGTCTCTGTCTCTGCCTCTGTTTCTGTCTCTGTCTCTGTCTCTGTCTCTGTCTCTGTCTCTCTCTCTGCCTCTGTCTCTATCCCCGTATCTGTCTCTGTCTCTGTTTCTGTCTCTGCCTCTGTCTCTGTCTCTGCCTCTGTCTCTGCCCCATCTCACTCCCTGGCCCTGGCTCTGTCTCTGCCTCTGTCTCCGTCTCTGTCTCTGTCTCTGTCTATGTCGCTGTCTCTCCCTCTGTCTCTGTCTCCGTATCAGCCTCTGTCTCTGTCTCTGTGTCTATCTCTGCCTCTGACTCTGTCGCTGTCCCTGTCTATGTCTCTGTCTCTGTCTCTGTCTCCGTCTGCGTCTCTGTCTCTGTCTCCGTCTCTGTCTCTGTCTCTGGCTCTCTCTCTGTCTCTGTCTCTGTCTGTGTCTCTGTCTCTGTCTCAGTCTCTGTCTCTGCCGCTTTCTCTGTCTCTGTCTCTGTCTCTGTTTCTGTCTCTGTCTCTCTCTCTGTCTCTGTCTTTGCCTCTGTCTCTGTCTCTGTCTCTGTCTCTGTCTCTGTCTCTGTCTCTGCCTCTGTCTCTATCCCCGTATCTGTCTCTGTCTCCGTTTCTGTCTCTGCCTCTGTATCTGTCTCTGCCTCTGTCTCTGCCCCGTCCCTTTCCCTGGCCCTGTCGCTGTCTCTGTCTCTGTCTCTGTCTATGCATCTGTCTCTGTCTCTGTCTCCGTCTCTGTCTCTAGCTCTGTCTCTGTCTCTGTCTCTGTCTCTGTCTCTGTCTCTGTCTCTGTCTCTGTCTATGCATCTGTCTCTGTTTCTGTCTCTGTCTCTGTCTCTGTCTCTGTCTCTGTCTCTGTCTCTGGCTCTCTCTCTGTCTCTGTCTCTGTCTGTGTCTCTGTCTCTGTCTCCGTCACTGTCACTGCCGCTGTCTCTGTCTCTGTCTATGCATCTGTCTCTGTTTCTGTCTCTGTCTATGTCTCTGTCACTGTCTCTGTCTCTGTCTCTGTCTCTGTCTCTGTCTCTGTCTCTGTCTCTGTCTCTGTCTATGCATCTGTCTCTGTTTCTGTCTCTGTCTCTGTCTCTGTCTCTGTCTCTGTCTCTGTCTCTGGCTCTCTCTCTGTCTCTGTGCCTGTCTCCGTCTCTGCCTCTGGCTCTGTCTCTGCCTCTGTCTCCGTCTCTGTGTCTGTGTCGGTCTTTGTCTCCGTCTCTGTCTCTGTCGCTGGCTCTGTCTCTGCCTCTGTCTCCGTCTCTGTCTCTGTCTCGGTCTTTGTCTCCGTCTCTGTCTCTGTCTCTGTCTCTGTCTCTGTCTCTGTCTCTGTCTCTGTCTCTGTCTCTGTCTCTGTCTCTGTCTCTGTCTCTGTCTCTGTCTCTGGCTCTGTCTCTGCCTCTGTCTCCGTCTGTGTCTCTGTCTCGGTCTTTGTCTCCGTCTCTGTCTCTGTCTCTGCCTCTGTCTCTGTCTCTGTCTCTGTCTCTGTCGCTGTCTCTGTCTCTGTCTGTATCTCTGTCTCTGTCTCCGTCCCTGTCTCTGCCTCTGCCTCTGCCTCTGTCTCTGTCTCTGTCGCTGTCTCTCCCTCTGTCCCTGTCTCCGTCTCTGTCCCTGGCTCTGTCTCTGCCTCTGTCTCCGTCTCTGTCTCTGTCTCGGTCTTTGTATCCGTCTCTGTCTCTGTCCCTGTCTCTGTTTCAGTCTCTGCCTCTGTCTCTGTCTCTGTCTCTGTCTCTCTCTCTGTCTCTGTCTCTGTCTGTGTCTCTGTCTCTGTCTCTGTCTCTGTCTCTGTCTCTGTCTCTGTCTCTGTCTCTGTCTCTGTCTCTGTCTCTGTCTCTGTCTCTGATTCTGCCTCTGCCTCTGCCTCTGTCTCTGTCTCTGTCGCTGTCTCTCCCTCTGTCCCTGTCTCCGTCTCCGTCTCTGGCTCTGTCTCTGCCTCTGTCTCCGTCTCTGTCTCTGTCTCTGCCTCGGTCTTTGTCTCCGTCTCTGGCTCTGTCTCTGCCTCCGTCTCTGTCTCTGTCTCCGTCTGCGTCTCTGTCTCTGTCCCTGTCTCCGTCTCTGTCTCTGTCTCTGGCTCTGTCTCTGTCTCTGTCTCTGTCTCTGTCTATGTCGCTGTCTCTCCCTCTGTCTCTGTCTCCGTATCAGCCTCTGTCTCTGTCTCTGTGTCTATCTCTGCCTCTGACTCTGTCGCTGTCCCTGTCTATGTCTCTGTCTCTGTCTCTGTCTCCGTCTGCGTCTCTGTCTCTGTCTCCGTCTCTGTCTCTGTCTCTGGCTCTCTCTCTGTCTCTGTCTCTGTCTCTGTCTCTGTCTCTGTCTCTGTCACTGTCTCTGTCTCTGCCTCTGTCTCTGTCTCTGTCTCTCTCTCTGTCTCTGTCTCTGTCTCTGTCTCTGTCTCTGTCTCTGTCACTGTCTCTGTCTCTGCCTCTGTCTCTGTCTCTGTCTCTGTCTCTGTCTCTGTCTCTGTCTCTGTCTCTGTCTCTGTCTCTGTCTCTGTATCCGTCTCTGTCTCTGTCTCTGTCTCTGTCTCTGTCTACGTCGCTGTCTCTCCCTCTGTCTCTGTCTCCGTATCAGCCTCTGTCTCTGTCTCTGTGTTTATCTCTGCCTCTGACTCTGTCTCTGCCTCTGTCTCGGTCTTTGTATCCGTCTCTGTCTCTGTCCCTGTCTCTGTTTCAGTCTCTGCCTCTGTCTCTGTCTCTGTCTCTGTCTCTGTCTCTGTCTCTGTCTCTGTCTCCGTCTGCGTCTCTGTCTCTGTCTCCGTCTCTGTCTCTGTCTCTGGCTCTGTCTCTGTCTCTGTCTCTGTCTCTGTCTATGTCGCTGTCTCTCCCTCTGTCTCTGTCTCCGTATCAGCCTCTGTCTCTGTCTCTGTGTCTATCTCTGCCTCTGACTCTGTCGCTGTCCCTGTCTATGTCTCTGTCTCTGTCTCTGTCTCTGTCTCTGTCTCTGTCTCTGTCTCTGTCTCTGTCTCTGTCTGTGTCTCTGTCTCTGTCTCTGTCTCTGTCTCTGTCGCTGTCTCTCCCTCTGTCCCTGTCTCCGTCTCTGCCTCTGGCTCTGTCTCTGCCTCTGTCTCCGTCTCTGTGTCTGTGTCGGTCTTTGTCTCCGTCTCCGTCTCTGTCTCTGGCTCTGTCTCTGCCTCTGTCTCCGTCTCTGTCTCTGTCTCGGTCTTTGTCTCCGTCTCTGTCTCTGTCTCCGTCTGTGTCTCTGTCTCGGTCTTTGTCTCCGTCTCTGTCTCTGTCTCTGCCTCTGTCTCTGTCTCTGTCTCTGTCTCTGTCTCTGTCGCTGTCTCTGTCTCTGTCTGTATCTCTGTCTCTGTCTCCGTCCCTGTCTCTGCCTCTGCCTCTGCCTCTGTCTCTGTCTCTGTCGCTGTCTCTCCCTCTGTCCCTGTCTCCGTCTCTGTCCCTGGCTCTGTCTCTGCCTCTGTCTCCGTCTCTGTCTCTGTCTCGGTCTTTGTATCCGTCTCTGTCTCTGTCCCTGTCTCTGTTTCAGTCTCTGCCTCTGTCTCTGTCTCTGTCTCTGTCTCTGTCTCTGTCTCTGTCTCTGTCTCCGTCTGCGTCTCTGTCTCTGTCTCCGTCTCTGTCTCTGTCTCTGGCTCTCTCTCTGTCTCTGTCTCTGACTCTGTCGCTGTCCCTGTCTATGTCTCTGTATCAGTGTCTGTCTCTGTCTCTGTCTCTGTCCCCGTCTCTGTCTCTGTCTCTGTCTCTGGCTCTCTCGCTGTCTCTGTCTCTGTCTGTGTCTCTGTCTCTGTCTCAGTCTCTGTCTCTGCCGCTTTCTCTGTCTCTGTCTCTGTCTCTGTTTCTGTCTCTGTCTCTGCCTCTGTCTCTGCCCCATCCCACTCCCTGGCCCTGTCGCTGTCTCTGTCTCTGTCTCCGTCTCTGTCTCTGTCTCTGTCTCTGTCTCTGTCTCTGTATCCGTCTCTGTCTCTGTCTCTGTCTCTGTCTCTGTCTACGTCGCTGTCTCTCCCTCTGTCTCTGTCTCCGTATCAGCCTCTGTCTCTGTCTCTGTGTTTATCTCTGCCTCTGACTCTGTCTCTGCCTCTGTCTATGTCGCTGTCTCTCCCTCTGCCTCTGACTCTGACGCTGTCCCTGTCTATGTCTCTGTCTCTGTCTCTGTCTCCGTCTGCGTCTCTGTCTCTGTCTCCGTCTCTGTCTATGTCTCTGGCTCTCTCTCTGTCTCTGTCTCTGTCTGTGTCTCTGTCTCTGTCTCTGTCGCTGTCTCTGTCTCTGTCTCTGTGTCTGTCTCTGTCTCTGTCTCTGTCTCTGTCTCTGTCTCTGTCTCTGTCTCTGTCTCTGTCTCTGTCTCTGTCACTGTCTCTGTCTCTGTCTCTGTCTCTGTCTCTGTCTCTGTCTCTGTCCCTGGCTCTGTCTCTGCCTCCGTCTCTGTTTCTGTCTCTGTCTGTGTCTCTGTCTGTGTCTTTGCTTCTGTCTCGGTCTTTGTCTCCGTCTCTGTCTCTGTCTCTGTATATGTATTTGTCTCTGTCTCTGTCTCTGTCTCTGTCTCTGTCTCTGAATCAGTCTCTGTCGCTGTCTCTCCCTCTGTCTCTGTCTCCGTCTCTGTTCCTGGCTCTGTCTCTGCCTCTGTCTCCGTCTCTGTCTCTGTCTCGGTCTTTGTCTCCGTCACTGTCTCTGTCTCTGTCTCTGTCTCTGTCTCTGTCTCTGTCTCTGTCTCTGTATCTGTCTCTGCCTCTGTCTCTGTCTCTGTCTCTGTCTCTGTCTCTGTCTCTGTCGCTGTCTCTCCCTCTGTCCCTGTCTCCGTCTCTGCCTCTGTCTCTGTCTCTGTCTCTGTCTCTGTCTCTGTCTCTGTCTCTGTCTCTGTCTCTGTCTATGTCGCTGTCTCTCCCTCTGTCTCTGTCTCCGTATCAGCCTCTGTCTCTGTCTCTGTGTCTATCTCTGCCTCTGTCTTTGCCTCTGTCTCTGTCTCTGTCTCTGTCTCTGTCTCTGTCTCTGTCTCTGTCTCTGTCTCTGCCTCTGTCTCTATCCCCGTATCTGTCTCTGTCTCTGTTTCTGTCTCTGCCTCTGTCTCTGTCTCTGCCTCTGTCTCTGTCTCTGCCTCTGTCTCTGTCTCTGTCTCTGTCCCTGTCTCCGTCTCTGTCTCTGTCTCTGTCTCTGTCTCTGTCTATGTCGCTGTCTCTCCCTCTGTCTCTGTCTCCGTATCAGCTTCTGTCTCTGTCTCTGTGTCTATCTCTGCCTCTGTCTTTGCCTCTGTCTCTGTCTCTGTCTCTGTCTCTGTCTCTGTCTCGGTCCCTGTCTCTGTCTCTGGCTCTCTCTCTGTCTCTGTCTCTGTCTGTGTCTCTGCCTCTGTCTCTGTCTCTGTATCAGTGTCTGTCTCTGTCTCTGTCTCTGTCCCTGTCTCTGTCTCTGTCTCTGTCTCTGTCTCTGTCTCTGTCTCTGTCTCTGTGTCTGTCTCTCTCTCTGCCTCTGTCTCTATCCCCGTATCTGTCTCTGTCTCTGTTTCTGTCTCTGCCTCTGTCTCTGTCTCTGCCTCTGTCTCTGCCCCATCCCACTCCCTGGCCCTGTCGCTGTCTCTGTCTCTGTCTCCGTCTCTGTCTCTGTCTCTGTCTCTGTCTCCGTCTCTGTCTCTGTCTCTGTCTCTGTCTCTGTCTATGTCGCTGTCTCTCCCTCTGTCTCTGTCTCCGTATCAGCCTCTGTCTCTGTCTCTGTGTTTATCTCTGCCTCTGACTCTGTCGCTGTCCCTGTCTATGTCTCTGTCTCTGTCTCTGTCTCCGTCTGCGTCTCTGTCTCTGTCTCCGTCTCTGTCTCTGTCTCTGGCTCTCTCTCTGTCTCTGTCTCTGTCTGTGTCTCTGTCTCTGTCTCAGTCTCTGTCTCTGCCGCTTTCTCTGTCTCTGTCTCTGTCTCTGTTTCTGTCTCTGTCTCTCTCTCTGTCTCTCTCTCTGTCTCTGTCTCTGTCTGTGTCTCTGTCTCCGTCCCTGTCTCTGCCTCTGCCTCTGCCTCTGTCTCTGTCTCTGTCGCTGTCTCTCCCTCTGTCCCTGTCTCCGTCTCTGTCCCTGGCTCTGTCTCTGCCTCTGTCTCCGTCTCTGTCTCTGTCTCGGTCTTTGTATCCGTCTCTGTCTCTGTCCCTGTCTCTGTTTCAGTCTCTGCCTCTGCCTCTGTCTCTGTCTCTGTCTCTGTCTCTGTCTCTGTCTCTGTCTCTGTCTCTGTCTCTGTCTCTGTCTCTGTCTATGTCTCTGTCTCTGTCTCTGTCCCTGTCTCCGTCTCTGTCTCTGTCTCTGTCTCTGTCTCTGCCTCTGTCTATGTCGCTGTCTCTCCCTCTGTCTCTGTCTCCGTATCAGCTTCTGTCTCTGTCTCTGTGTCTATCTCTGCCTCTGTCTTTGCCTCTGTCTCTGTCTCTGTCTCTGTCTCTGTCTCTGTCTCTGTCTCTGCCTCTGTCTCTATCCCCGTATCTGTCTCTGTCTCTGTTTCTGTCTCTGTCTGTGTCTCTGTCTCTGTCTCAGTCTCTGTCTCTGCCGCTTTCTCTGTCTCTGTCTCTGTCTCTGTTTCTGTCTCTGTCTCTCTCTCTGTCTCTGTCTCTGCCTCTGTTTCTGTCTCTGTCTCTGTCTCTGTCTCTGTCTCTGTCTCTGCCTCTGTCTCTATCCCCGTATCTGTCTCTGTCTCTGTTTCTGTCTCTGCCTCTGTCTCTGTCTCTGCCTCTGTCTCTGCCCCGTCCCTCTCCCTGGCCCTGTCGCTGTCTCTGTCTCTGTCTCTGTCTATGCATCTGTCTCTGTCTCTGTCTCCGTCTCTGTCTCTGTCTCTGGCTCTCTCTCTGTCTCTGTCTCTGTCTGTGTCTCTGTCTCTGTCTCTGTCTCTGTATCAGTGTCTGTCTCTGTCTCTGTCTCTGTCCCTGTCTCTGTCTCTGTCTCTGTCTCTGTCTCTGTCTCTGTCTCTGTCTCTGTGTCTGTCTCTCTCTCTGCCTCTGTCTCTATCCCCGTATCTGTCTCTGTCTCTGTTTCTGTCTCTGCCTCTGTCTCTGTCTCTGCCTCTGTCTCTGCCCCATCCCACTCCCTGGCCCTGTCGCTGTCTCTGTCTCTGTCTCCGTCTCTGTCTCTGTCTCTGTCTCTGTCTCTGTATCCGTCTCTGTCTCTGTCTCTGTCTCTGTCTCTGTCTACGTCGCTGTCTCTCCCTCTGTCTCTGTCTCCGTATCAGCCTCTGTCTCTGTCTCTGTGTTTATCTCTGCCTCTGACTCTGTCTCTGCCTCTGTCTATGTCGCTGTCTCTCCCTCTGTCTCTGTCTCCGTATCAGCCTCTGTCTCTGTCTCTGTGTCTATCTCTGCCTCTGACTCTGACGCTGTCCCTGTCTATGTCTCTGTCTCTGTCTCTGTCTCCGTCTGCGTCTCTGTCTCTGTCTCCGTCTCTGTCTATGTCTCTGGCCCTCTCTCTGTCTCTGTCTCTGTCTGTGTCTCTGTCTCTGTCTCTGTCGCTGTCTCTATCCCCGTATCTGTCTCTGTCTCTGTTTCTGTCTCTGCCTCTGTCTCTGTCTCTGCCTCTGTCTCTGCCCCGTCCCTTTCCCTGGCCCTGTCGCTGTCTCTGTCTCTGTCTCTGTCTATGCATCTGTCTCTGTCTCTGTCTCCGTCTCTGTCTCTGGCTCTGTCTCTGTCTCTGTCTCTGTCTCTGTCTCTCTCTCTGTCTCTGTCTCTGTCTATGCATCTGTCTCTGTTTCTGTCTCTGTCTCTGTCTCTGTCTCTGTCTCTGTCTCTGTCTCTGGCTCTCTCTCTGTCTCTGTCTCTGTCTGTGTCTCTGTCTCTGTCTCCGTCACTGTCTCTGCCGCTGTCTCTGTCTCTGTCTATGCATCTGTCTCTGTTTCTATCTCTGTCTCTGTCTCTGTCTCTGTCTCTGTCTCTGTCTCTGTCTCTGTCTCTGTCTCTGTCTCTGTCTCTGTCTCTGTCTCTGTCTCTGTCTCTGTCTCTGTCTCTTTCTCTGTCTCTGTCTGTGTCTCTGTCTCTGTCTCTGTCTCTGTCTCTGTCGCTGTCTCTCCCTCTGTCCCTGTCTCCGTCTCTGCCTCTGGCTCTGTCTCTGCCTCTGTCTCCGTCTCTGTGTCTGTGTCGGTCTTTGTCTCCGTCTCCGTCTCTGTCTCTGGCTCTGTCTCTGCCTCTGTCTCCGTCTCTGTCTCTGTCTCGGTCTTTGTCTCCGTCTCTGTCTCTGTCTCCGTCTGTGTCTCTGTCTCGGTCCTTGTCTCCGTCTCTGTCTCTGTCTCTGCCTCTGTCTCTGCCCCATCCCACTCCCTGGCCCTGTCGCTGTCTCTGTCTCTGTCTCCGTCTCTGTCTCTGTCTCTCTCTCTGTCTCTGTCTCTGCCTCTGTTTCTGTCTCTGTCTCTGTCTCTGTCTCCGTCTCTGTCTCTGTCTCTGTCTCCGTATCAGCCTCTGTCTCTGTCTCTGTGTCTATCTCTGCCTCTGACTCTGTCGCTGTCCCTGTCTATGACTCTGTCTCTGTCTCTGTCTCCGTCTGCGTCTCTGCCTCTGTCTCCGTCTCTGTCTCTGTCTCTGGCTCTCTCTCCGTCTCTGTCTCTGTCTCTGTCTCTGTTTCTGTCTCTGCCTCTGTCTCTGTCTCTGCCTCTGTCTTTGTCTCTGTCTCTGTCCCTGTCTCCGTCTCTGTCTCTGTCTCTGTCTCTGTCTCTGTCTCTGTCTATGTCGCTGTCTCTCCCTCTGTCTCTGTCTCCGTATCAGCCTCTGTCTCTGTCTCTGTGTCTATCTCTGCCTCTGACTCTGTCGCTGTCCCTGTCTCTGTCTCTGTCGCTGTCTCTCCCTCTGTCTCTGTCTCCGTCCCTGTGTCTGCCTCTGCCCCTGCCTCTGCCTCTGTCTCTGTCTCTGTCGCTGTCTCTCCCTCTGTCCCTGTCTCCGTCTCTGTCCCTGGCTCTGTCTCTGCCTCTGTCTCCGTCTCTGTCTCTGTCTCGGTCTTTGTATCCGTCTCTGCCTCTGTCTTTGTCTCTGTCTCTGTCCCTGTCTCCGTCTCTGTCTCTGTCTCTGTCTCTGTCTCTGTCTCTGTTTCTGTCTCTGCCTCTGTCTCTGTCTCTGCCTCTGTCGCTGTCCCTGTCTATGTCTCTGTCTCTGTCTCTGTCTCCGTCTGCGTCTCTGTCTCTGTCTCCGTCTCTGTCTCTGTCTCTGGCTCTCTCTCTGTCTCTGTCTCTGTCTCTGTCTCTGTCTCTGTCTCTGTCTCTGTCTCTGTCTCTGTCTCTGTCTATGTCTCTGTCTCTGTCTCTGTCTCTGCCTCTGTCTCTGTCTCTGTCTCTGTCTCTGTCGCTCTCTCTATCCCTGTCTGTATCTCTGTCTCTGTCTCCGTCCCTGTCTCTGCCTCTGTCTCTGCCTCTGTCTCTGTCTCTGTCGCAGTCTCTCCCTCTGTCCCTGTCTCCGTCTCTCTCCCTGGCTCTGTCTCTGCCTCTGTCTCCGTCTCTGTCTCTGTCTCGGTCTTTGTATCCGTCTCTGTCTCTGTCTCTGTCTCTGTTTCTGTCTCTGCCTCTGTCTCTGTCTCTGCCTCTGTCTCTGTCTCTGTCTCTGTCCCTGTCTCCGTTTCTGTCTATGTCTCTGTCTCTGTCTCTGTCTATGTCGCTGTCTCTCCCTCTGTCTCTGTCTCCGTATCAGCCTCTGTCTCTGTCTCTGTGTTTATCTCTGCCTCTGTCTCTGTCTCTGCCTCTGTCTCTGTCTCTGTCTCTGTCCCTGTCTCCGTTTCTGTCTATGTCTCTGTCTCTGTCTCTGTCTATGTCGCTGTCTCTCCCTCTGTCTCTGTCTCCGTATCAGCCTCTGTCTCTGTCTCTGTGTTTATCTCGGCCTCTGACTCTGTCGCTGTCCCTGTCTATGTCTCTGTCTCTGTCTCTGTCTCCGTCTGCGTCTCTGTCTCTGTCTCCGTCTCTGTCTCTGTCTCTGGCTCTCTCTCTGTCTCTGTCTCTGTCTGTGTCTCTGTCTCTGTCTCAGTCTCTGTCTCTGCCGCTTTCTCTGTCTCTGTCTCTGTCTCTGTTTCTGTCTCTGTCTCTCTCTCTGTCTCTGTCTCTGCCTCTGTTTCTGTCTCTGTCTCTGTCTCTGTCTCTGTCTCTGTCTCTCTCTCTGCCTCTGTCTCTATCCCCGTATCTGTCTCTGTCTCTGTTTCTGTCTCTGCCTCTGTCTCTGTCTCTGCCTCTGTCTCTGCCCCATCTCACTCCCTGGCCCTGGCTCTGTCTCTGCCTCTGTCTCCGTCTCTGTCTCTGTCTCTGTCTATGTCGCTGTCTCTCCCTCTGTCTCTGTCTCCGTATCAGCCTCTGTCTCTGTCTCTGTGTCTATCTCTGCCTCTGACTCTGTCGCTGTCCCTGTCTATGTCTCTGTCTCTGTCTCTGTCTCCGTCTGCGTCTCTGTCTCTGTCTCCGTCTCTGTCTCTGTCTCTGGCTCTCTCTCTGTCTCTGTCTCTGTCTGTGTCTCTGTCTCTGTCTCAGTCTCTGTCTCTGCCGCTTTCTCTGTCTCTGTCTCTGTCTCTGTTTCTGTCTCTGTCTCTCTCTCTGTCTCTGTCTTTGCCTCTGTCTCTGTCTCTGTCTCTGTCTCTGTCTCTGTCTCTGTCTCTGCCTCTGTCTCTATCCCCGTATCTGTCTCTGTCTCCGTTTCTGTCTCTGCCTCTGTATCTGTCTCTGCCTCTGTCTCTGCCCCGTCCCTTTCCCTGGCCCTGTCGCTGTCTCTGTCTCTGTCTCTGTCTATGCATCTGTCTCTGTCTCTGTCTCCGTCTCTGTCTCTAGCTCTGTCTCTGTCTCTGTCTCTGTCTCTGTCTCTGTCTCTGTCTCTGTCTCTGTCTCTGTCTATGCATCTGTCTCTGTTTCTGTCTCTGTCTCTGTCTCTGTCTCTGTCTCTGTCTCTGTCTCTGGCTCTCTCTCTGTCTCTGTCTCTGTCTGTGTCTCTGTCTCTGTCTCCGTCACTGTCTCTGCCGCTGTCTCTGTCTCTGTCTATGCATCTGTCTCTGTTTCTGTCTCTGTCTATGTCTCTGTCACTGTCTCTGTCTCTGTCTCTGTCTCTGTCTCTGTCTCTGTCTCTGTCTATGCATCTGTCTCTGTTTCTGTCTCTGTCTCTGTCTCTGTCTCTGTCTCTGTCTCTGTCTCTGGCTCTCTCTCTGTCTCTGTGCCTGTCTCCGTCTCTGCCTCTGGCTCTGTCTCTGCCTCTGTCTCCGTCTCTGTGTCTGTGTCGGTCTTTGTCTCCGTCTCTGTCTCTGTCGCTGGCTCTGTCTCTGCCTCTGTCTCCGTCTCTGTCTCTGTCTCGGTCTTTGTCTCCGTCTCTGTCTCTGTCTCTGTCTCTGTCTCTGTCTCTGTCTCTGTCTCTGTCTCTGTCTCTGTCTCTGTCTCTGTCTCTGTCTCTGTCTCTGTCTCTGGCTCTGTCTCTGCCTCTGTCTCCGTCTGTGTCTCTGTCTCGGTCTTTGTCTCCGTCTCTGTCTCTGTCTCTGCCTCTGTCTCTGTCTCTGTCTCTGTCTCTGTCGCTGTCTCTGTCTCTGTCTGTATCTCTGTCTCTGTCTCCGTCCCTGTCTCTGCCTCTGCCTCTGCCTCTGTCTCTGTCTCTGTCGCTGTCTCTCCCTCTGTCCCTGTCTCCGTCTCTGTCCCTGGCTCTGTCTCTGCCTCTGTCTCCGTCTCTGTCTCTGTCTCGGTCTTTGTATCCGTCTCTGTCTCTGTCCCTGTCTCTGTTTCAGTCTCTGCCTCTGTCTCTGTCTCTGTCTCTGTCTCTCTCTCTGTCTCTGTCTCTGTCTGTGTCTCTGTCTCTGTCTCTGTCTCTGTCTCTGTCTCTGTCTCTGTCTCTGTCTCTGTCTCTGTCTCTGTCTCTGATTCTGCCTCTGCCTCTGCCTCTGTCTCTGTCTCTGTCGCTGTCTCTCCCTCTGTCCCTGTCTCCGTCTCCGTCTCTGGCTCTGTCTCTGCCTCTGTCTCCGTCTCTGTCTCTGTCTCTGCCTCGGTCTTTGTCTCCGTCTCTGGCTCTGTCTCTGCCTCCGTCTCTGTCTCTGTCTCCGTCTGCGTCTCTGTCTCTGTCCCTGTCTCCGTCTCTGTCTCTGTCTCTGGCTCTGTCTCTGTCTCTGTCTCTGTCTCTGTCTATGTCGCTGTCTCTCCCTCTGTCTCTGTCTCCGTATCAGCCTCTGTCTCTGTCTCTGTGTCTATCTCTGCCTCTGACTCTGTCGCTGTCCCTGTCTATGTCTCTGTCTCTGTCTCTGTCTCCGTCTGCGTCTCTGTCTCTGTCTCCGTCTCTGTCTCTGTCTCTGGCTCTCTCTCTGTCTCTGTCTCTGTCTCTGTCTCTGTCTCTGTCTCTGTCACTGTCTCTGTCTCTGCCTCTGTCTCTGTCTCTGTCTCTGTCTCTGTCTCTGTCTCTGTCTCTGTCTCTGTCTCTGTCTCTGTCTCTGTCTCTGTCTCTGTCTCTGTCTCTGTCTCTGTCTCTGTCTCTGTCTCTGTCTCTGTCTCTGTTTCTGTCTCTGTCTCTGTCTCTGTCCCTGTCTCCGTCTCTCTCTCTGCCTCTGTCTCTGTCTCTGCCTCTGTCTCTGTCTCTGTCTCTGTCCCTGTCTCCGTCTCTGTCTCTGTCTCTGTCTCTGTCTCTGTCTCTGTCTCTGTCTCTGTCTATGTCGTTGTCTCTCCCTCTGTCTCTGTCTCCGTATCAGCCTCTGTCTCTGTCTCTGTGTCTATCTCTGCCTCTGACTCTGTCGCTGTCCCTGTCTATGACTCTGTCTCTGTCTCTGTCTCCGTCTGCGTCTCTGCCTCTGTCTCCGTCTCTGTCTCTGTCTCTGGCTCTCTCTCCGTCTCTGTCTCTGTCTCTGTCTCTGTTTCTGTCTCTGCCTCTGTCTCTGTCTCTGCCTCTGTCTTTGTCTCTGTCTCTGTCCCTGTCTCCGTCTCTGTCTCTGTCTCTGTCTCTGTCTCTGTCTCTGTCTCTGTCTCTGTCTATGTCGCTGTCTCTCCCTCTGTCTCTGTCTCCGTATCAGCCTCTGTCTCTGTCTCTGTGTCTATCTCTGCCTCTGACTCTGTCGCTGTCCCTGTCTATGTCTCTGTCTCTGTCTCTGTCTCCGTCTGCGTCTCTGTCTCTGTCTCCGTCTCTGTCTCTGTCTCTGGCTCTCTCTCTGTCTCTGTCTCTGTCTGTGTCTCTGTCTCTGTCTCAGTCTCTGTCTCTGCCGCTTTCTCTGTCTCTGTCTCTGCCTCTGTCTCTGTCTCTGCCTCTGTCTCTGTCTCTGTCTCTGCCTCTGTTTCTGTCTCTGTCTCTGTCTCTGTCTCTGTCTCTGTCTCTCTCTCTGCCTCTGTCTCTATCCCCGTATCTGTCTCTGTCTCTGTTTCTGTCTCTGCCTCTGTCTCTGTCTCTGCCTCTGTCTCTGCCCCATCTCACTCCCTGGCCCTGGCTCTGTCTCTGCCTCTGTCTCCGTCTCTGTCTCTGTCTCTGTCTATGTCGCTGTCTCTCCCTCTGTCTCTGTCTCCGTATCAGCCTCTGTCTCTGTCTCTGTGTCTATCTCTGCCTCTGACTCTGTCGCTGTCCCTGTCTATGTCTCTGTCTCTGTCTCTGTCTCCGTCTGCGTCTCTGTCTCTGTCTCCGTCTCTGTCTCTGTCTCTGGCTCTCTCTCTGTCTCTGTCTCTGTCTGTGTCTCTGTCTCTGTCTCAGTCTCTGTCTCTGCCGCTTTCTCTGTCTCTGTCTCTGTCTCTGTTTCTGTCTCTGTCTCTCTCTCTGTCTCTGTCTTTGCCTCTGTCTCTGTCTCTGTCTCTGTCTCTGTCTCTGTCTCTGTCTCTGCCTCTGTCTCTATCCCCGTATCTGTCTCTGTCTCCGTTTCTGTCTCTGCCTCTGTATCTGTCTCTGCCTCTGTCTCTGCCCCGTCCCTTTCCCTGGCCCTGTCGCTGTCTCTGTCTCTGTCTCTGTCTATGCATCTGTCTCTGTCTCTGTCTCCGTCTCTGTCTCTAGCTCTGTCTCTGTCTCTGTCTCTGTCTCTGTCTCTGTCTCTGTCTCTGTCTCTGTCTATGCATCTGTCTCTGTTTCTGTCTCTGTCTCTGTCTCTGTCTCTGTCTCTGTCTCTGTCTCTGGCTCTCTCTCTGTCTCTGTCTCTGTCTGTGTCTCTGTCTCTGTCTCCGTCACTGTCTCTGCCGCTGTCTCTGTCTCTGTCTATGCATCTGTCTCTGTTTCTGTCTCTGTCTATGTCTCTGTCACTGTCTCTGTCTCTGTCTCTGTCTCTGTCTCTGTCTCTGTCTCTGTCTCTGTCTCTGTCTATGCATCTGTCTCTGTTTCTGTCTCTGTCTCTGTCTCTGTCTCTGTCTCTGTCTCTGTCTCTGGCTCTCTCTCTGTCTCTGTGCCTGTCTCCGTCTCTGCCTCTGGCTCTGTCTCTGCCTCTGTCTCCGTCTCTGTGTCTGTGTCGGTCTTTGTCTCCGTCTCTGTCTCTGTCGCTGGCTCTGTCTCTGCCTCTGTCTCCGTCTCTGTCTCTGTCTCGGTCTTTGTCTCCGTCTCTGTCTCTGTCTCTGTCTCTGTCTCTGTCTCTGTCTCTGTCTCTGTCTCTGTCTCTGTCTCTGTCTCTGTCTCTGTCTCTGTCTCTGGCTCTGTCTCTGCCTCTGTCTCCGTCTGTGTCTCTGTCTCGGTCTTTGTCTCCGTCTCTGTCTCTGTCTCTGCCTCTGTCTCTGTCTCTGTCTCTGTCTCTGTCGCTGTCTCTGTCTCTGTCTGTATCTCTGTCTCTGTCTCCGTCCCTGTCTCTGCCTCTGCCTCTGCCTCTGTCTCTGTCTCTGTCGCTGTCTCTCCCTCTGTCCCTGTCTCCGTCTCTGTCCCTGGCTCTGTCTCTGCCTCTGTCTCCGTCTCTGTCTCTGTCTCGGTCTTTGTATCCGTCTCTGTCTCTGTCCCTGTCTCTGTTTCAGTCTCTGCCTCTGTCTCTGTCTCTGTCTCTGTCTCTCTCTCTGTCTCTGTCTCTGTCTGTGTCTCTGTCTCTGTCTCTGTCTCTGTCTCTGTCTCTGTCTCTGTCTCTGTCTCTGTCTCTGTCTCTGTCTCTGTCTCTGTCTCTGTCTCTGATTCTGCCTCTGCCTCTGCCTCTGTCTCTGTCTCTGTCGCTGTCTCTCCCTCTGTCCCTGTCTCCGTCTCCGTCTCTGGCTCTGTCTCTGCCTCTGTCTCCGTCTCTGTCTCTGTCTCTGCCTCGGTCTTTGTCTCCGTCTCTGGCTCTGTCTCTGCCTCCGTCTCTGTCTCTGTCTCCGTCTGCGTCTCTGTCTCTGTCCCTGTCTCCGTCTCTGTCTCTGTCTCTGGCTCTGTCTCTGTCTCTGTCTCTGTCTCTGTCTATGTCGCTGTCTCTCCCTCTGTCTCTGTCTCCGTATCAGCCTCTGTCTCTGTCTCTGTGTCTATCTCTGCCTCTGACTCTGTCGCTGTCCCTGTCTATGTCTCTGTCTCTGTCTCTGTCTCCGTCTGCGTCTCTGTCTCTGTCTCCGTCTCTGTCTCTGTCTCTGGCTCTCTCTCTGTCTCTGTCTCTGTCTCTGTCTCTGTCTCTGTCTCTGTCACTGTCTCTGTCTCTGCCTCTGTCTCTGTCTCTGTCTCTGTCTCTGTCTCTGTCTCTGTCTCTGTCTCTGTCTCTGTCTCTGTCTCTGTCTCTGTCTCTGTCTCTGTCTCTGTCTCTGTCTCTGTCTCTGTCTCTGTCTCTGTCTCTGTTTCTGTCTCTGTCTCTGTCTCTGTCCCTGTCTCCGTCTCTCTCTCTGCCTCTGTCTCTGTCTCTGCCTCTGTCTCTGTCTCTGTCTCTGTCCCTGTCTCCGTCTCTGTCTCTGTCTCTGTCTCTGTCTCTGTCTCTGTCTCTGTCTCTGTCTATGTCGTTGTCTCTCCCTCTGTCTCTGTCTCCGTATCAGCCTCTGTCTCTGTCTCTGTGTCTATCTCTGCCTCTGACTCTGTCGCTGTCCCTGTCTATGACTCTGTCTCTGTCTCTGTCTCCGTCTGCGTCTCTGCCTCTGTCTCCGTCTCTGTCTCTGTCTCTGGCTCTCTCTCCGTCTCTGTCTCTGTCTCTGTCTCTGTCTCTGTCTCTGTCTCTGTCTCTGTCTCTGTCTATGTCGCTGTCTCTCCCTCTGTCTCTGTCTCCGTATCAGCCTCTGTCTCTGTCTCTGTGTCTATCTCTGCCTCTGACTCTGTCGCTGTCCCTGTCTATGTCTCTGTCTCTGTCTCTGTCTCCGTCTGCGTCTCTGTCTCTGTCTCCGTCTCTGTCTCTGTCTCTGGCTCTCTCTCTGTCTCTGTCTCTGTCTCTGTCTCTGTCTCTGTCTCTGTCTCTGTCTCTGCCTCTGTCTCTGTTTCTGTCTCTGCCTCTGTCTCTGTCTCTGCCTCTGTCTCTGTCTCTGTCTCTGTCCCTGTCTCCGTCTCTGTCTCTGTCTCTGTCCCTGTCTCTGTCTCTGTCTCTGCCTCTGTCTCTATCCCCGTATCTGTCTCTGTCTCTGTTTCTGTCTCTGCCTCTGTCTCTGTCTCTGCCTCTGTCTCTGCCCCGTCCCTTTCCCTGGCCCTGTCGCTGTCTCTGTCTCTGTCTCTGTCTATGCATCTGTCTCTGTCTCCGTCTCTGTCTCTGGCTCTGTCTCTGTCTCTGTCTCTGTCTCTGTCTCTGTCTCTGTCTCTGTCTCTGTCTATGCATCTGTCTCTGTTTCTGTCTCTGTCTCTGTCTCTGTCTCTGTCTCTGTCTCTGTCTCTGGCTCTCTCTCTGTCTCTGTCTCTGTCTGTGTCTCTGTCTCTGTCTCCGTCACTGTCTCTGCCGCTGTCTCTGTCTCTGTCTATGCATCTGTCTCTGTTTCTGTCTCTGTCTCTGTCTCTGTCTCTGTCTCTGTCCCTGTGTCTATCTCTGCCTCTGACTCTGTCGCTGTCCCTGTCTATGTCGCTGTCTCTGTCTCTGTCTCCGTCTGCGTCTCTGTCTCTGTCTCCGTCTCTGTCTCTGTCTCTGGCTCTCTCTCTGTCTCTGTCTCTGTCTCTGTCACTGTCTCTGTCTCTGTCTCTGTCTCTGTCTCTGTCTCTGTCTCTGTCTCTGTCTCTGTCTCTGTCTCTGTCTCTGTCTCTGCCTCTGTCTCTGTCTCTGTCTCTGTCTCTGTCGCTGTCTCTGTCCCTGTCTGTATCTCTGTCTCTGTCTCCGTCCCTGTCTCTGCCTCTGTCTCTGCCTCTGTCTCTGCCTCTGTCTCTGTCTCTGTCGCTGTCTCTCCCTCTGTCCCTGTCTCCGTCTCTGTCCCTGGCTCTGTCTCTGCCTCTGTCTCCGTCTCTGTCACTGTCTCGGTCTTTGTATCCGTCACTGTCTCTGTCTCTGTCTCTGTTTCTGTCTCTGTCTCTGTCTCTGTCTCTGTCTCTGTCTCTGTCTCTGTCTCTGTCTCTGTCTCTGTCTCTGTCTCTGTCTCTGTCTCTGTTTCTGTCTCTGTCCCTGTCGCTGTCTCTGTCCCTGTCTGTATCTCTGTCTCTGTCTCCGTCCCTGTCTCTGCCTCTGCCTCTGCCTCTGTCTCTGTCTCTGTCGCTGTCTCTCCCTCTGTCCCTGTCTCCGTCTCTGTCCCTGGCTCTGTCTCTGCCTCTGTCTCCGTCTCTCTCTCTCTCTCGGTCTTTGTATCCGTCTCTGTCTCTGTCTCTGTCTCTGTTTCTGTCTCTGCCTCTGTCTCTGTCTCTGCCTCTGTCTCTGTCTCTGTCTCTGTCCCTGTCTCCGTCTCTGTCTCTGTCTCTGTCTCTGTCTCTGTCTCTGTCTATGTCGCTGTCTCTCCCTCTGTCTCTGTCTCCGTATCAGCTTCTGTCTCTGTCTCTGTGTCTATCTCTGCCTCTGTCTTTGCCTCTGTCTCTGTCTCTGTATCTGTCTCTGTCTCTGTCTCTGTCTCTGTCTCTGCCTCTGTCTCTATCCCCGTATCTGTCTCTGTCTCTGTTTCTGTCTCTGCCTCTGTCTCTGTCTCTGCCTCTGTCTCTGCCCCGTCCCTTTCCCTGGCCCTGTCGCTGTCTCTGTCTCTGTCTCTGTCTATGCATCTGTCTCTGTCTCTGTCTCCGTCTCTGTCTCTGGCTCTGTCTCTGTCTCTGTCTCTGTCTCTGTCTCTCTCTCTGTCTCTGTCTCTGTCTATGCATCTGTCTCTGTTTCTGTCTCTGTCTCTGTCTCTGTCTCTGTCTCTGTCTCTGTCTCTGTCTCTGGCTCTCTCTCTGTCTCTGTCTCTGTCTGTGTCTCTGTCTCTGTCTCCGTCACTGTCTCTGCCGCTGTCTATGTCTCTGTCTATGCATCTGTCTCTGTTTCTGTCTCTGTCTCTGTCTCTGTCTCTGTCTCTGTCTCTGTCTCTGTCTCTGTCTCTGTCTCTGTCTCTGTCTCTGTCTCTGTCTCTGTCTCTGTCTCTGTCTCTGTCTGTGTCTCTGTCTCTGTCTCTGTCTCTGTCTCTGTCGCTGTCTCTCCCTCTGTCCCTGTCTCCGTCTCTGCCTCTGGCTCTGTCTCTGCCTCTGTCTCCGTCTCTGTGTCTGTGTCGGTCTTTGTCTCCGTCTCCGTCTCTGTCTCTGGCTCTGTCTCTGCCTCTGTCTCCGTCTCTGTCTCTGTCTCGGTCTTTGTCTCCGTCTCTGTCTCTGTCTCCGTCTGTGTCTCTGTCTCGGTCTTTGTCTCCGTCTCTGTCTCTGTCTCTGCCTCTGTCTCTGTCTCTGTCTCTGTCTCTGTCTCTGTCGCTGTCTCTGTCTCTGTCTGTATCTCTGTCTCTGTCTCCGTCCCTGTCTCTGCCTCTGCCTCTGCCTCTGTCTCTGTCTCTGTCGCTGTCTCTCCCTCTGTCCCTGTCTCCGTCTCTGTCCCTGGCTCTGTCTCTGCCTCTGTCTCCGTCTCTGTCTCTGTCTCGGTCTTTGTATCCGTCTCTGTCTCTGTCCCTGTCTCTGTTTCAGTCTCTGCCTCTGTCTCTGTCTCTGTCTCTGTCTCTGTCTCTGTCTCTGTCTCTGTCTCCGTCTGCGTCTCTGTCTCTGTCTCCGTCTCTGTCTCTGTCTCTGGCTCTCTCTCTGTCTCTGTCTCTGACTCTGTCGCTGTCCCTGTCTATGTCTCTGTATCAGTGTCTGTCTCTGTCTCTGTCTCTGTCCCCGTCTCTGTCTCTGTCTCTGTCTCTGGCTCTCTCGCTGTCTCTGTCTCTGTCTGTGTCTCTGTCTCTGTCTCAGTCTCTGTCTCTGCCGCTTTCTCTGTCTCTGTCTCTGTCTCTGTTTCTGTCTCTGTCTCTGCCTCTGTCTCTGCCCCATCCCACTCCCTGGCCCTGTCGCTGTCTCTGTCTCTGTCTCCGTCTCTGTCTCTGTCTCTGTCTCTGTCTCTGTATCCGTCTCTGTCTCTGTCTCTGTCTCTGTCTCTGTCTACGTCGCTGTCTCTCCCTCTGTCTCTGTCTCCGTATCAGCCTCTGTCTCTGTCTCTGTGTTTATCTCTGCCTCTGACTCTGTCTCTGCCTCTGTCTATGTCGCTGTCTCTCCCTCTGTCTCTGTCTCCGTATCAGCCTCTGTCTCTGTCTCTGTGTCTATCTCTGCCTCTGACTCTGACGCTGTCCCTGTCTATGTCTCTGTCTCTGTCTCTGTCTCCGTCTGCGTCTCTGTCTCTGTCTCCGTCTCTGTCTATGTCTCTGGCTCTCTCTCTGTCTCTGTCTCTGTCTGTGTCTCTGTCTCTGTCTCTGTCGCTGTCTCTGTCTCTGTCTCTGTGTCTGTCTCTGTCTCTGTCTCTGTCTCTGTCTCTGTCTCTGTCTCTGTCTCTGTCTCTGTCTCTGTCTCTGTCACTGTCTCTGTCTCTGTCTCTGTCTCTGTCTCTGTCTCTGTCTCTGTCCCTGGCTCTGTCTCTGCCTCCGTCTCTGTTTCTGTCTCTGTCTGTGTCTCTGTCTGTGTCTTTGCTTCTGTCTCGGTCTTTGTCTCCGTCTCTGTCTCTGTCTCTGTATATGTATTTGTCTCTGTCTCTGTCTCTGTCTCTGTCTCTGTCTCTGAATCAGTCTCTGTCGCTGTCTCTCCCTCTGTCTCTGTCTCCGTCTCTGTTCCTGGCTCTGTCTCTGCCTCTGTCTCCGTCTCTGTCTCTGTCTCGGTCTTTGTCTCCGTCACTGTCTCTGTCTCTGTCTCTGTCTCTGTCTCTGTCTCTGTCTCTGTCTCTGTATCTGTCTCTGCCTCTGTCTCTGTCTCTGTCTCTGTCTCTGTCTCTGTCTCTGTCGCTGTCTCTCCCTCTGTCCCTGTCTCCGTCTCTGCCTCTGTCTCTGTCTCTGTCTCTGTCTCTGTCTCTGTCTCTGTCTCTGTCTCTGTCTCTGTCTATGTCGCTGTCTCTCCCTCTGTCTCTGTCTCCGTATCAGCCTCTGTCTCTGTCTCTGTGTCTATCTCTGCCTCTGTCTTTGCCTCTGTCTCTGTCTCTGTCTCTGTCTCTGTCTCTGTCTCTGTCTCTGTCTCTGTCTCTGCCTCTGTCTCTATCCCCGTATCTGTCTCTGTCTCTGTTTCTGTCTCTGCCTCTGTCTCTGTCTCTGCCTCTGTCTCTGTCTCTGCCTCTGTCTCTGTCTCTGTCTCTGTCCCTGTCTCCGTCTCTGTCTCTGTCTCTGTCTCTGTCTCTGTCTATGTCGCTGTCTCTCCCTCTGTCTCTGTCTCCGTATCAGCTTCTGTCTCTGTCTCTGTGTCTATCTCTGCCTCTGTCTTTGCCTCTGTCTCTGTCTCTGTCTCTGTCTCTGTCTCTGTCTCGGTCCCTGTCTCTGTCTCTGGCTCTCTCTCTGTCTCTGTCTCTGTCTGTGTCTCTGCCTCTGTCTCTGTCTCTGTATCAGTGTCTGTCTCTGTCTCTGTCTCTGTCCCTGTCTCTGTCTCTGTCTCTGTCTCTGTCTCTGTCTCTGTCTCTGTCTCTGTGTCTGTCTCTCTCTCTGCCTCTGTCTCTATCCCCGTATCTGTCTCTGTCTCTGTTTCTGTCTCTGCCTCTGTCTCTGTCTCTGCCTCTGTCTCTGCCCCATCCCACTCCCTGGCCCTGTCGCTGTCTCTGTCTCTGTCTCCGTCTCTGTCTCTGTCTCTGTCTCTGTCTCCGTCTCTGTCTCTGTCTCTGTCTCTGTCTCTGTCTATGTCGCTGTCTCTCCCTCTGTCTCTGTCTCCGTATCAGCCTCTGTCTCTGTCTCTGTGTTTATCTCTGCCTCTGACTCTGTCGCTGTCCCTGTCTATGTCTCTGTCTCTGTCTCTGTCTCCGTCTGCGTCTCTGTCTCTGTCTCCGTCTCTGTCTCTGTCTCTGGCTCTCTCTCTGTCTCTGTCTCTGTCTGTGTCTCTGTCTCTGTCTCAGTCTCTGTCTCTGCCGCTTTCTCTGTCTCTGTCTCTGTCTCTGTTTCTGTCTCTGTCTCTCTCTCTGTCTCTCTCTCTGTCTCTGTCTCTGTCTGTGTCTCTGTCTCCGTCCCTGTCTCTGCCTCTGCCTCTGCCTCTGTCTCTGTCTCTGTCGCTGTCTCTCCCTCTGTCCCTGTCTCCGTCTCTGTCCCTGGCTCTGTCTCTGCCTCTGTCTCCGTCTCTGTCTCTGTCTCGGTCTTTGTATCCGTCTCTGTCTCTGTCCCTGTCTCTGTTTCAGTCTCTGCCTCTGCCTCTGTCTCTGTCTCTGTCTCTGTCTCTGTCTCTGTCTCTGTCTCTGTCTCTGTCTCTGTCTCTGTCTCTGTCTATGTCTCTGTCTCTGTCTCTGTCCCTGTCTCCGTCTCTGTCTCTGTCTCTGTCTCTGTCTCTGCCTCTGTCTATGTCGCTGTCTCTCCCTCTGTCTCTGTCTCCGTATCAGCTTCTGTCTCTGTCTCTGTGTCTATCTCTGCCTCTGTCTTTGCCTCTGTCTCTGTCTCTGTCTCTGTCTCTGTCTCTGTCTCTGTCTCTGCCTCTGTCTCTATCCCCGTATCTGTCTCTGTCTCTGTTTCTGTCTCTGTCTGTGTCTCTGTCTCTGTCTCAGTCTCTGTCTCTGCCGCTTTCTCTGTCTCTGTCTCTGTCTCTGTTTCTGTCTCTGTCTCTCTCTCTGTCTCTGTCTCTGCCTCTGTTTCTGTCTCTGTCTCTGTCTCTGTCTCTGTCTCTGTCTCTGCCTCTGTCTCTATCCCCGTATCTGTCTCTGTCTCTGTTTCTGTCTCTGCCTCTGTCTCTGTCTCTGCCTCTGTCTCTGCCCCGTCCCTCTCCCTGGCCCTGTCGCTGTCTCTGTCTCTGTCTCTGTCTATGCATCTGTCTCTGTCTCTGTCTCCGTCTCTGTCTCTGTCTCTGGCTCTCTCTCTGTCTCTGTCTCTGTCTGTGTCTCTGTCTCTGTCTCTGTCTCTGTATCAGTGTCTGTCTCTGTCTCTGTCTCTGTCCCTGTCTCTGTCTCTGTCTCTGTCTCTGTCTCTGTCTCTGTCTCTGTCTCTGTGTCTGTCTCTCTCTCTGCCTCTGTCTCTATCCCCGTATCTGTCTCTGTCTCTGTTTCTGTCTCTGCCTCTGTCTCTGTCTCTGCCTCTGTCTCTGCCCCATCCCACTCCCTGGCCCTGTCGCTGTCTCTGTCTCTGTCTCCGTCTCTGTCTCTGTCTCTGTCTCTGTCTCTGTATCCGTCTCTGTCTCTGTCTCTGTCTCTGTCTCTGTCTACGTCGCTGTCTCTCCCTCTGTCTCTGTCTCCGTATCAGCCTCTGTCTCTGTCTCTGTGTTTATCTCTGCCTCTGACTCTGTCTCTGCCTCTGTCTATGTCGCTGTCTCTCCCTCTGTCTCTGTCTCCGTATCAGCCTCTGTCTCTGTCTCTGTGTCTATCTCTGCCTCTGACTCTGACGCTGTCCCTGTCTATGTCTCTGTCTCTGTCTCTGTCTCCGTCTGCGTCTCTGTCTCTGTCTCCGTCTCTGTCTATGTCTCTGGCCCTCTCTCTGTCTCTGTCTCTGTCTGTGTCTCTGTCTCTGTCTCTGTCGCTGTCTCTATCCCCGTATCTGTCTCTGTCTCTGTTTCTGTCTCTGCCTCTGTCTCTGTCTCTGCCTCTGTCTCTGCCCCGTCCCTTTCCCTGGCCCTGTCGCTGTCTCTGTCTCTGTCTCTGTCTATGCATCTGTCTCTGTCTCTGTCTCCGTCTCTGTCTCTGGCTCTGTCTCTGTCTCTGTCTCTGTCTCTGTCTCTCTCTCTGTCTCTGTCTCTGTCTATGCATCTGTCTCTGTTTCTGTCTCTGTCTCTGTCTCTGTCTCTGTCTCTGTCTCTGTCTCTGGCTCTCTCTCTGTCTCTGTCTCTGTCTGTGTCTCTGTCTCTGTCTCCGTCACTGTCTCTGCCGCTGTCTCTGTCTCTGTCTATGCATCTGTCTCTGTTTCTATCTCTGTCTCTGTCTCTGTCTCTGTCTCTGTCTCTGTCTCTGTCTCTGTCTCTGTCTCTGTCTCTGTCTCTGTCTCTGTCTCTGTCTCTGTCTCTGTCTCTTTCTCTGTCTCTGTCTGTGTCTCTGTCTCTGTCTCTGTCTCTGTCTCTGTCGCTGTCTCTCCCTCTGTCCCTGTCTCCGTCTCTGCCTCTGGCTCTGTCTCTGCCTCTGTCTCCGTCTCTGTGTCTGTGTCGGTCTTTGTCTCCGTCTCCGTCTCTGTCTCTGGCTCTGTCTCTGCCTCTGTCTCCGTCTCTGTCTCTGTCTCGGTCTTTGTCTCCGTCTCTGTCTCTGTCTCCGTCTGTGTCTCTGTCTCGGTCCTTGTCTCCGTCTCTGTCTCTGTCTCTGCCTCTGTCTCTGCCCCATCCCACTCCCTGGCCCTGTCGCTGTCTCTGTCTCTGTCTCCGTCTCTGTCTCTGTCTCTCTCTCTGTCTCTGTCTCTGCCTCTGTTTCTGTCTCTGTCTCTGTCTCTGTCTCTGTCTCTGTCTCTGCCTCTGTCTCTATCCCCGTATCTGTCTCTGTCTCTGTTTCTGTCTCTGCCTCTGTCTCTGTCTCTGCCTCTGTCTCTGCCCCGTCCCTCTCCCTGGCCCTGTCGCTGTCTCTGTCTCTGTCTCTGTCTATGCATCTGTCTCTGTCTCTGTCTCCGTCTCTGTCTCTGTCTCTGGCTCTCTCTCTGTCTCTGTCTCTGTCTGTGTCTCTGTCTCTGTCTCTGTCTCTGTATCAGTGTCTGTCTCTGTCTCTGTCTCTGTCCCTGTCTCTGTCTCTGTCTCTGTCTCTGTCTCTGTCTCTGTCTCTGTCTCTGTGTCTGTCTCTCTCTCTGCCTCTGTCTCTATCCCCGTATCTGTCTCTGTCTCTGTTTCTGTCTCTGCCTCTGTCTCTGTCTCTGCCTCTGTCTCTGCCCCATCCCACTCCCTGGCCCTGTCGCTGTCTCTGTCTCTGTCTCTGTCTCCGTCTCTGTCTCTGTCTCTGTCTCTGTCTCTGTATCCGTCTCTGTCTCTGTCTCTGTCTCTGTCTCTGTCTACGTCGCTGTCTCTCCCTCAGTCTCTGTCTCCGTATCAGCCTCTGTCTCTGTCTCTGTGTTTATCTCTGCCTCTGACTCTGTCTCTGCCTCTGTCTATGTCGCTGTCTCTCCCTCTGTCTCTGTCTCCGTATCAGCCTCTGTCTCTGTCTCTGTGTCTATCTCTGCCTCTGACTCTGACGCTGTCCCTGTCTATGTCTCTGTCTCTGTCTCTGTCTCCGTCTGCGTCTCTGTCTCTGTCTCCGTCTCTGTCTATGTCTCTGGCTCTCTCTCTGTCTCTGTCTCTGTCTGTGTCTCTGTCTCTGTCTCTGTCGCTGTCTCTGTCTCTGTCTCTGTCTCTGTGTCTGTCTCTGTCTCTGTCTCTGTCTCTGTCTCTGTCTCTGTCTCTGTCTCTGTCTCTGTCACTGTCTCTGTCTCTGTCTCTGTCTCTGTCTCTGTCTCTGTCTCTGTCCCTGGATCTGTCTCTGCCTCCGTCTCTGTTTCTGTCTCTGTCTGTGTCTCTGTCTGTGTCTTTGCTTCTGTCTCGGTCTTTGTCTCCGTCTCTGTCTCTGTCTCTGTATATGTATTTGTCTCTGTCTCTGTCTCTGTCTCTGTCTCTGTCTCTGAATCAGTCTCTGTCGCTGTCTCTCCCTCTGTCTCTGTCTCCGTCTCTGTCCCTGGCTCTGTCTCTGCCTCTGTCTCCGTCTCTGTCTCTGTCTCGGTCTTTGTCTCCGTCACTGTCTCTGTCTCTGTCTCTGTCTCTGTCTCTGTCTCTGTATCTGTCTCTGCCTCTGTCTCTGTCTCTGTCTCTGTCTCTGTCTCTGTCGCTGTCTCTCCCTCTGTCCCTGTCTCCGTCTCTGCCTCTGTCTCTGTCTCTGTCTCTGTCTCTGTCTCTGTCTCTGTCTCTGTCTCTGTCTCTGTCTCTGTCTATGTCGCTGTCTCTCCCTCTGTCTCTGTCTCCGTATCAGCCTCTGTCTCTGTCTCTGTGTCTATCTCTGCCTCTGTCTTTGCCTCTGTCTCTGTCTCTGTCTCTGTCTCTGTCTCTGTCTCTGTCTCTGTCTCTGTCTCTGTCTCTGCCTCTGTCTCTATCCCCGTATCTGTCTCTGTCTCTGTTTCTGTCTCTGCCTCTGTCTCTGTCTCTGCCTCTGTCTCTGTCTCTGCCTCTGTCTCTGTCTCTGTCTCTGTCCCTGTCTCCGTCTCTGTCTCTGTCTCTGTCTCTGTCTCTGTCTATGTCGCTGTCTCTCCCTCTGTCTCTGTCTCCGTATCAGCTTCTGTCTCTGTCTCTGTGTCTATCTCTGCCTCTGTCTTTGCCTCTGTCTCTGTCTCTGTCTCTGTCTCTGTCTCTGTCTCGGTCCCTGTCTCTGTCTCTGGCTCTCTCTCTGTCTCTGTCTCTGTCTGTGTCTCTGCCTCTGTCTCTGTCTCTGTATCAGTGTCTGTCTCTGTCTCTGTCTCTGTCCCTGTCTCTGTCTCTGTCTCTGTCTCTGTCTCTGTCTCTGTCTCTGTCTCTGTGTCTGTCTCTCTCTCTGCCTCTGTCTCTATCCCCGTATCTGTCTCTGTCTCTGTTTCTGTCTCTGCCTCTGTCTCTGTCTCTGCCTCTGTCTCTGCCCCATCCCACTCCCTGGCCCTGTCGCTGTCTCTGTCTCTGTCTCCGTCTCTGTCTCTGTCTCTGTCTCTGTCTCCGTCTCTGTCTCTGTCTCTGTCTCTGTCTCTGTCTATGTCGCTGTCTCTCCCTCTGTCTCTGTCTCCGTATCAGCCTCTGTCTCTGTCTCTGTGTTTATCTCTGCCTCTGACTCTGTCGCTGTCCCTGTCTATGTCTCTGTCTCTGTCTCTGTCTCCGTCTGCGTCTCTGTCTCTGTCTCCGTCTCTGTCTCTGTCTCTGGCTCTCTCTCTGTCTCTGTCTCTGTCTGTGTCTCTGTCTCTGTCTCAGTCTCTGTCTCTGCCGCTTTCTCTGTCTCTGTCTCTGTCTCTGTTTCTGTCTCTGTCTCTCTCTCTGTCTCTCTCTCTGTCTCTGTCTCTGTCTGTGTCTCTGTCTCCGTCCCTGTCTCTGCCTCTGCCTCTGCCTCTGTCTCTGTCTCTGTCGCTGTCTCTCCCTCTGTCCCTGTCTCCGTCTCTGTCCCTGGCTCTGTCTCTGCCTCTGTCTCCGTCTCTGTCTCTGTCTCGGTCTTTGTATCCGTCTCTGTCTCTGTCCCTGTCTCTGTTTCAGTCTCTGCCTCTGTCTCTGTCTCTGTCTCTGTCTCTGTCTCTGTCTCTGTCTCTGTCTCTGTCTCTGTCTCTGTCTATGTCTCTGTCTCTGTCTCTGTCTCTGTCTCTATCTCTGTCTCTGTCTCTGTCTCTGTCTCTGTCTCTGTTTCTGCCTCTGCCTCTGCCTCTGTCTCTGTCTCTGTCGCTGTCTCTCCCTCTGTCCCTGTCTCCGTCTCCGTCTCCGGCTCTGTCTCTGCCTCTGTCTCCGTCTCTGTCTCTGTCTCTGCCTCGGTCTTTGTCTTCGTCTCTGGCTCTGTCTCTGCCTCTGTCTCTGTCTCTGTCTCTGTCTCTGTCTCTGTCTCTGTCTCTGTCTCTGTCTCTGTCTCTGTCTCTGTCTCTGTCTCTGTCTCTGTCTCTGTTTCTGTCTCTGTCCCTGTCGCTGTCTCTGTCCCTGTCTGTATCTCTGTCTCTGTCTCCGTCCCTGTCTCTGCCTCTGCCTCTGCCTCTGTCTCTGTCTCTGTCGCTGTCTCTCCCTCTGTCCCTGTCTCCGTCTCTGTCCCTGGCTCTGTCTCTGCCTCTGTCTCCGTCTCTCTCTCTCTCTTGGTCTTTGTATCCGTCTCTGTCTCTGTCTCTGTCTCTGTTTCTGTCTCTGCCTCTGTCTCTGTCTCTGCCTCTGTCTCTGTCTCTGTCTCTGTCCCTGTCTCCGTCTCTGTCTCTGTCTCTGTCTCTGTCTCTGTCTCTGTCTATGTCGCTGTCTCTCCCTCTGTCTCTGTCTCCGTATCAGCTTCTGTCTCTGTCTCTGTGTCTATCTCTGCCTCTGTCTTTGCCTCTGTCTCTGTCTCTGTCTCTGTCTCTGTCTCTGTCTCTGTCTCTGCCTCTGTCTCTATCCCCGTATCTGTCTCTGTCTCTGTTTCTGTCTCTGCCTCTGTCTCTGTCTCTGCCTCTGTCTCTGCCCCGTCCCTTTCCCTGGCCCTGTCGCTGTCTCTGTCTCTGTCTCTGTCTATGCATCTGTCTCTGTCTCTGTCTCCGTCTCTGTCTCTGGCTCTGTCTATGCATCTGTCTCTGTTTCTGTCTCTGTCTCTGTCTCTGTCTCTGTCTCTGTCTCTGTCTCTGGCTCTCTCTCTGTCTCTGTCTCTGTCTGTGTCTCTGTCTCTGTCTCCGTCACTGTCTCTGCCGCTGTCTCTGTCTCTGTCTATGCATCTGTCTCTGTTTCTGTCTCTGTCTCTGTCTCTGTCTCTGTCTCTGTCCCTGTCTCTGTCTCTGTCTCTGTCTCTGTCTCTGTCTCTGTCTCTGTCTCTGTCTCTGTCTCTGTCTCTGTCTCTGTCTCTGTCTGTGTCTCTGTCTCTGTCTCTGTCTCTGTCTCTGTCGCTGTCTCTCCCTCTGTCCCTGTCTCCGTCTCTGCCTCTGGCTCTGTCTCTGCCTCTGTCTCCGTCTCTGTGTCTGTGTCGGTCTTTGTCTCCGTCTCCGTCTCTGTCTCTGGCTCTGTCTCTGCCTCTGTCTCCGTCTCTGTCTCTGTCTCGGTCTTTGTCTCCGTCTCTGTCTCTGTCTCCGTCTGTGTCTCTGTCTCGGTCTTTGTCTCCGTCTCTGTCTCTGTCTCTGCCTCTGTCTCTGTCTCTGTCTCTGTCTCTGTCGCTGTCTCTGTCTCTGTCTGTATCTCTGTCTCTGTCTCCGTCCCTGTCTCTGCCTCTGCCTCTGCCTCTGTCTCTGTCTCTGTCGCTGTCTCTCCCTCTGTCCCTGTCTCCGTCTCTGTCCCTGGCTCTGTCTCTGCCTCTGTCTCCGTCTCTGTCTCTGTCTCGGTCTTTGTATCCGTCTCTGTCTCTGTCCCTGTCTCTGTTTCAGTCTCTGCCTCTGTCTCTGTCTCTGTCTCTGTCTCTGTCTCTGTCTCTGTCTCCGTCTGCGTCTCTGTCTCTGTCTCCGTCTCTGTCTCTGTCTCTGGCTCTCTCTCTGTCTCTGTCTCTGACTCTGTCGCTGTCCCTGTCTATGTCTCTGTATCAGTGTCTGTCTCTGTCTCTGTCTCTGTCCCCGTCTCTGTCTCTGTCTCTGTCTCTGGCTCTCTCGCTGTCTCTGTCTCTGTCTGTGTCTCTGTCTCTGTCTGAGTCTCTGTCTCTGCCGCTTTCTCTGTCTCTGTCTCTGTCTCTGTTTCTGTCTCTGTCTCTCTCTCTGTCTCTGTCTCTGCCTCTGTTTCTGTCTCTGTCTCTGTCTCTGTCTCTGTCTCTGTCTCTGCCTCTGTCTCTATCCCCGTATCTGTCTCTGTCTCTGTTTCTGTCTCTGCCTCTGTCTCTGTCTCTGCCTCTGTCTCTGCCCCGTCCCTCTCCCTGGCCCTGTCGCTGTCTCTGTCTCTGTCTCTGTCTATGCATCTGTCTCTGTCTCTGTCTCCGTCTCTGTCTCTGTCTCTGGCTCTCTCTCTGTCTCTGTCTCTGTCTCTGTGTCTGTCTCTGTCTGTGTCTCTGTCTCTGTCTCTGTCTCTGTCTCTGTCGCTGTCTCTCCCTCTGTCCCTGTCTCCGTCTCTGCCTCTGGCTCTGTCTCTGCCTCTGTCTCCGTCTCTGTGTCTGTGTCGGTCTTTGTCTCCGTCTCCGTCTCTGTCTCTGGCTCTGTCTCTGCCTCTGTCTCCGTCTCTGTCTCTGTCTCGGTCTTTGTCTCCGTCTCTGTCTCTGTCTCCGTCTGTGTCTCTGTCTCGGTCTTTGTCTCCGTCTCTGTCTCTGTCTCTGCCTCTGTCTCTGTCTCTGTCTCTGTCTCTGTCGCTGTCTCTGTCTCTGTCTGTATCTCTGTCTCTGTCTCCGTCCCTGTCTCTGCCTCTGCCTCTGCCTCTGTCTCTGTCTCTGTCGCTGTCTCTCCCTCTGTCCCTGTCTCCGTCTCTGTCCCTGGCTCTGTCTCTGCCTCTGTCTCCGTCTCTGTCTCTGTCTCGGTCTTTGTATCCGTCTCTGTCTCTGTCCCTGTCTCTGTTTCAGTCTCTGCCTCTGTCTCTGTCTCTGTCTCTGTCTCTGTCTCTGTCTCTGTCTCTGTCTCTGTCTCTGTCTCTGTCTCTGTCTCTGTCTCTGTCTCTGTCTCTGTCTCTGTCTATGTCGCTGTCTCTCCCTCTGTCTCTGTCTCCGTATCAGCCTCTGTCTCTGTCTCTGTGTCTATCTCTGCCTCTGAATCTGTCGCTGTCCCTGTCTATGTCTCTGTCTCTGTCTCTGTCTCCGTCTGCGTCTCTGTCTCTGTCTCTGTCTCTGTCTATGTCGCTGTCTCTCCCTCTGTGTCTGTCTCCGTATCAGCCTCTGTCTCTGTCTCTGTGTCTATCTCTGCCTCTGAATCTGTCGCTGTCCCTGTCTATGTCTCTGTCTCTGTCTCTGTCTCCGTCTGCGTCTCTGTCTCTGTCTCCGTCTCTGTCTCTGTCTCTGGCTCTGGCTCTCTCTCTGTCTCTGTCTCTGTCTGTGTCTCTGTCTCTGTCTCTGTCTCTGTCTCTGTCTCTGTCTCTGTCTCTGTCTCTGTCTCTGTCTCTGTCTCTGTCTCTGTCTCTGTCTCTGTTTCTGCCTCTGCCTCTGCCTCTGTCTCTGTCTCTGTCGCTGTCTCTCCCTCTGTCCCTGTCTCCGTCTCCGTCTCTGGCTCTGTCTCTGCCTCTGTCTCCGTCTCTTGTTCTGTCTCTGCCTCGGTCTTTTTCTCCGTCTCTGGCTCTGTCTCTGCCTCTGTCTCTGTCTCTGTCTCTGTCTCTGTCTCTGTCTCTGTCTCTGTCTCTGTCTCTGTCTCTGTCTCTGTCTCTATCTCTGTCTCTGTCTCTGTCTATGTCGCTGTCTCTCACTCTGTCTCTGTCTCCGTATCAGCCTCTGTCTCTGTCTCTGTGTCTATCTCTGCCTCTGACTCTGTCGCTGTCCCTGTCTATGTCTCTGTCTCTGTCTCTGTCTCCGTCTGCGTCTCTGTCTCTGTCTCCGTCTCTGTCTCTGTCTCTGGCTCTCTCTCTGTCTCTGTCTCTGACTCTGTCGCTGTCCCTGTCTATGTCTCTGTATCAGTGTCTGTCTCTGTCTCTGTCTCTGTCCCCGTCTCTGTCTCTGTCTCTGTCTCTGGCTCTCTCGCTGTCTCTGTCTCTGTCTGTGTCTCTGTCTCTGTCTCAGTCTCTGTCTCTGCCGCTTTCTCTGTCTCTGTCTCTGTCTCTGTTTCTGTCTCTGTCTCTCTCTCTGTCTCTGTCTCTGCCTCTGTTTCTGTCTCTGTCTCTGTCTCTGTCTCTGTCTCTGTCTCTGCCTCTGTCTCTATCCCCGTATCTGTCTCTGTCTCTGTTTCTGTCTCTGCCTCTGTCTCTGTCTCTGCCTCTGTCTCTGCCCCGTCCCTCTCCCTGGCCCTGTCGCTGTCTCTGTCTCTGTCTCTGTCTATGCATCTGTCTCTGTCTCTGTCTCCGTCTCTGTCTCTGTCTCTGGCTCTCTCTCTGTCTCTGTCTCTGTCTGTGTCTCTGTCTCTGTCTCTGTCTCTGTATCAGTGTCTGTCTCTGTCTCTGTCTCTGTCCCTGTC
The DNA here is from genome assembly GCA_945859595.2 of Megachile willughbiella. Lineage (NCBI taxonomy): Eukaryota > Metazoa > Arthropoda > Insecta > Hymenoptera > Megachilidae > Megachile > Megachile willughbiella. The sequence continues at coordinate 544,162 of CAMAOD020000141.1, forward strand.
TCTGAATCAGTCTCTGTCGCTGTCTCTCCCTCTGTCTCTGTCTCCGTCTCTGTCCCTGGCTCTGTCTCTGCCTCTGTCTCCGTCTCTGTCTCTGTCTCGGTCTTTGTCTCCGTCACTGTCTCTGTCTCTGTCTCTGTCTCTGTCTCTGTCTCTGTCTCTGTATCTGTCTCTGCCTCTGTCTCTGTCTCTGTCTCTGTCTCTGTCTCTGTCGCTGTCTCTCCCTCTGTCCCTGTCTCCGTCTCTGCCTCTGTCTCTGTCTCTGTCTCTGTCTCTGTCTCTGTCTCTGTCTCTGTCTATGTCGCTGTCTCTCCCTCTGTCTCTGTCTCCGTATCAGCCTCTGTCTCTGTCTCTGTGTATATCTCTGCCTCTGTCTTTGCCTCTGTCTCTGTCTCTGTCTCTGTCTCTGTCTCTGTCTCTGTCTCTGTCTCTGTCTCTGCCTCTGTCTCTATCCCCGTATCTGTCTCTGTCTCTGTTTCTGTCTCTGCCTCTGTCTCTGTCTCTGCCTCTGTCTCTGTCTCTGCCTCTGTCTCTGTCTCTGTCTCTGTCCATGTCTCCGTCTCTGTCTCTGTCTCTGTCTCTGTCTCTGTCTATGTCGCTGTCTCTCCCTCTGTCTCTGTCTCCGTATCAGCTTCTGTCTCTGTCTCTGTGTCTATCTCTGCCTCTGTCTTTGCCTCTGTCTCTGTCTCTGTCTCTGTCTCTGTCTCCGTCTCTGTCTCTGTCTCTGGCTCTCTCTCTGTCTCTGTCTCTGTCTGTGTCTCTGTCTCTGTCTCTGTCTCTGTATCAGTGTCTGTCTCTGTCTCTGTCTCTGTCCCTGTCTCTGTCTCTGTCTCTGTCTCTGTCTCTGTCTCTGTCTCTGTCTCTGTGTCTGTCTCTCTCTCTGCCTCTGTCTCTATCCCCGTATCTGTCTCTGTCTCTGTTTCTGTCTCTGCCTCTGTCTCTGTCTCTGCCTCTGTCTCTGCCCCATCCCACTCCCTGGCCCTGTCGCTGTCTCTGTCTCTGTCTCCGTATCTGTCTCTGTCTCTGTCTCTGTCTCCGTCTCTGTCTCCGTCTCTGTCTCTGTCTCTGTCTATGTCGCTGTCTCTCCCTCTGTCTCTGTCTCCGTATCAGCCTCTGTCTCTGTCTCTGTGTTTATCTCTGCCTCTGACTCTGTCGCTGTCCCTGTCTATGTCTCTGTCTCTGTCTCTGTCTCCGTCTGCGTCTCTGTCTCTGTCTCTGTCTCCGTCTCTGTCTCTGTCTCTGGCTCTCTCTCTGTCTCTGTCTCTGTCTGTGTCTCTGTCTCTGTCTCAGTCTCTGTCTCTGCCGCTTCCTCTGTCTCTGTCTCTGTCTCTGTTTCTGTCTCTGTCTCTCTCTCTGTCTCTGTCTCTGCCTCTGTTTCTGTCTCTGTCTCTGTCTCTGTCTCTGTCTCTCTCTCTGCCTCTGTCTCTATCCCCGTATCTGTCTCTGTCTCTGTTTCTGCCTCTGCCTCTGTCTCTGTCTCTGCCTCTGTCTCTGCCCCATCCCACTCCCTGGCCCTGTCGCTGTCTCTGTCTCTGTCTCTGTCTCCGTCTCTGTCTGTGTCTCTGTCTCTGTCTCAGTCTCTGTCTCTGCCGCTTTCTCTGTCTCTGTCTCTGTCTCTGTTTCTGTCTCTGTCTCTCTCTCTGTCTCTGTCTCTGCCTCTGTTTCTGTCTCTGTCTCTGTCTCTGTCTCTGGCTCTCTCTCTGTCTCTGTCTCTGTCTGTGTCTCTGTCTCTGTCTCTGTCTCTGTATCAGTGTCTGTCTCTGTCTCTGTCTCTGTCCCTGTCTCTGTCTCTGTCTCTGTCTCTGTCTCTGTCTCTGTCTCTGTGTCTGTCTCTCTCTCTGCCTCTGTCTCTATCCCCGTATCTGTCTCTGTCTCTGCCTCTGTCTCTGCCCCATCCCACTCCTTGGCCCTGTCGCTGTCTCTGTCTCTGTCTCCGTCTCTGTCTCTGTCTCTGTCTCTGTCTCTGTCTCCGTCTCTGTCTCTGTCTCTGTCTCTGTCTCTGTCTATGTCGCTGTCTCTCCCTCTGTCTCTGTCTCCGTATCAGCCTCTGTCTCTGTCTCTGTGTTTATCTCTGCCTCTGACTCTGTCTCTGCCTCTGTCTATGTCGCTGTCTCTCCCTCTGTCTCTGTCTCCGTATCAGCCTCTGTCTCTGTCTCTGTGTCTATCTCTGCATCTGACTCTGACGCTGTCCCTGTCTATGTCTCTGTCTCTGTCTCTGTCTCCGTCTGCGTCTCTGTCTCTGTCTCCGTCTCTGTCTATGTCTCTGGCTCTCTCTCTGTCTCTGTCTCTGTCTGTGTCTCTGTCTCTGTCTCTGTCGCTGTCTCTGTCTCTGTCTCTGTGTCTGTCTCTGTCTCTGTCTCTGTCTCTGTCTCTGTATCTGTCTCTGTCTCTGTCTCTGTCTCTGTCACTGTCTCCGTCTCTGTCTCTGTCTCTGTCTCTGTCTCTGTCTCTGTCCCTGGCTCTGTCTCTGCCTCCGTCTCTGTTTCTGTCTCTGTCTGTGTCTCTGTCTGTGTCTTTGCTTCTGTCTCGGTCTTTGTCTCCGTCTCTGTCTCTGTCTCTGTATATGTATTTGTCTCTGTCTCTGTCTCTGTCTCTGTCTCTGTCTCTGAATCAGTCTCTGTCGCTGTCTCTCCCTCTGTCTCTGTCTCCGTCTCTGTCCCTGGCTCTGTCTCTGCCTCTGTCTCCGTCTCTGTCTCTGTCTCGGTCTTTGTCTCCGTCACTGTCTCTGTCTCTGTCTCTGTCTCTGTCTCTGTCTCTGTCTCTGTATCTGTCTCTGCCTCTGTCTCTGTCTCTGTCTCTGTCTCTGTCTCTGTCTCTGTCGCTGTCTCTCCCTCTGTCCCTGTCTCCGTCTCTGCCTCTGTCTCTGTCTCTGTCTCTGTCTCTGTCTCTGTCTCTGTCTCTGTCTCTGTCTCTGTCTCTGTCTCTGTCTCTGTCTCTGTCTCTGTCCCTGGCTCTGTCTCTGCCTCCGTCTCTGTTTCTGTCTCTGTCTGTGTCTCTGTCTGTGTCTTTGCTTCTGTCTCGGTCTTTGTCTCCGTCTCTGTCTCTGTCTCTGTATATGTATTTGTCTCTGTCTCTGTCTCTGTCTCTGTCTCTGTCTCTGAATCAGTCTCTGTCGCTGTCTCTCCCTCTGTCTCTGTCTCCGTCTCTGTCCCTGGCTCTGACTCTGCCTCTGTCTCTGTCTCTGTCTCTGTCTCTGTCTCTGTCTCTGTCGCTGTCTCTCCCTCTGTCCCTGTCTCCGTCTCTGCCTCTGTCTCTGTCTCTGCCTCTGTCTCTGTCTCTGCCTCTGTCTCTGTCTCTGTCTCTGTCTCTCTCTCTGCCTCTGTCTCTATCCCCGTATCTGTCTCTGTCTCTGTTTCTGCCTCTGCCTCTGTCTCTGTCTCTGCCTCTGTCTCTGCCCCATCCCACTCCCTGGCCCTGTCGCTGTCTCTGTCTCTGTCTCTGTCTCCGTCTCTGTCTCTGTCTCTGTCTCTGCCTCCGTCTCTGTCTCTGTCTCTGTCTCTGTCTCTGTCTCTGTCTCTGTCTCTGTCTCTGTCTCTGTCTCTGTCTCTGTCTCTGTCTCTGTCTCTGTCTCTGTTTCTGCCTCTGCCTCTGCCTCTGCCTCAGCCTCTGTCTCTGTCTCTGTGTCTATCTCTGCCTCTGTCTTTGCCTCTGTCTCTGTCTCTGTCTCTGTTTCTGCCTCTGCCTCTGCCTCTGCCTCTGCCTCTGTCTCTGTCTCTGTCTCTGTCTCTGTCTGTGTCTCTGCTTCTGTCTCGGTCTTTGTCTCCGTCTCTGTCTCTGTCTCTGTATATGTATTTGTCTCTGTCTCTGTCTCTGTCTCTGTCTCTGAATCAGTCTCTGTCGCTGTCTCTCCCTCTGTCTCTGTCTCCGTCTCTGTCGCTGGCTCTGTCTCTGCCTCTGTCTCCGTCTCTGTCTCTGTCTCGGTCTTTGTCTCCGTCTCTGTCTCTGTCTCTGTCTCTGTCTCTGTCTCTGTCTTTGTCCCCGTATCTGTCTCTGTCTCTGCCCCGTCCCTCTCCCTGGCCCTGTCGCTGTCTCTGTCTCTGTCTCCGTCTCTGTCTCTGTCTTTGTCTCTGTTTCTGCCTCTGTCTCTGTCTCTGTCTCTGTCTCTGTCTATGTCGCTGTCTCTCCCTCTGTCTCTGTCTCCGTATCAGCCTCTGTCTCTGTCTCTGTGTCTATCTCTGCCTCTGACTCTGACGCTGTCCCTGTCTATGTCTCTGTCTCTGTCTCTGTCTCCGTCTGCGTCTCTGTCTCTGTCTCCGTCTCTGTCTCTGTCTCTGTCTCTCTCTCTGTCTCTGTCTCTGTCTGTGTCTCTGTCTCTGTCTCTGTCGCTGTCTCTGTCTCTGTCTCTGTGTCTGTCGCTGTCTCTGTCTCTGTCTCTGTCTCTGTCTCTGTCTCTGTCTCTGTGTCTCTCTCTGTCTCTGTCTCTGTCTCTGTCTCTGTCTCCGTCTCTGTCTCTGTCTCTGTCTCTGTCTCTGTCTCTGTCTCTGTCTCTGTCTCTGTCTCTGTCTATGTCGCTGTCTCTCCCTCTGTCTCTGTCTCCGTATCAGCCTCTGTCTCTGTCTCTGTGTCTATCTCTGCCTCTGAATCTGTCGCTGTCCCTGTCTACGTCTCTGTCTCTGTCTCTGTCTCCGTCTGCGTCTCTGTCTCTGTCTCTGTCTCTGTCTATGTCGCTGTCTCTCCCTCTGTCTCTGTCTCCGTATCAGCCTCTATCTCTGTCTCTGTGTCTATCTCTGCCTCTGAATCTGTCGCTGTCCCTGTCTATGTCTCTGTCTCTGTCTCTGTCTCCGTCTGCGTCTCTGTCTCTGTCTCCGTCTCTGTCTCTGTCTCTGGCTCTCTCTCTGTCTCTGTCTCTGTCTGTGTCTCTGTCTCTGTCTCAGTCTCTGTCTCTGCCGCTTTCTCTGTCTCTGTCTCTGTCTCTGTTTCTGTCTCTGTCTCTCTCTCTGTCTCTGTCTTTGCCTCTGTCTCTGTCTCTGTGTCTGTCTCTGTCTCTGTCTCTGTCTCTGCCTCTGTCTCTATCCCCGTATCTGTCTCTGTCTCTGTTTCTGTCTCTGCCTCTGTCTCTGTCTCTGCCTCTGTCTCTGCCCCGTCCCTTTCCCTGGCCCTGTCGCTGTCTCTGTCTCTGTCTCTGTCTATGCATCTGTCCCTGTCTCTGTCTCCGTCTCTGTCTCTGGCTCTGTCTCTGTCTCTGTCTCTGTCTCTGTCTCTGTCTCTGTCTCTGTCTCTGTCTCTGTCTCTGTCTCTGTCTATGCATCTGTCTCTGTTTCTGTCTCTGTCTCTGTCTCTGTCTCTGTCTCTGTCTCTGTCTCTGTCTCTGGCTCTCTCTCTGTCTCTGTCTCTGTCTGTGTCTCTGTCTCTGTCTCCGTCACTGTCTCTGCCGCTGTCTCTGTCTCTGTCTATGCATCTGTCTCTGTTTCTGTCTCTGTCTCTGTCTCTGTCTCTGTCTCTGTCTCTGTCTCTGTCTCTGTCTCTGTCACTGTCTCTGTCTCTGTCTCTGTCTCTGTCTCTGTCTCTGTCTCTGTCCCTGGCTCTGTCTCTGCCTCCGTCTCTGTTTCTGTCTCTGTCTGTGTCTCTGTCTGTGTCTTTGCTTCTGTCTCGGTCTTTGTCTCCGTCTCTGTCTCTGTCTCTGTATATGTATTTGTCTCTGTCTCTGTCTCTGTCTCTGTCTCTGTCTCTGTCTCTGAATCAGTCTCTGTCGCTGTCTCTCCCTCTGTCTCTGTCTCCGTCTCTGTCCCTGGCTCTGTCTCTGCCTCTGTCTCCGTCTCTGTCTCTGTCTCGGTCTTTGTCTCCGTCACTGTCTCTGTCTCTGTCTCTGTCTCTGTCTCTGTCTCTGTCTCTGTATCTGTCTCTGCCTCTGTCTCTGTCTCTGTCTCTGTCTCTGTCTCTGTCTCTGTCGCTGTCTCTCCCTCTGTCCCTGTCTCCGTCTCTGCCTCTGTCTCTGTCTCTGTCTCTGTCTCTGTCTCTGTCTCTGTCTCTGTCTCTGTCTCTGTCTCTGTCTATGTCGCTGTCTCTCCCTCTGTCTCTGTCTCCGTATCAGCCTCTGTCTCTGTCTCTGTGTCTATCTCTGCCTCTGTCTTTGCCTCTGTCTCTGTCTCTGTCTCTGTCTCTGTCTCTGTCTCTGTCTCTGTCTCTGTCTCTGCCTCTGTCTCTATCCCCGTATCTGTCTCTGTCTCTGTTTCTGTCTCTGTCTATGTCTCTGGCTCTCTCTCTGTCTCTGTCTCTGTCTGTGTCTCTGTCTCTGTCTCTGTCGCTGTCTCTGTCTCTGTCTCTGTGTCTGTCTCTGTCTCCGTCTGCGTCTCTGTCTCTGTCTCCGTCTCTGTCTATGTCTCTGGCTCTCTCTCTGTCTCTGTCTCTGTCTGTGTCTCTGTCTCTGTCTCTGTCGCTGTCTCTGTCTCTGTCTCTGTGTCTGTCTCTGTCTCTGTCTCTGTCTCTGTCTCTGTCTCTGTCTCTGTCTCTGTCTCTGTCTCTGTCACTGTCTCTGTCTCTGTCTCTGTCTCTGTCTCTGTCTCTGTCTCTGTCCCTGGCTCTGTCTCTGCCTCCGTCTCTGTTTCTGTCTCTGTCTGTGTCTCTGTCTGTGCCTTTGCTTCTGTCTCGGTCTTTGTCTCCGTCTCTGTCTCTGTCTCTGTATATGTATTTGTCTCTGTCTCTGTCTCTGTCTCTGTCTCTGTCTCTGAATCAGTCTCTGTCGCTGTCTCTCCCTCTGTCTCTGTCTCCGTCTCTGTCCCTGGCTCTGTCTCTGCCTCTGTCTCTGTCTCTGTCTCTGTCTCTGTCTCTGTCTCTGTCGCTGTCTCTCCCTCTGTCCCTGTCTCCGTCTCTGCCTCTGTCTCTGTCTCTGCCTCTGTCTCTGTCTCTGCCTCTGTCTCTGTCTCTGTCTCTGTCTCTCTCTCTGCCTCTGTCTCTATCCCCGTATCTGTCTCTGTCTCTGTTTCTGCCTCTGCCTCTGTCTCTGTATCTGCCTCTGTCTCTGCCCCATCCCACTCCCTGGCCCTGTCGCTGTCTCTGTCTCTGTCTCTGTCTCCGTCTCTGTCTCTGTCTCTGTCTCTGCCTCCGTCTCTGTCTCTGTCTCTGTCTCTGTCTCTGTCTCTGTCTCTGTCTCTGTCTCTGTCTCTGTCTCTGTTTCTGCCTCTGCCTCTGCCTCTGCCTCAGCCTCTGTCTCTGTCTCTGTGTCTATCTCTGCCTCTGTCTTTGCCTCTGTCTCTGTCTCTGTCTCTGTTTCTGCCTCTGCCTCTGCCTCTGCCTCTGCCTCTGTCTCTGTCTCTGTCTCTGTCTCTGTCTGTGTCTCTGCTTCTGTCTCGGTCTTTGTCTCCGTCTCTGTCTCTGTCTCTGTATATGTATTTGTCTCTGTCTCTGTCTCTGTCTCTGTCTCTGAATCAGTCTCTGTCGCTGTCTCTCCCTCTGTCTCTGTCTCCGTCTCTGTCGCTGGCTCTGTCTCTGCCTCTGTCTCCGTCTCTGTCTCTGTCTCGGTCTTTGTCTCCGTCTCTGTCTCTGTCTCTGTCTCTGTCTCTGTCTCTGTCTTTGTCCCCGTATCTGTCTCTGTCTCTGCCCCGTCCCTCTCCCTGGCCCTGTCGCTGTCTCTGTCTCTGTCTCCGTCTCTGTCTCTGTCTTTGTCTCTGTTTCTGCCTCTGTCTCTGTCTCTGTCTCTGTCTCTGTCTATGTCGCTGTCTCTCCCTCTGTCTCTGTCTCCGTATCAGCCTCTGTCTCTGTCTCTGTGTCTATCTCTGCCTCTGACTCTGACGCTGTCCCTGTCTATGTCTCTGTCTCTGTCTCTGTCTCCGTCTGCGTCTCTGTCTCTGTCTCCGTCTCTGTCTCTGTCTCTGTCTCTCTCTCTGTCTCTGTCTCTGTCTGTGTCTCTGTCTCTGTCTCTGTCGCTGTCTCTGTCTCTGTCTCTGTGTCTGTCGCTGTCTCTGTCTCTGTCTCTGTCTCTGTCTCTGTCTCTGTGTCTCTCTCTGTCTCTGTCTCTGTCTCTGTCTCTGTCTCCGTCTCTGTCTCTGTCTCTGTCTCTGTCTCTGTCTCTGTCTCTGTCTCTGTCTCTGTCTCTGTCTATGTCGCTGTCTCTCCCTCTGTCTCTGTCTCCGTATCAGCCTCTGTCTCTGTCTCTGTGTCTATCTCTGCCTCTGAATCTGTCGCTGTCCCTGTCTACGTCTCTGTCTCTGTCTCTGTCTCCGTCTGCGTCTCTGTCTCTGTCTCTGTCTCTGTCTATGTCGCTGTCTCCCCCTCTGTCTCTGTCTCCGTATCAGCCTCTATCTCTGTCTCTGTGTCTATCTCTGCCTCTGAATCTGTCGCTGTCCCTGTCTATGTCTCTGTCTCTGTCTCTGTCTCCGTCTGCGTCTCTGTCTCTGTCTCCGTCTCTGTCTCTGTCTCTGGCTCTCTCTCTGTCTCTGTCTCTGTCTGTGTCTCTGTCTCTGTCTCTGTCTCTGTCTCTGTCTATGTCGCTGTCTCTCCCTCTGTCTCTGTCTCCGTATCAGCCTCTGTCTCTGTCTCTGTGTCTATCTCTGCCTCTGACTCTGACGCTGTCCCTGTCTATGTCTCTGTCTCTGTCTCTGTCTCCGTCTGCGACTCTGTCTCTGTCTCCGTCTCTGTCTCTGTCTCTGGCTCTCTCTCTGTCTCTGTCTCTGTCTGTGTCTCTGTCTCTGTCTCAGTCTCTGTCTCTGCCGCTTTCTCTGTCTCTGTCTCTGTCTCTGTTTCTGTCTCTGTCTCTCTCTCTGTCTCTGTCTTTGCCTCTGTCTCTGTCTCTGTGTCTGTCTCTGTCTCTGTCTCTGTCTCTGCCTCTGTCTCTATCCCCGTATCTGTCTCTGTCTCTGTTTCTGTCTCTGCCTCTGTCTCTGTCTCTGCCTCTGTCTCTGCCCCGTCCCTTTCCCTGGCCCTGTCGCTGTCTCTGTCTCTGTCTCTGTCTATGCATCTGTCCCTGTCTCTGTCTCCGTCTCTGTCTCTGGCTCTGTCTCTGTCTCTGTCTCTGTCTCTGTCTCTGTCTCTGTCTCTGTCTCTGTCTCTGTCTCTGTCTATGCATCTGTCTCTGTTTCTGTCTCTGTCTCTGTCTCTGTCTCTGTCTCTGTCTCTGGCTCTCTCTCTGTCTCTGTCTCTGTCTGTGTCTCTGTCTCTGTCTCCGTCACTGTCTCTGCCGCTGTCTCTGTCTCTGTCTATGCATCTGTCTCTGTTTCTGTCTCTGTCTCTGTCTCTGCCTCTGTCTCTGTCTCTGTCTCTGTCTCTGTCTCTGTCTCTGTCTCTGTCTCTGTCTCTGTCTCTGTCTCTGTCTCTGTCTGTGTCTCTGCTTCTGTCTCGGTCTCTGTTTCTGTCTCTGTCTGTGTCTCTGTCTGTGTCTTTGCTTCTGTCTCGGTCTTTGTCTCCGTCTCTGTCTCTGTCTCTGTATATGTATTTGTCTCTGTCTCTGTCTCTGTCTCTGAATCAGTCTCTGTCGCTGTCTCTCCCTCTGTCTCTGTCTCCGTCTCTGTCCCTGGCTCTGTCTCTGCCTCTGTCTCCGTCTCTGTCTCTGTCTCGGTCTTTGTCTCCGTCACTGTCTCTGTCTCTGTCTCTGTCTCTGTCTCTGTTTCTGTCTCTGTATCTGTGTCTCTCTCTGTCTCTGTCTCTGTCTCTGTCTCTGTCTCCGTCTCTGTCTCTGTCTCTGTCTCTGTCTCTGTCTCTGTCTCTGTCTCTGTCTCTGTCTCTGTCTCTGTCTATGTCGCTGTCTCTCCCTCTGTCTCTGTCTCCGTATCAGTCTCTGTCTCTGTCTCTGTGTCTATCTCTGCCTCTGAATCTGTCGCTGTCCCTGTCTACGTCTCTGTCTCTGTCTCTGTCTCCGTCTGCGTCTCTGTCTCTGTCTCTGTCTCTGTCTATGTCGCTGTCTCTCCCTCTGTCTCTGTCTCCGTATCAGCCTCTATCTCTGTCTCTGTGTCTATCTCTGCCTCTGAATCTGTCGCTGTCCCTGTCTATGTCTCTGTCTCTGTCTCTGTCTCCGTCTGCGTCTCTGTCTCTGTCTCCGTCTCTGTCTCTGTCTCTGGCTCTCTCTCTGTCTCTGTCTCTGTCTGTGTCTCTGTCTCTGTCTCTGTCTCTGTCTCTGTCTCTGTCTATGTCGCTGTCTCTCCCTCTGTCTCTGTCTCCGTATCAGCCTCTGTCTCTGTCTCTGTGTCTATCTCTGCCTCTGACTCTGACGCTGTCCCTGTCTATGTCTCTGTCTCTGTCTCTGTCTCCGTCTGCGTCTCTGTCTCTGTCTCCGTCTCTGTCTCTGTCTCTGGCTCTCTCTCTGTCTCTGTCTCTGTCTGTGTCTCTGTCTCTGTCTCAGTCTCTGTCTCTGCCGCTTTCTCTGTCCCTGTCTCTGTCTCTGTTTCTGTCTCTGTCTCTCTCTCTGTCTCTGTCTTTGCCTCTGTCTCTGTCTCTGTCTCTGTCTCTGTCTCTGTCTCTGTCTCTGCCTCTGTCTCTATCCCCGTATCTGTCTCTGTCTCTGTTTCTGTCTCTGCCTCTGTCTCTGTCTCTGCCTCTGTCTCTGCCCCGTCCCTTTCCCTGGCCCTGTCGCTGTCTCTGTCTCTGTCTCTGTCTATGCATCTGTCCCTGTCTCTGTCTCCGTCTCTGTCTCTGGCTCTGTCTCTGTCTCTGTCTCTGTCTCTGTCTCTGTCTCTGTCTCTGTCTCTGTCTCTGTCTATGCATCTGTCTCTGTTTCTGTCTCTGTCTCTGTCTCTGTCTCCGTCTCTGTCTATGTCTCTGGCTCTCTCTCTGTCTCTGTCTCTGTCTGTGTCTCTGTCTCTGTCTCTGTCGCTGTCTCTGTCTCTGTCTCTGTGTCTGTCTCTGTCTCTGTCTCTGTCTCTGTCTCTGTCTCTGTCTCTGTCTCTGTCTCTGTCTCTGTCACAGTCTCTGTCTCTGTCTCTGTCTCTGTCTCTGTCTCTGTCTCTGTCCCTGGCTCTGTCTCTGCCTCCGTCTCTGTTTCTGTCTCTGTCTGTGTCTCTGTCTGTGTCTTTGCTTCTGTCTCGGTCTTTGTCTCCGTGTCTGTCTCTGTCTCTGTATATGTATTTGTCTCTGTCTCTGTCTCTGTCTCTGTCGCTGTCTCTCCCTCTGTCCCTGTCTCCGTCTCTGCCTCTGTCTCTGTCTCTGTCTCTGTCTCTGTCTCTGTCTCTGTCTCTGTCTCTGTATCTGTCTCTGTCTCTGTCTATGTCGCTGTCTCTCCCTCTGTCTCTGTCTCCGTATCAGCCTCTGTCTCTGTCTCTGTGTCTATCTCTGCCTCTGTCTTTGCCTCTGTCTCTGTCTCTGTCTCTGTCTCTGTCTCTGTCTCTGTCTCTGTCTCTGTCTCTGCCTCTGTCTCTATCCCCGTATCTGTCTCTGTCTCTGTTTCTGTCTCTGTCTATGTCTCTGGCTCTCTCTCTGTCTCTGTCTCTGTCTGTGTCTCTGTCTCTGTCTCTGTCGCTGTCTCTGTCTCAGTCTCTGTGTCTGTCTCTGTCTCCGTCTGCGTCTCTGTCTCTGTCTCCGTCTCTGTCTATGTCTCTGGCTCTCTCTCTGTCTCTGTCTCTGTCTGTGTCTCTGTCTCTGTCTCTGTCGCTGTCTCTGTCTCTGTCTCTGTGTCTGTCTCTGTCTCTGTCTCTGTCTCTGTCTCTGTCTCTGTCTCTGTCTCTGTCTCTGTCTCTGTCACTGTCTCTGTCTCTGTCTCTGTCTCTGTCTCTGTCTCTGTCTCTGTCCCTGGCTCTGTCTCTGCCTCCGTCTCTGTTTCTGTCTCTGTCTGTGTCTCTGTCTGTGTCTTTGCTTCTGTCTCGGTCTTTGTCTCCGTCTCTGTCTCTGTCTCTGTATATGTATTTGTCTCTGTCTCTGTCTCTGTCTCTGTCTCTGTCTCTGAATCAGTCTCTGTCGCTGTCTCTCCCTCTGTCTCTGTCTCCGTCTCTGTCCCTGGCTCTGTCTCTGCCTCTGTCTCTGTCTCTGTCTCTGTCTCTGTCTCTGTCTCTGTCGCTGTCTCTCCCTCTGTCCCTGTCTCCGTCTCTGCCTCTGTCTCTGTCTCTGCCTCTGTCTCTGTCTCTGCCTCTGTCTCTGTCTCTGTCTCTGTCTCTCTCTCTGCCTCTGTCTCTATCCCCGTATCTGTCTCTGTCTCTGTTTCTGCCTCTGCCTCTGTCTCTGTCTCTGCCTCTGTCTCTGCCCCATCCCACTCCCTGGCCCTGTCGCTGTCTCTGTCTCTGTCTCTGTCTCCGTCTCTGTCTCTGTCTCTGTCTCTGCCTCCGTCTCTGTCTCTGTCTCTGTCTCTGTCTCTGTCTCTGTCTCTGTCTCTGTCTCTGTCTCTGTCTCTGTCTCTGTCTCTGTCTCTGTTTCTGCCTCTGCCTCTGCCTCTGCCTCAGCCTCTGTCTCTGTCTCTGTGTCTATCTCTGCCTCTGTCTTTGCCTCTGTCTCTGTCTCTGTCTCTGTTTCTGCCTCTGCCTCTGCCTCTGCCTCTGCCTCTGTCTCTGTCTCTGTCTCTGTCTCTGTCTGTGTCTCTGCTTCTGTCTCGGTCTTTGTCTCCGTCTCTGTCTCTGTCTCTGTATATGTATTTGTCTCTGTCTCTGTCTCTGTCTCTGTCTCTGAATCAGTCTCTGTCGCTGTCTCTCCCTCTGTCTCTGTCTCCGTCTCTGTCGCTGGCTCTGTCTCTGCCTCTGTCTCCGTCTCTGTCTCTGTCTCGGTCTTTGTCTCCGTCTCTGTCTCTGTCTCTGTCTCTGTCTCTGTCTCTGTCTTTGTCCCCGTATCTGTCTCTGTCTCTGCCCCGTCCCTCTCCCTGGCCCTGTCGCTGTCTCTGTCTCTGTCTCCGTCTCTGTCTCTGTCTTTGTCTCTGTTTCTGCCTCTGTCTCTGTCTCTGTCTCTGTCTCTGTCTATGTCGCTGTCTCTCCCTCTGTCTCTGTCTCCGTATCAGCCTCTGTCTCTGTCTCTGTGTCTATCTCTGCCTCTGACTCTGACGCTGTCCCTGTCTATGTCTCTGTCTCTGTCTCTGTCTCCGTCTGCGTCTCTGTCTCTGTCTCCGTCTCTGTCTCTGTCTCTGTCTCTCTCTCTGTCTCTGTCTCTGTCTGTGTCTCTGTCTCTGTCTCTGTCGCTGTCTCTGTCTCTGTCTCTGTGTCTGTCGCTGTCTCTGTCTCTGTCTCTGTCTCTGTCTCTGTCTCTGTGTCTCTCTCTGTCTCTGTCTCTGTCTCTGTCTCTGTCTCCGTCTCTGTCTCTGTCTCTGTCTCTGTCTCTGTCTCTGTCTCTGTCTCTGTCTCTGTCTCTGTCTATGTCGCTGTCTCTCCCTCTGTCTCTGTCTCCGTATCAGCCTCTGTCTCTGTCTCTGTGTCTATCTCTGCCTCTGAATCTGTCGCTGTCCCTGTCTACGTCTCTGTCTCTGTCTCTGTCTCCGTCTGCGTCTCTGTCTCTGTCTCTGTCTCTGTCTATGTCGCTGTCTCTCCCTCTGTCTCTGTCTCCGTATCAGCCTCTATCTCTGTCTCTGTGTCTATCTCTGCCTCTGAATCTGTCGCTGTCCCTGTCTATGTCTCTGTCTCTGTCTCTGTCTCCGTCTGCGTCTCTGTCTCTGTCTCCGTCTCTGTCTCTGTCTCTGGCTCTCTCTCTGTCTCTGTCTCTGTCTGTGTCTCTGTCTCTGTCTCTGTCTCTGTCTCTGTCTATGTCGCTGTCTCTCCCTCTGTCTCTGTCTCCGTATCAGCCTCTGTCTCTGTCTCTGTGTCTATCTCTGCCTCTGACTCTGACGCTGTCCCTGTCTATGTCTCTGTCTCTGTCTCTGTCTCCGTCTGCGTCTCTGTCTCTGTCTCCGTCTCTGTCTCTGTCTCTGGCTCTCTCTCTGTCTCTGTCTCTGTCTGTGTCTCTGTCTCTGTCTCAGTCTCTGTCTCTGCCGCTTTCTCTGTCTCTGTCTCTGTCTCTGTTTCTGTCTCTGTCTCTCTCTCTGTCTCTGTCTTTGCCTCTGTCTCTGTCTCTGTGTCTGTCTCTGTCTCTGTCTCTGTCTCTGCCTCTGTCTCTATCCCCGTATCTGTCTCTGTCTCTGTTTCTGTCTCTGCCTCTGTCTCTGTCTCTGCCTCTGTCTCTGCCCCGTCCCTTTCCCTGGCCCTGTCGCTGTCTCTGTCTCTGTCTCTGTCTATGCATCTGTCCCTGTCTCTGTCTCCGTCTCTGTCTCTGGCTCTGTCTCTGTCTCTGTCTCTGTCTCTGTCTCTGTCGCTGTCTCTGTCTCTGTCTCTGTGTCTGTCGCTGTCTCTGTCTCTGTCTCTGTCTCTGTCTCTGTCTCTGTGTCTCTCTCTGTCTCTGTCTCTGTCTCTGTCTCTGTCTCCGTCTCTGTCCCTGTCTCTGTCTCTGTCTCTGTCTCTGTCTCTGTCTCTGTCTCTGTCTCTGTCTATGTCGCTGTCTCTCCCTCTGTCTCTGTCTCCGTATCAGCCTCTGTCTCTGTCTCTGTGTCTATCTCTGCCTCTGAATCTGTCGCTGTCCCTGTCTACGTCTCTGTCTCTGTCTCTGTCTCCGTCTGCGTCTCTGTCTCTGTCTCTGTCTCTGTCTATGTCGCTGTCTCTCCCTCTGTCTCTGTCTCCGTATCAGCCTCTATCTCTGTCTCTGTGTCTATCTCTGCCTCTGAATCTGTCGCTGTCCCTGTCTATGTCTCTGTCTCTGTCTCTGTCTCCGTCTGCGTCTCTGTCTCTGTCTCCGTCTCTGTCTCTGTCTCTGGCTCTCTCTCTGTCTCTGTCTCTGTCTGTGTCTCTGTCTCTGTCTCTGTCTCTGTCTCTGTCTATGTCGCTGTCTCTCCCTCTGTCTCTGTCTCCGTATCAGCCTCTGTCTCTGTCTCTGTGTCTATCTCTGCCTCTGACTCTGACGCTGTCCCTGTCTATGTCTCTGTCTCTGTCTCTGTCTCCGTCTGCGTCTCTGTCTCTGTCTCCGTCTCTGTCTCTGTCTCTGGCTCTCTCTCTGTCTCTGTCTCTGTCTGTGTCTCTGTCTCTGTCTCAGTCTCTGTCTCTGCCGCTTTCTCTGTCTCTGTCTCTGTCTCTGTTTCTGTCTCTGTCTCTCTCTCTGTCTCTGTCTTTGCCTCTGTCTCTGTCTCTGTGTCTGTCTCTGTCTCTGTCTCTGTCTCTGCCTCTGTCTCTATCCCCGTATCTGTCTCTGTCTCTGTTTCTGTCTCTGCCTCTGTCTCTGTCTCTGCCTCTGTCTCTGCCCCGTCCCTTTCCCTGGCCCTGTCGCTGTCTCTGTCTCTGTCTCTGTCTATGCATCTGTCCCTGTCTCTGTCTCCGTCTCTGTCTCTGGCTCTGTCTCTGTCTCTGTCTCTGTCTCTGTCTCTGTCTCTGTCTCTGTCTCTGTCTCTGTCTCTGTCTCTGTCTATGCATCTGTCTCTGTTTCTGTCTCTGTCTCTGTCTCTGTCTCTGTCTCTGTCTCTGTCTCTGTCTCTGTCTCTGTCTGTGTCTCTGCTTCTGTCTCGGTCTCTGTTTCTGTCTCTGTCTGTGTCTCTGTCTGTGTCTTTGCTTCTGTCTCGGTCTTTGTCTCCGTCTCTGTCTCTGTCTCTGTATATGTATTTGTCTCTGTCTCTGTCTCTGTCTCTGTCTCTGTCTCTGTCTCTGAATCAGTCTCTGTCGCTGTCTCTCCCTCTGTCTCTGTCTCCGTCTCTGTCCCTGGCTCTGTCTCTGCCTCTGTCTCCGTCTCTGTCTCTGTCTCGGTCTTTGTCTCCGTCACTGTCTCTGTCTCTGTCTCTGTCTCTGTCTCTGTCTCTGTCTCTGTATCTGCGTCTCTCTCTGTCTCTGTCTCTGTCTCTGTCTCTGTCTCCGTCTCTGTCTCTGTCTCTGTCTCTGTCTCTGTCTCTGTCTCTGTCTCTGTCTCTGTCTCTGTCTCTGTCTATGTCGCTGTCTCTCCCTCTGTCTCTGTCTCCGTATCAGCCTCTGTCTCTGTCTCTGTGTCTATCTCTGCCTCTGAATCTGTCGCTGTCCCTGTCTACGTCTCTGTCTCTGTCTCTGTCTCCGTCTGCGTCTCTGTCTCTGTCTCTGTCTCTGTCTATGTCGCTGTCTCTCCCTCTGTCTCTGTCTCCGTATCAGCCTCTATCTCTGTCTCTGTGTCTATCTCTGCCTCTGAATCTGTCGCTGTCCCTGTCTATGTCTCTGTCTCTGTCTCTGTCTCCGTCTGCGTCTCTGTCTCTGTCTCCGTCTCTGTCTCTGTCTCTGGCTCTCTCTCTGTCTCTGTCTCTGTCTGTGTCTCTGTCTCTGTCTCTGTCTCTGTCTCTGTCTCTGTCTATGTCGCTGTCTCTCCCTCTGTCTCTGTCTCCGTATCAGCCTCTGTCTCTGTCTCTGTGTCTATCTCTGCCTCTGACTCTGACGCTGTCCCTGTCTATGTCTCTGTCTCTGTCTCTGTCTCCGTCTGCGTCTCTGTCTCTGTCTCCGTCTCTGTCTCTGTCTCTGGCTCTCTCTCTGTCTCTGTCTCTGTCTGTGTCTCTGTCTCTGTCTCAGTCTCTGTCTCTGCCGCTTTCTCTGTCTCTGTCTCTGTCTCTGTTTCTGTCTCTGTCTCTCTCTCTGTCTCTGTCTTTGCCTCTGTCTCTGTCTCTGTCTCTGTCTCTGTCTCTGTCTCTGTCTCTGTCTCTGCCTCTGTCTCTATCCCCGTATCTGTCTCTGTCTCTGTTTCTGTCTCTGCCTCTGTCTCTGTCTCTGCCTCTGTCTCTGCCCCGTCCCTTTCCCTGGCCCTGTCGCTGTCTCTGTCTCTGTCTCTGTCTATGCATCTGTCCCTGTCTCTGTCTCCGTCTCTGTCTCTGGCTCTGTCTCTGTCTCTGTCTCTGTCTCTGTCTCTGTCTCTGTCTCTGTCTCTGTCTCTGTCTATGCATCTGTCTCTGTTTCTGTCTCTGTCTCTGTCTCTGTCTCCGTCTCTGTCTATGTCTCTGGCTCTCTCTCTGTCTCTGTCTCTGTCTGTGTCTCTGTCTCTGTCTCTGTCGCTGTCTCTGTCTCTGTCTCTGTGTCTGTCTCTGTCTCTGTCTCTGTCTCTGTCTCTGTCTCTGTCTCTGTCTCTGTCTCTGTCTCTGTCTCTGTCACTGTCTCTGTCTCTGTCTCTGTCTCTGTCTCTGTCTCTGTCTCTGTCCCTGGCTCTGTCTCTGCCTCCGTCTCTGTTTCTGTCTCTGTCTGTGTCTCTGTCTGTGTCTTTGCTTCTGTCTCGGTCTTTGTCTCCGTGTCTGTCTCTGTCTCTGCATATGTATTTGTCTCTGTCTCTGTCTCTGTCTCTGTCTCTGTCTCTGAATCAGTATCTGTCGCTGTCTCTCCCTCTGTCTCTGTCTCCGTCTCTGTCCCTGGCTCTGTCTCTGCCTCTGTCTCCGTCTCTGTCTCTGTCTCGGTCTTTGTCTCCGTCACTGTCTCTGTCTCTGTCTCTGTCTCTGTCTCTGTCTCTGTCTCTGTCTCTGTATCTGTCTCTGCCTCTGTCTCTGTCTCTGTCTCTGTCTCTGTCTCTGTCTCTGTCGCTGTCTCTCCCTCTGTCCCTGTCTCCGTCTCTGCCTCTGTCTCTGTCTCTGTCTCTGTCTCTGTCTCTGTCTCTGTCTCTGTCTCTGTCTCTGTCTCTGTCTCTGTCTATGTCGCTGTCTCTCCCTCTGTCTCTGTCTCCGTATCAGCCTCTGTCTCTGTCTCTGTGTCTATCTCTGCCTCTGTCTTTGCCTCTGTCTCTGTCTCTGTCTCTGTCTCTGTCTCTGTCTCTGTCTCTGTCTCTGTCTCTGTCTCTGCCTCTGTCTCTATCCCCGTATCTGTCTCTGTCTCTGTTTCTGTCTCTGCCTCTGTCTCTGTCTCTGCCTCTGTCTCTGTCTCTGCCTCTGTCTCTGTCTCTGTCTCTGTCCCTGTCTCCGTCTCTGTCTCTGTCTCTGTCTCTGTCTCTGTCTATGTCGCTGTCTCTCCCTCTGTCTCTGTCTCCGTATCAGCTTCTGTCTCTGTCTCTGTGTCTATCTCTGCCTCTGTCTTTGCCTCTGTCTCTGTCTCTGTCTCTGTCTCTGTCTCCGTCTCTGTCTCTGTCTCTGGCTCTCTCTCTGTCTCTGTCTCTGTCTGTGTCTCTGTCTCTGTCTCTGTCTCTGTATCAGTGTCTGTCTCTGTCTCTGTCTCTGTCCCTGTCTCTGTCTCTGTCTCTGTCTCTGTCTCTGTCTCTGTCTCTGTGTCTGTCTCTCTCTCTGCCTCTGTCTCTATCCCCGTATCTGTCTCTGTCTCTGTTTCTGTCTCTGCCTCTGTCTCTGTCTCTGCCTCTGTCTCTGCCCCATCCCACTCCCTGGCCCTGTCGCTGTCTCTGTCTCTGTCTCCGTCTCTGTCTCTGTCTCTGTCTCTGTCTCCGTCTCTGTCTCTGTCTCTGTCTCTGTCTCTGTCTATGTCGCTGTCTCTCCCTCTGTCTCTGTCTCCGTATCAGCCTCTGTCTCTGTCTCTGTGTTTATCTCTGCCTCTGACTCTGTCGCTGTCCCTGTCTATGTCTCTGTCTCTGTCTCTGTCTCCGTCTGCGTCTCTGTCTCTGTCTCTGTCTCCGTCTCTGTCTCTGTCTCTGGCTCTCTCTCTGTCTCTGTCTCTGTCTGTGTCTCTGTCTCTGTCTCAGTCTCTGTCTCTGCCGCTTTCTCTGTCTCTGTCTCTGTCTCTGTTTCTGTCTCTGTCTCTCTCTCTGTCTCTGTCTCTGCCTCTGTTTCTGTCTCTGTCTCTGTCTCTGTCTCTGTCTCTCTCTCTGCCTCTGTCTGTATCCCCGTATCTGTCTCTGTCTCTGTTTCTGCCTCTGCCTCTGTCTCTGTCTCTGCCTCTGTCTCTGCCCCATCCCACTCCCTGGCCCTGTCGCTGTCTCTGTCTCTGTCTCTGTCTCCGTCTCTGTCTGTGTCTCTGTCTGTGTCTCAGTCTCTGTCTCTGCCGCTTTCTCTGTCTCTGTCTCTGTCTCTGTTTCTGTCTCTGTCTCTCTCTCTGTCTCTGTCTCTGCCTCTGTTTCTGTCTCTGTCTCTGTCTCTGTCTCTGTCTCTGTCTCTGTCTCTGTCTCTGTCTCTGCCTCTGTCTCTATCCCCGTATCTGTCTCTGTCTCTGTTTCTGTCTCTGCCTCTGTCTCTGTCTCTGCCTCTGTCTCTGCCCCGTCCCTCTCCCTGGCCCTGTCGCTGTCTCTCTCTCTGTCTCTGTCTATGCATCTGTCTCTGTCTCTGTCTCCGTCTCTGTCTCTGTCTCTGGCTCTCTCTCTGTCTCTGTCTCTGTCTGTGTCTCTGTCTATGTCTCTGTCTCTGTATCAGTGTCTGTCTCTGTCTCTGTCTCTGTCCCTGTCTCTGTCTCTGTCTCTGTCTCTGTATCAGTGTCTGTCTCTGTCTCTGTCTCTGTCCCTGTCTCTGTCTCTGTCTCTGTCTCTGTCTCTGTCTCTGTCTCTGTGTCTGTCTCTCTCTCTGCCTCTGTCTCTATCCCCGTATCTGTCTCTGTCTCTGTTTCTGTCTCTGCCTCTTTCTCTGTCTCTGCCTCTGTCTCTGCCCCATCCCACTCCTTGGCCCTGTCGCTGTCTCTGTCTCTGTCTCAGTCTCTGTCTCTGCCGCTTTCTCTGTCTCTGTCTCTGTCTCTGTTTCTGTCTCTGTCTCTCTCTCTGTCTCTGTCTTTGCCTCTGTCTCTGTCTCTGTCTCTGTCTCTGTCTCTGTCTCTGTCTCTGCCTCTGTCTCTATCCCCGTATCTGTCTCTGTCTCTGTTTCTGTCTCTGCCTCTGTCTCTGTCTCTGCCTCTGTCTCTGCCCCGTCCCTTTCCCTGGCCCTGTCGCTGTCTCTGTCTCTGTCTCTGTCTATGCATCTGTCCCTGTCTCTGTCTCCGTCTCTGTCTCTGGCTCTGTCTCTGTCTCTGTCTCTGTCTCTGTCTCTGTCTCTGTCTCTGTCTCTGTCTCTGTCTATGCATCTGTCTCTGTTTCTGTCTCTGTCTCTGTCTCTGTCTCCGTCTCTGTCTATGTCTCTGGCTCTCTCTCTGTCTCTGTCTCTGTCTGTGTCTCTGTCTCTGTCTCTGTCGCTGTCTCTGTCTCTGTCTCTGTGTCTGTCTCTGTCTCTGTCTCTGTCTCTGTCTCTGTCTCTGTCTCTGTCTCTGTCTCTGTCTCTGTCACTGTCTCTGTCTCTGTCTCTGTCTCTGTCTCTGTCTCTGTCTCTGTCCCTGGCTCTGTCTCTGCCTCCGTCTCTGTTTCTGTCTCTGTCTGTGTCTCTGTCTGTGTCTTTGCTTCTGTCTCGGTCTTTGTCTCCGTGTCTGTCTCTGTCTCTGTATATGTATTTGTCTCTGTCTCTGTCTCTGTCTCTGTCTCTGTCTCTGAATCAGTATCTGTCGCTGTCTCTCCCTCTGTCTCTGTCTCCGTCTCTGTCCCTGGCTCTGTCTCTGCCTCTGTCTCCGTCTCTGTCTCTGTCTCGGTCTTTGTCTCCGTCACTGTCTCTGTCTCTGTCTCTGTCTCTGTCTCTGTCTCTGTCTCTGTCTCTGTCTCTGTATCTGTCTCTGCCTCTGTCTCTGTCTCTGTCTCTGTCTCTGTCTCTGTCTCTGTCGCTGTCTCTCCCTCTGTCCCTGTCTCCGTCTCTGCCTCTGTCTCTGTCTCTGTCTCTGTCTCTGTCTCTGTCTCTGTCTCTGTCTCTGTCTCTGTCTCTGTCTCTGTCTCTGTCTATGTCGCTGTCTCTCCCTCTGTCTCTGTCTCCGTATCAGCCTCTGTCTCTGTCTCTGTGTCTATCTCTGCCTCTGTCTTTGCCTCTGTCTCTGTCTCTGTCTCTGTCTCTGTCTCTGTCTCTGTCTCTGTCTCTGTCTCTGTCTCTGTCTCTGCCTCTGTCTCTATCCCCGTATCTGTCTCTGTCTCTGTTTCTGTCTCTGCCTCTGTCTCTGTCTCTGCCTCTGTCTCTGTCTCTGCCTCTGTCTCTGTCTCTGTCTCTGTCCCTGTCTCCGTCTCTGTCTCTGTCTCTGTCTCTGTCTCTGTCTATGTCGCTGTCTCTCCCTCTGTCTCTGTCTCCGTATCAGCTTCTGTCTCTGTCTCTGTGTCTATCTCTGCCTCTGTCTTTGCCTCTGTCTCTGTCTCTGTCTCTGTCTCTGTCTCCGTCTCTGTCTCTGTCTCTGGCTCTCTCTCTGTCTCTGTCTCTGTCTGTGTCTCTGTCTCTGTCTCTGTCTCTGTATCAGTGTCTGTCTCTGTCTCTGTCTCTGTCCCTGTCTCTGTCTCTGTCTCTGTCTCTGTCTCTGTCTCTGTCTCTGTGTCTGTCTCTCTCTCTGCCTCTGTCTCTATCCCCGTATCTGTCTCTGTCTCTGTTTCTGTCTCTGCCTCTGTCTGTGTCTCTGCCTCTGTCTCTGCCCCATCCCACTCCCTGGCCCTGTCGCTGTCTCTGTCTCTGTCTCCGTCTCTGTCTCTGTCTCTGTCTCTGTCTCCGTCTCTGTCTCTGTCTCTGTCTCTGTCTCTGTCTATGTCGCTGTCTCTCCCTCTGTCTCTGTCTCCGTATCAGCCTCTGTCTCTGTCTCTGTGTTTATCTCTGCCTCTGACTCTGTCGCTGTCCCTGTCTATGTCTCTGTCTCTGTCTCTGTCTCCGTCTGCGTCTCTGTCTCTGTCTCTGGCTCCGTCTCTGTCTCTGTCTCTGGCTCTCTCTCTGTCTCTGTCTCTGTCTGTGTCTCTGTCTCTGTCTCAGTCTCTGTCTCTGCCGCTTTCTCTGTCTCTGTCTCTGTCTCTGTTTCTGTCTCTGTCTCTCTCTCTGTCTCTGTCTCTGCCTCTGTTTCTGTCTCTGTCTCTGTCTCTGTCTCTGTCTCTCTCTCTGCCTCTGTCTGTATCCCCGTATCTGTCTCTGTCTCTGTTTCTGCCTCTGCCTCTGTCTCTGTCTCTGCCTCTGTCTCTGCCCCATCCCACTCCCTGGCCCTGTCGCTGTCTCTGTCTCTGTCTCTGTCTCCGTCTCTGTCTGTGTCTCTGTCTGTGTCTCAGTCTCTGTCTCTGCCGCTTTCTCTGTCTCTGTCTCTGTCTCTGTTTCTGTCTCTGTCTCTCTCTCTGTCTCTGTCTCTGCCTCTGTTTCTGTCTCTGTCTCTGTCTCTGTCTCTGTCTCTGTCTCTGTCTCTGCCTCTGTCTCTATCCCCGTATCTGTCTCTGTCTCTGTTTCTGTCTCTGCCTCTGTCTCTGTCTCTGCCTCTGTCTCTGCCCCGTCCCTCTCCCTGGCCCTGTCGCTGTCTCTCTCTCTGTCTCTGTCTATGCATCTGTCTCTGTCTCTGTCTCCGTCTCTGTCTCTGTCTCTGGCTCTCTCTCTGTCTCTGTCTCTGTCTGTGTCTCTGTCTATGTCTCTGTCTCTGTATCAGTGTCTGTCTCTGTCTCTGTCTCTGTCCCTGTCTCTGTCTCTGTCTCTGTCTCTGTCTCTGTCTCTGTCTCTGTGTCTGTCTCTCTCTCTGCCTCTGTCTCTATCCCCGTATCTGTCTCTGTCTCTGTTTCTGTCTCTGCCTCTTTCTCTGTCTCTGCCTCTGTCTCTGCCCCATCCCACTCCTTGGCCCTGTCGCTGTCTCTGTCTCTGTCTCCGTCTCTGTCTCTGTCTCTGTCTCTGTCTCCGTCTCTGTCTCTGTCTCTGTCTCTGTCTCTGTCTATGTCGCTGTCTCTCCCTCTGTCTCTGTCTCCGTATCAGCCTCTGTCTCTGTCTCTGTGTTTATCTCTGCCACTGACTCTGTCTCTGCCTCTGTCTATGTCGCTGTCTCTCCCTCTGTCTCTGTCTCCGTATCAGCCTCTGTCTCTGTCTCTGTGTCTATCTCTGCCTCTGACTCTGACGCTGTCCCTGTCTATGTCTCTGTCTCTGTCTCTGTCTCCGTCTGCGTCTCTGTCTCTGTCTCCGTCTCTGTCTATGTCTCTGGCTCTCTCTCTGTCTCTGTCTCTGTCTGTGTCTCTGTCTCTGTCTCTGTCGCTGTCTCTGTCTCTGTCTCTGTGTCTGTCTCTGTCTCTGTCTCTGTCTCTGTCTCTGTCTCTGTCTCTGTCTCTGTCTCTGTCTCTGTCTCTGTCACTGTCTCTGTCTCTGTCTCTGTCTCTGTCTCTGTCTCTGTCTCTGTCCCTGGCTCTGTCTCTGCCTCCGTCTCTGTTTCTGTCTCTGTCTGTGTCTCTGTCTGTGTCTTTGCTTCTGTCTCGGTCTTTGTCTCCGTCTCTGTCTCTGTCTCTGTATATGTATTTGTCTCTGTCTCTGTCTCTGTCTCTGTCTCTGTCTCTGAATCAGTCTCTGTCGCTGTCTCTCCCTCTGTCTCTGTCTCCGTCTCTGTCCCTGGCTCTGTCTCTGCCTCTGTCTCCGTCTCTGTCTCTGTCTCGGTCTTTGTCTCCGTCACTGTCTCTGTCTCTGTCTCTGTCTCTGTCTCTGTCTCTGTCTCTGTATCTGTCTCTGCCTCTGTCTCTGTCTCTGTCTCTGTCTCTGTCTCTGTCTCTGTCGCTGTCTCTCCCTCTGTCCCTGTCTCCGTCTCTGCCTCTGTCTCTGTCTCTGTCTCTGTCTCTGTCTCTGTCTCTGTCTCTGTCTCTGTCTCTGTCTCTGTCTATGTCGCTGTCTCTCCCTCTGTCTCTGTCTCCGTATCAGCCTCTGTCTCTGTCTCTGTGTCTATCTCTGCCTCTGTCTTTGCCTCTGTCTCCGTCTCTGTCTCTGTCTCTGTCTCTGTCTCTGTCTCTGTCTCTGTCTCTGCCTCTGTCTCTATCCCCGTATCTGTCTCTGTCTCTGTTTCTGTCTCTGCCTCTGTCTCTGTCTCTGCCTCTGTCTCTGTCTCTGCCTCTGTCTCTGTCTCTGTCTCTGTCCCTGTCTCCGTCTCTGTCTCTGTCTCTGTCTCTGTCTCTGTCTATGTCGCTGTCTCTCCCTCTGTCTCTGTCTCCGTATCAGCTTCTGTCTCTGTCTCTGTGTCTATCTCTGCCTCTGTCTTTGCCTCTGTCTCTGTCTCTGTCTCTGTCTCTGTCTCTGTCTCTGTCTCCGTCTCTGTCTCTGTCTCTGGCTCTCTCTCTGTCTCTGTCTCTGTCTGTGTCTCTGTCTCTGTCTCTGTCTCTGTATCAGTGTCTGTCTCTGTCTCTGTCTCTGTCCCTGTCTCTGTCTCTGTCTCTGTCTCTGTCTCTGTCTCTGTCTCTGTGTCTGTCTCTCTCTCTGCCTCTGTCTCTATCCCCGTATCTGTCTCTGTCTCTGTTTCTGTCTCTGCCTCTGTCTCTGTCTCTGCCTCTGTCTCTGCCCCATCCCACTCCCTGGCCCTGTCGCTGTCTCTGTCTCTGTCTCCGTCTCTGTCTCTGTCTCTGTCTCTGTCTCCGTCTCTGTCTCTGTCTCTGTCTCTGTCTCTGTCTATGTCGCTGTCTCTCCCTCTGTCTCTGTCTCCGTATCAGCCTCTGTCTCTGTCTCTGTGTTTATCTCTGCCTCTGACTCTGTCGCTGTCCCTGTCTATGTCTCTGTCTCTGTCTCTGTCTCCGTCTGCGTCTCTGTCTCTGTCTCTGTCTCCGTCTCTGTCTCTGTCTCTGGCTCTCTCTCTGTCTCTGTCTCTGTCTGTGTCTCTGTCTCTGTCTCAGTCTCTGTCTCTGCCGCTTTCTCTGTCTCTGTCTCTGTCTCTGTTTCTGTCTCTGTCTCTCTCTCTGTCTCTGTCTCTGCCTCTGTTTCTGTCTCTGTCTCTGTCTCTGTCTCTGTCTCTCTCTCTGCCTCTGTCTCTATCCCCGTATCTGTCTCTGTCTCTGTTTCTGCCTCTGCCTCTGTCTCTGTCTCTGCCTCTGTCTCTGCCCCATCCCACTCCCTGGCCCTGTCGCTGTCTCTGTCTCTGTCTCTGTCTCCGTCTCTGTCTCTGTCTCTGTCTCTGTCTCCGTCTCTGTCTCTGTCTCTGTCTCTGTCTCTGTCTCTGTCTCTGTCTCTGTCTCTGTCTCTGTTTCTGCCTCTGCCTCTGCCTCTGCCTCTGCCTCTGTCTCTGTCTCTGTCACTGTCTCTTCCTCTGTCTCTGTCTCTGTCTCTGTCCCTGGCTCTGTCTCTGCCTCTGTCTCTGTTTCTGTCTCTGTCTCTGTCTCTGTCTGTGTCTCTGCTTCTGTCTCGGTCTTTGTCTCCGTCTCTGTCTCTGTCTCTGTATATGTATTTGTCTCTGTCTCTGTCTCTGTCTCTGTCTCTGAATCAGTCTCTGTCGCTGTCTCTCCCTCTGTCTCTGTCTCCGTCTCTGTCGCTGGCTCTGTCTCTGCCTCTGTCTCCGTCTCTGTCTCTGTCTCGGTCTTTGTCTCCGTCTCTGTCTCTGTCTCTGTCTCTGTCTCTGTCTCTGTCTCTGTCCCCGTATCTGTCTCTGTCTCTGCCCCGTCCCTCTCCCTGGCCCTGTCGCTGTCTCTGTCTCTGTCTCCGTCTCTGTCTCTGTCTCTGTCTCTGTTTCTGCCTCTGTCTCTGTCTCTGTCTCTGTCTCTGTCTATGTCGCTGTCTCTCCCTCTGTCTCTGTCTCCGTATCAGCCTCTGTCTCTGTCTCTGTGTCTATCTCTGCCTCTGACTCTGACGCTGTCCCTGTCTATGTCTCTGTCTCTGTCTCTGTCTCCGTCTGCGTCTCTGTCTCTGTCTCCGTCTCGGTCTCTGTCTCTGTCTCTCTCTCTGTCTCTGTCTCTGTCTGTGTCTCTGTCTCTGTCTCTGTCGCTGTCTCTGTCTCTGTCTCTGTGTCTGTCTCTGTCTCTGTCTCTGTCTCTGTCTCTGTCTCTGTCTCTGTCTCTGTGTCTCTCTCTGTCTCTGTCTCTGTCTCTGTCTCTGTCTCCGTCTCTGTCTCTGTCTCTGTCTCTGTCTCTGTCTCTGTCTCTGTCTATGTCGCTGTCTCTCCCTCTGTCTCTGTCTCCGTATCAGCCTCTGTCTCTGTCTCTGTGTCTATCTCTGCCTCTGAATCTGTCGCTGTCCCTGTCTACGTCTCTGTCTCTGTCTCTGTCTCCGTCTGCGTCTCTGTCTCTGTCTCTGGCTCTGTCTATGTCGCTGTCTCTCCCTCTGTCTCTGTCTCCGTATCAGCCTCTATCTCTGTCTCTGTGTCTATCTCTGCCTCTGAATCTGTCGCTGTCCCTGTCTATGTCTCTGTCTCTGTCTCTGTCTCCGTCTGCGTCTCTGTCTCTGTCTCCGTCTCTGTCTCTGTCTCTGGCTCTCTCTCTGTCTCTGTCTCTGTCTGTGTCTCTGTCTCTGTCTCTGTCTCTGTCTCTGTCTCTGTCTATGTCGCTGTCTCTCCCTCTGTCTCTGTCTCCGTATCAGCCTCTGTCTCTGTCTCTGTGTCTATCTCTGCCTCTGACTCTGACGCTGTCCCTGTCTATGTCTCTGTCTCTGTCTCTGTCTCCGTCTGCGTCTCTGTCTCTGTCTCCGTCTCTGTCTCTGTCTCTGGCTCTCTCTCTGTCTCTGTCTCTGTCTGTGTCTCTGTCTCTGTCTCTGTCTCAGTCTCTGTCTCTGCCGCTTTCTCTGTCTCTGTCTCTGTCTCTGTTTCTGTCTCTGTCTCTCTCTCTGTCTCTGTCTTTGCCTCTGTCTCTGTCTCTGTCTCTGTCTCTGTCTCTGTCTCTGTCTCTGTCCCTGCCTCTGTCTCTATCCCCGTATCTGTCTCTGTCTCTGTTTCTGTCTCTGCCTCTGTCTCTGTCTCTGCCTCTGTCTCTGTCTCTGCCTCTGTCTCTGCCCCGTCCCTTTCCCTGGCCCTGTCGCTGTCTCTGTCTCTGTCTCTGTCTATGCATCTGTCCCTGTCTCTGTCTCCGTCTCTGTCTCTGGCTCTGTCTCTGTCTCTGTCTCTGTCTCTGTCTCTGTCTCTGTCTCTGTCTCTGTCTCTGTCTATGCATCTGTCTCTGTTTCTGTCTCTGTCTCTGTCTCTGTCTCTGTCTCTGTCTCTGTCTCTGGCTCTCTCTCTGTCTCTGTCTCTGTCTGTGTCTCTGTCTCTGTCTCCGTAACTGTCTCTGCCGCTGTCTCTGTCTCTGTCTATGCATCTGTCTCTGTTTCTGTCTCTGTCTCTGTCTCTGTCTCTGTCTCTGTCTCTGTCTCTGTCTCTGTCTCTGTCTCTGTCTCTGTCTCTGTCTCTGTCTCTGTCTCTGTCTCTGTCTCTGTCTCTGTCTCTGTCTCTGTCTGTGTCTCTGCTTCTGTCTCGGTCTTTGTCTCCGTCTCTGTCTCTGTATCTGTATTTGTCTCTGTCTCTGTCTCTGTCTCTGTCTCTCCCTCTGTCTCTGTCTCTCCCTCTGTCTCTGTCTCTGTCTCTGTCCCTGGCTCTGTCTCTGCCTCTGTCTCTGTTTCTGTCTCTGTCTCTGTCTCTGTCTCTGTCTCTGTCTCTGTCTCTGTCTCTGTCTCTGTCTCTGTCTCTGTCTCTGTCTCTGTCTGTGTCTCTGCTTCTGTCTCGGTCTTTGTCTCCGTCTCTGTCTCTGTATCTGTATTTGTCTCTGTCTCTGCCTCTGTCTCTGTCTCTGTATCAGTCTCTGTCTCTCTCTCTGTCTCTGTCTCTGTCTCTGTCTCTGTCTCTGTCTCTGTCTCTGTCTCTGTCTCTGTCTCTGTCTCTCCCTCTGTCTCTGTCTCTCCCTCTGTCTCTGTCTCTGTCTCTGTCCCTGGCTCTGTCTCTGCCTCTGTCTCTGTTTCTGTCTCTGTCTCTGTCTCTGTCTGTGTCTCTGCTTCTGTCTCGGTCTTTGTCTCCGTCTCTGTCTCGGTCTTTGTATCCGTCTCTGTCTCTGTCTCTGTCTCTGTTTCTGCCTCTGTCTCTGTCTCTGCCTCTGTCTCTGTCTCTGTCTCTGTCCCTGTCTCCGTCTCTGTCTCTGTCTCTGTCTCTGTCTCTGTCTATGTCGCTGTCTCTCCCTCTGTCTCTGTCTCCGTATCAGCCTCTGTCTCTGTCTCTGTGTTTATCTCTGCCTCTGACTCTGTCGCTGTCCCTGTCTATGTCTCTGTCTCTGTCTCTGTCTCCGTCTGCGTCTCTGTCTCTGTCTCCGTCTCTGTCTCTGTCTCTGGCTCTCTCTCTGTCTCTGTCTGTGTCTGTGTCTCTGTCTCTGTCTCAGTCTCTGTCTCTGCCGCTTTCTCTGTCTCTGTCTCTGTCTCTGTTTCTGTCTCTGTCTCTCTCTCTGTCTCTGCCTCTGCCTCTGTTTCTGTCTCTGTCTCTGTCTCTGTCTCTGTCTCTCTCTCTGCCTCTGTCTCTATCCCCGTATCTGTCTCTGTCTCTGTTTCTGTCTCTGCCTCTGTCTCTGTCTCTGCCTCTGTCTCTGCCCCATCTCACTCCCTGGCCCTGTCGCTGTCTCTGTCTCTGTCTCTGTCTCTGTCTCTGTCTCTGTCTCTGTCTCTGTCTCTGTTTCTGCCTCTGTCTCTGTCTCTGTCTCTGTCTCAGTCTATGTCGCTGTCTCTCCCTCTGTCTCTGTCTCCGTATCAGCCTCTGTCTCTGTCTCTGTGTCTATCACTGCCTCTGACTCTGACGCTGTCCCTGTCTATGTCTCTGTCTCTGTCTCTGTCTCCGTCTGCGTCTCTGTCTCTGTCTCCGTCTCTGTCTCTGTCTCTGGCTCTCTCTCTGTCTCTGTCTCTGTCTGTGTCTCTGTCTCTGTCTCTGTCGCTGTCTCTGTCTCTGTCTCTGTGTCTGTCTCTGTCTCTGTCTCTGTCTCTGTCTCTGTCTCTGTCTCTGTCTCTGTCTCTGTCTCTGTCTCTGTCTCTGTCTCTGTCACTGTCTCTGTCTCTGTCTCTGTCTCTGTCTCTGTCTCTGTCTCTGTCTCTGTCCCTGGCTCTGTCTCTGCCTCCGTCTCTGTTTCTGTCTCTGTCTGTGTCTCTGTCTGTGTCTTTGCTTCAGTCTCGGTCTTTGTCTCCGTCTCTGTCTCTGTCTCTGTATATGTATTTGTCTCTGTCTCTGTCTATGTCTCTGTCTCTGTCTCAGAATCAGTCTCTGTCGCTGTCTCTCCCTCTGTCTCTGTCTCCGTCTCTGTCCCTGGCTCTGTCTCTGCCTCTGTCTCCGTCTCTGTCTCTGTCTCGGTCTTTGTCTCCGTCACTGGTTCTGTCTCTGTCTCTGTCTCTGTCTCTGTATCTGTCTCTGTCTCTGCCTCTGTCTCTGTCTCTGTCTCTGTCTCTGTCTCTGTCGCTGTCTCTCCCTCTGTCCCTGTCTCCGTCTCTGCCTCTGTCTCTGTCTCTGTCTCTGTCTCTGTCTCTGTCTCTGTCTCTGTGTCTCTCTCTGTCTCTGTCTCTGTCTCTGTCTCCGTCTCTGTCTCTGTCTCTGTCTCTGTCTCTGTCTCTGTCTCTGTCTCTGTCTCTGTCTATGTCGCTGTCTCTCCCTCTGTCTCTGTCTCTGTGTCTATCTCTGCCTCTGAATCTGTCGCTGTCCCTGTCTACGTCTCTGTCTCTGTCTCCGTCTGCGTCTCTGTCTCTGTCTCTGTCTCTGTCTATGTCGCTGTCTCTCCCTCTGTCTCTGTCTCCGTATCAGCCTCTATCTCTGTCTCTGTGTCTATCTCTGCCTCTGAATCTGTCGCTGTCCCTGTCTATGTCTCTGTCTCTGTCTCTGTCTCCGTCTGCGTCTCTGTCTCTGTCTCCGTCTCTGTCTCTGTCTCTGGCTCTCTCTCTGTCTCTGTCTCTGTCTGTGTCTCTGTCTCTGTCTCTGTCTCTGTCTCTGTCTCTGTCTCTGTCTATGTCGCTGTCTCTCCCTCTGTCTCTGTCTCCGTATCAGCCTCTGTCTCTGTCTCTGTGTCTATCTCTGCCTCTGACTCTGACGCTGTCCCTGTCTATGTCTCTGTCTCTGTCTCTGTCTCCGTCTGCGTCTCTGTCTCTGTCTCCGTCTCTGTCTCTGTCTCTGGCTCTCTCTCTGTCTCTGTCTCTGTCTGTGTCTCTGTCTCTGTCTCAGTCTCTGTCTCTGCCGCTTTCTCTGTCTCTGTCTCTGTCTCTGTTTCTGTCTCTGTCTCTCTCTCTGTCTCTGTCTTTGCCTCTGTCTCTGTCTCTGTCTCTGTCTCTGTCTCTGTCTCTGTCTCTGCCTCTGTCTCTATCCCCGTATCTGTCTCTGTCTCTGTTTCTGTCTCTGCCTCTGTCTCTGTCTCTGCCTCTGTCTCTGCCCCGTCCCTTTCCCTGGCCCTGTCGCTGTCTCTGTCTCTGTCTCTGTCTATGCATCTGTCCCTGTCTCTGTCTCCGTCTCTGTCTCTGTCTCTGGCTCTGTCTCTGTCTCTGTCTCTGTCTCTGTCTCTGTCTCTGTCTCTGTCTATGCATCTGTCTCTGTTTCTGTCTCTGTCTCTGTCCCTGTCTCTGTCTCTGTCTCTGTCTCTGTCTCTGGCTCTCTCTCTGTCTCTGTCTCTGTCTGTGTCTCTGTCTCTGTCTCCGTCACTGTCTCTGCCGCTGTCTCTGTCTCTGTCTATGCATCTGTCTCTGTTTCTGTCTCTGTCTCTGTCTCTGTCTCTGTCTCTGTCTCTGTCTCTGTCTCTGTCTCTGTCTCTGTCTCTGTCTCTGTCTCTGTCTCTGTCTGTGTCTCTGCTTCTGCCTCGGTCTTTGTCTCCGTCTCTGTCTCTGTATCTGTATTTGTCTCTGTCTCTGTCTCTGTCTCTGTCTCTGTCTCTGTATCAGTCTCTGTCTCTGTCTCTGTCTCTGTCTCTGTCTCTGTCTCTGTCTCTGTCTCTGTCTCTGTCTCTGTCTCTGTCTCTGTCTCTGTCTCTGTCTCTGTCTCTGTCTCTGTCTCTGTCTCTGTCTCTGTCTCTCCCTCTGTCTCTGTCTCTCCCTCTGTCTCTGTCTCTGTCTCTGTCCCTGGCTCTGTCTCTGCCTCTGTCGCTGTTTCTGTCTCTGTCTCTGTCTCTGTCTCTGTCTCTGTCTCTGTCTCTGTCTCTGTCTCTGTCTCTGTCTCTGTCTCTGTCTGTGTCTCTGCTTCTGTCTCGGTCTTTGTCCCCGTCTCTGTCTCTGTATCTGTATTTGTCTCTGTCTCTGTCTCTGTCTCTGTCTCTGTATCAGTCTCTGTCTCTCTCTCTGTCTCTGTCTCTGTCTCTGTCTCTGTCTCTGTCTCTGTCTCTGTCTCTGTCTCTGTCTCTGTCTCTGTCTCTCCCTCTGTCTCTGTCTCTCCCTCTGTCTCTGTCTCTGTCTCTGTCCCTGGCTCTGTCTCTGCCTCTGTCTCTGTTTCTGTCTCTGTCTCTGTCTCTGTCTGTGTCTCTGCTTCTGTCTCGGTCTTTGTCTCCGTCTCTGTCTCTGTCTCTGTATCTGTATTTGTCTCTGTCTCTGTCTCTGTCTCTGTATCAGTGTCTGTCTCTGTCTCTGTCTCTGTCGCTGTCTCTCCCTCTGTCTCTGTCTCCGTCCCTGTGTCTGCCTCTGCCTCTGCCTCTGCCTCTGTCTCTGTCTCTGTCGCTGTCTCTCCCTCTGTCCCTGTCTCCGTCTCTGTCCCTGGCTCTGTCTCTGCCTCTGTCTCCGTCTCTGTCTCTGTCTCGGTCTTTGTATCCGTCTCTGTCTCTGTCTCTGTCTCTGTTTCTGTCTCTGCCTCTGTCTCTGTCTCTGCCTCTGTCTCTGTCTCTGTCTCTGTCCCTGTCTCCGTCTCTGTCTCTGTGTCTGTCTCTGTCTCTGTCTATGTCGCTGTCTCTCCCTCTGTCTCTGTCTCCGTATCAGCCTCTGTCTCAGTCTCTGTGTCTATCTCTGCCTCTGACTCTGTCGCTGTCCCTGTCTATGTCTCTGTCTCTGTCTCTGTCTCCGTCTGCGTCTCTGTCTCTGTCTCCGTCTCTGTCTCTGTCTCTGGCTCTCTCTCTGTCTCTGTCTCTGTCTCTGTCTCTGTCTCTGTCTCTGTCTCTGTCTCTGTCTCTGTCTCTGTCTATGTCTCTGTCTCTGTCTCTGTCTCTGCCTCTGTCTCTGTCTCTGTCTCTGTCGCTCTCTCTATCCCTGTCTGTATCTCTGTCTCTGTCTCCGTCCCTGTCTCTGCCTCTGTCTCTGCCTCTGTCTCTGTCTCTGTCGCAGTCTCTCCCTCTGTCCCTGTCTCCGTCTCTCTCCCTGGCTCTGTCTCTGCCTCTGTCTCCGTCTCTGTCTCTGTCTCGGTCTTTGTATCCGTCTCTGTCTCTGTCTCTGTCTCTGTTTCTGTCTCTGCCTCTGTCTCTGTCTCTGCCTCTGTCTCTGTCTCTGTCTCTGTCCCTGTCTCCGTCTCTGTCTATGTCTCTGTCTCTGTCTCTGTCTATGTCGCTGTCTCTCCCTCTGTCTCTGTCTCCGTATCAGCCTCTGTCTCTGTCTCTGTGTTTATCTCTGCCTCTGACTCTGTCGCTGTCCCTGTCTATGTCTCTGTCTCTGTCTCTGTCTCCGTCTGCGTCTCTGTCTCTGTCTCCGTCTCTGTCTCTGTCTCTGGTTCTCTCTCTGTCTCTGTCTCTGTCTGTGTCTTTGTCTCTGTCTCTGTCCCTGGCTCTGTCTCTGCCTCTGTCTCTGTTTCTGTCTCTGTCTCTGTCTCTGTCTGTGTCTCTGTCTCTGAATCAGTCTCTGTCGCTGTCTCTCCCTCTGTCTCTGTCTCCGTCTCTGTCCCTGGCTCTGTCTCTGCCTCTGTCTCCGTCTCTGTCTCTGTCTCGGTCTTTGTCTCCATCTCTGTCTCTGTCTCTGTCTCTGTCTCTGTCTCTGTCTCTGTCTCTGTCCTCGTATCTGCCTCTGTCTCTGCCCCGTCCCTCTCCCTGGCCCTGTCGCTGTCTCTGTCTCTGTCTCTGTCTCTGTCTCTGTTTCTGCCTCTGTCTCTGTCTCTGTCTCTGTCTCTGTCTCTGTCTCTGTCTATGTCGCTGTCTCTCCCTCTGTCTCTGTCTCCGTATCAGCCTCTGTCTCTGTCTCTGTGTCTATCTCTGCCTCTGACTCTGACGCTGTCCCTGTCTATGTCTCTGTCTCTGTCTCTGTCTCCGTCTGCGTCTCTGTCTCTGTCTCCGTCTCTGTCTCTGTCTCTGGCTCTCTCTGTCTCTGTCTCTGTCTGTGTCTCTGTCTCTGTCTCAGTCTCTGTCTCTGCCGCTTTCTCTGTCTCTGTCTCTGTCTCTGTTTCTGTCTCTGTCTCTCTCTCTGTCTCTGTCTTTGCCTCTGTCTCTGTCTCTGTCTCTGTCTCTGTCTCTGTCTCTGTCTCTGTCTCTGTCTCTGTCTCTGCCTCTGTCTCTATCCCCGTATCTGTCTCTGTCTCTGTTTCTGTCTCTGCCTCTGTCTCTGTCTCTGCCTCTGTCTCTGCCCCGTCCCTTTCCCTGGCCCTGTCGCTGTCTCTGTCTCTGTCTCTGTCTATGCATCTGTCTCTGTCTCTGTCTCCGTCTCTGTCTCTGGCTCTGTCTCTGTCTCTGTCTCTGTTTCTGTCTCTGTCTCTCTCTCTGTCTCTGTCTTTGCCTCTGTCTCTGTCTCTGTCTCTGTCTCTGTCTCTGTCTCTGTCTCTGTCTCTGCCTCTGTCTCTATCCCCGTATCTGTCTCTGTCTCTGTCTCTGTGTCTGTCTCTGTCTCTGTCTCTGTCTCTGTCTCTGTCTCTGTCTCTGTCTCTGTCTCTGTCTCTGTCTCTGTCTCTGTCTCTGTCACTGTCTCTGTCTCTGTCTCTGTCTCTGTCTCTGTCTCTGTCTCTGTCCCTGGCTCTGTCTCTGCCTCCGTCTCTGTTTCTGTCTCTGTCTGTGTCTCTGTCTGTGTCTTTGCTTCTGTCTCGGTCTTTGTCTCCGTCTCTGTCTCTGTCTCTGTATATGTATTTGTCTCTGTCTCTGTCTCTGTCTCTGTCTCTGTCTCTGTCTCTGAATCAGTCTCTGTCGCTGTCTCTCCCTCTGTCTCTGTCTCCGTCTCTGTCCCTGGCTCTGTCTCTGCCTCTGTCTCCGTCTCTGTCTCTGTCTCGGTCTTTGTCTCCGTCACTGTCTCTGTCTCTGTCTCTGTCTCTGTCTCTGTCTCTGTCTCTGCCTCTGTCTCTGTCTCTGTCTCTGTCTCTGTCTCTGTCGCTGTCTCTCCCTCTGTCCCTGTCTCCGTCTCTGCCTCTGTCTCTGTCTCTGTCTCTGTCTCTGTCTCTGTCTCTGTCTCTGTGTCTCTCTCTGTCTCTGTCTCTGTCTCTGTCTCTGTCTCCGTCTCTGTCTCTGTCTCTGTCTCTGTCTCTGTCTATGTCGCTGTCTCTCCCTCTGTCTCTGTCTCCGTATCAGCCTCTGTCTCTGTCTCTGTGTCTATCTCTGCCTCTGACTCTGACGCTGTCCCTGTCTATGTCTCTGTCTCTGTCTCTGTCTCCGTCTGCGTCTCTGTCTCTGTCTCCGTCTCTGTCTCTGTCTCTGGCTCTCTCTCTGTCTCTGTCTCTGTCTGTGTCTCTGTCTCTGTCTCAGTCTCTGTCTCTGCCGCTTTCTCTGTCTCTGTCTCTGTCTCTGTTTCTGTCTCCGTCTCTCTCTCTGTCTCTGTCTTTGCCTCTGTCTCTGTCTCTGTCTCTGTCTCTGTCTCTGTCTCTGTCTCTGCCTCTGTCTCTATCCCCGTATCTGTCTCTGTCTCTGTTTCTGCCTCTGCCTCTGTCTCTGTCTCTGCCTCTGTCTCTGCCCCGTCCCTTTCCCTGGCCCTGTCGCTGTCTCTGTCTCTGTCTCTGTCTATGCATCTGTCCCTGTCTCTGTCTCCGTCTCTGTCTCTGGCTCTGTCTCTGTCTCTGTCTCTGTCTCTGTCTCTGTCTCTGTCTCTGTCTCTGTCTATGCATCTGTCTCTGTTTCTGTCTCTGTCTCTGTCTCTGTCTCTGTCTCTGTCTCTGTCTCTGTCTCTGGCTCTCTCTCTGTCTCTGTCTCTGTCTGTGTCTCTGTCTCTGTCTCCGTCACTGTCTCTGCCGCTGTCTCTGTCTCTGTCTATGCATCTGTCTCTGTTTCTGTCTCTGTCTCTGTCTCTGTCTCTGTCTCTGTCTCTGTCTCTGTCTCTGTCTCTGTCTCTGTCTCTGTCTCTGTCTCTGTCTCTGTCTCTGTCTCTGTCTCTGTCTGTGTCTCTGCTTCTGTCTCGGTCTTTGTCTCCGTCTCTGTCTCTGTATCTGTATTTGTCTCTGTCTCTGTCTCTGTCTCTGTCTCTGTATCAGTCTCTGTCTCTCTCTCTGTCTCTGTCTCTGTCTCTGTCTCTGTCTCTGTCTCTGTCTCTGTCTCTGTCTCTGTCTCTCCCTCTGTCTCTGTCTCTCCCTCTGTCTCTGTCTCTGTCTCTGTCCCTGGCTCTGTCTCTGCCTCTGTCTCTGTTTCTGTCTCTGTCTCTGTCTCTGTCTGTGTCTCTGCTTCTGTCTCGGTCTTTGTCTCCGTCTCTGTCTCTGTCTCTGTATCTGTATTTGTCTCTGTCTCTGTCTCTGTCTCTGTATCAGTGTCTGTCTCTGTCTCTGTCTCTGTCTCTGTCGCTGTCTCTCCCTCTGTCTCTGTCTCCGTCCCTGTGTCTGCCTCTGCCTCTGCCTCTGCCTCTGTCTCTGTCTCTGTCGCTGTCTCTCCCTCTGTCCCTGTCTCCGTCTCTGTCCCTGGCTCTGTCTCTGCCTCTGTCTCCGTCTCTGTCTCTGTCTCGGTCTTTGTATCCGTCTCTGTCTCTGTCTCTGTCTCTGTTTCTGTCTCTGCCTCTGTCTCTGTCTCTGCCTCTGTCTCTGTCTCTGTCTCTGTCCCTGTCTCCGTCTCTGCCTCTGTCTCTGTCTCTGTCTCTGTCTCTGTCGCTCTCTCTGTCCCTGTCTGTATCTCTGTCTCTGTCTCCGTCCCTGTCTCTGCCTCTGTCTCTGCCTCTGTCTCTGTCTCTGTCGCAGTCTCTCCCTCTGTCCCTGTCTCCGTCTCTCTCCCTGGCTCTGTCTCTGCCTCTGTCTCCGTCTCTGTCTCTGTCTCGGTCTTTGTATCCGTCTCTGTCTCTGTCTCTGTCTCTGTTTCTGTCTCTGCCTCTGTCTCTGTCTCTGCCTCTGTCTCTGTCTCTGTCTCTGTCCCTGTCTCCGTCTCTGTCTATGTCTCTGTCTCTGTCTCTGTCTATGTCGCTGTCTCTCCCTCTGTCTCTGTCTCCGTATCAGCCTCTGTCTCTGTCTCTGTGTTTATCTCTGCCTCTGACTCTGTCGCCGTCCCTGTCTATGCCTCTGTCTCTGTCTCTGTCTCCGTCTGCGTCTCTGTCTCTGTCTCCGTCTCTGTCTCTGTCTCTGGCTCTCTCTCTGTCTCTGTCTCTGTCTGTGTCTCTGTCTCTGTCTCAGTCTCTGTCTCTGTCTCCGTCTGCGTCTCTGTCTCTGTCTCCGTCTCTGTCTCTGTCTCTGGCTCTCTCTCTGTCTCTGTCTCTGTCTGTGTCTCTGTCTCTGTCTCTGTCTCTGTCTCTGTCTCTGTCTCTGTCTCTGTCTCTGTCTCTGTCTCTGTCTCTGTCTCTGTCTCTGTCTCTGTCTCTGTCTCTGTTTCTGCCTCTGCCTCTGCCTCTGTCTCTGTCTCTGTCGCTGTCTCTCCCTCTGTCCCTGTCTCCGTCTCCGTCTCTGGCTCTGTCTCTGCCTCTGTCTCCGTCTCTGTCTCTGTCTCTGCCTCGGTCTTTGTCTCCGTCTCTGGCTCTGTCTCTGCCTCTGTCTCTGTCTCTGTCTCTGTCTCTGTCTCTGTCTCTGTCTCTGTCTCTGTCTCTGTCTCTGTCTCTGTCTCTGTCTCTGTCTCTATCTCTGTCTCTGTCTCTGTCTATGTCGCTGTCTCTCACTCTGTCTCTGTCTCCGTATCAGCCTCTGTCTCTGTGTCTATCTCTGCCTCTGACTCTGTCGCTGTCCCTGTCTATGTCTCTGTCTCTGTCTCTGTCTCTGTCTCCGTCTGCGTCTCTGTCTCTGTCTCCGTCTCTGTCTCTGTCTCTGGCTCTCTCTCTGTCTCTGTCTCTGTCTGTGTCTCTGTCTCTGTCTCTATCTCTGTATCAGTGTCTGTCTCAGTCTCTGTCTCTGTCCCCGTCTCTGTCTCTGTGTCTGTCTCGGTCTCTGTCTCTGTCTCTGTCTCTGTCTCTGTCTCTGTCTCTGTCTCTGTCTCTGTCTCTGTCTATGCATCTGTCTCTGTTTCTGTCTCTGTCTCTGTCGCTGTCTCTGTCCCTGTCTGTATCTCCGTCTTTGTCTCCGTCCCTGTCTCTGCCTCTGCCTCTGCCTCTGTCTCCGTCTCTCTCGCTGTCTCTCCCTCTGTCCCTGTCTCCGTCTCTGTCCCTGGCTCTGTCTCTACCTCTGTCTCCGTCTCTGTCTCTGTCTCGGTCTTTGTATCCGTCTCCGTCTCTGTCTCTGTCTCTGTTTCTGTCTCTGCCTCTGTCTCTGCCTCTGTCTTTGTCTCTGTCTCTGTCCCTGTCTCCGTCTCTGTCTCTGTCTCTGTCTCTGTCTCTGTCTCTGTCCCTGTCTCTGTCTATGTCGCTGTCTCTCCCTCTGTCTCTGTCTCCGTATCAGCCTCTGTCTCTGTCTCTGTGTCTATCTCTGCCTCTGACTCTGTCGCTGTCCCTGTCTATGTCTCTGTCTCTGTCTCTGTCTCCGTCTGCCTCTCTGTCTCTGTCTCCGTCTCTGTCTCTGTCTCTGTCTCTGTCTCTGTCTCTGTCTCTGTCTCTGTCTCTGTCTCTGCCTCTGTCTCTGTCTCTGTCTCTGTCTCTGTCTCTGTCTCTGTCTCTGTCTCTGTCTCTGTCTCTGTCTCTGTTTCTGTCTCTGTCTCTGTCGCTGTCTCTGTCCCTGTCTGTATCTCTGTCTCTGTCTCCGTCCCTGTCTCTGCCTCTGCCTCTGCCTCTGTCTCTGTCTCTGTCGCTGTCTCTCCCTCTGTCCCTGTCTCCGTCTCTGTCCCTGGCTCTGTCTCTGCCTCTGTCTCCGTCTCTGTCTCTGTCTCGGTCTTTGTATCCGTCTCTGTCTCTGTCTCTGTCTCTGTTTCTGTCTCTGCCTCTGTCTCTGTCTCTGCCTCTGTCTCTGTCTCTGTCTCTGTCCCTGTCTCCGTCTCTGTCTCTGTCTCTGTCCTTGTCTCTGTCTATGTCGCTGTCTCTCCCTCTGTCTCTGTCTCCGTATCAGCCTCTGTCTCTGTCTCTGTGTCTATCTCTGCCTCTGACTCTGTCGCTGTCCCTGTCTATGTCTCTGTCTCTGTCTCTGTCTCCGTTTGCGTCTCTGTCTCTGTCTCCGTCTCTGTCTCTGTCTCTGGCTCTCTCGCTGTCTCTGTCTCTGTCTGTGTCTCTGTCTCTGTCTCAGTCTCTGTCTCTGCCGCTTTCTCTGTCTCTGTCTCTGTCTCTGTTTCTGTCTCTGTCTCTCTCTCTGTCTCTGTCTCTGCCTCTGTTTCTGTCTCTGTCTCTGTCTCTGTCTCTGTCTCTGTCTCTGTCTCTGGCTCTCTCTCTGTCCCCGTCTCTGTCTCTGTGTCTGTCTCTGTCTCTGTCTCTGTCTCTGTCTCTGTCTCTGCCTCTGTCTCTATCCCCGTATCTGTCTCTGTCTCTGTTTCTGTCTCTGCCTCTGTCTCTGTCTCTGCCTCTGTCTCTGCCCCGTCCCTCTCCCTGGCCCTGTCGCTGTCTCTGTCTCTGTCTCTGTCTATGCATCTGTCTCTGTCTCTGTCTCCGTCTCTGTCTCTGTCTCTGGCTCTCTCTCTGTCTCTGTCTCTGTCTGTGTCTCTGTCTCTGTCTCTGTCTCTGTATCAGTGTCTGTCTCTGTCTCTGTCTCTGTC
Organism: Megachile willughbiella; assembly: GCA_945859595.2. Classification (NCBI taxonomy): domain Eukaryota; kingdom Metazoa; phylum Arthropoda; class Insecta; order Hymenoptera; family Megachilidae; genus Megachile; species Megachile willughbiella. The sequence continues at coordinate 582,406 of CAMAOD020000141.1, forward strand.
CCTGTCTCTGTCTCTGTCTCTGTCTCTGTCTCTGTCTCTGTCTCTGTCTCTGTGTCTGTCTCTCTCTCTGCCTCTGTCTCTATCCCCGTATCTGTCTCTGTCTCTGTTTCTGACTCCGTCTGCGTCTCTGTCTCTGCCCCCTCTCTGTCTCTGTCTCTGGCTCTCTCTCTGTCTCTGTCTCTGTCTGTGTCTCTGTCTCTGTCTCAGTCTCTGTCTCTGCCGCTTTCTCTGTCTCTGTCTCTGTCTCTGTTTCTGTCTCTGTCTCTCTCTCTGTCTCTGTCTCTGCCTCTGTTTCTGTCTCTGTCTCTGTCTCTGTCTCTGTCTCTCTCTCTGCCTCTGTCTCTGTCGCTGTCCCTGTCTATGTCTCTGTCTCTGTCTCTGTCTCCGTCTGCGTCTCTGTCTCTGTCTCCGTCTCTGTCTCTGTCTCTGGCTCTCTCTCTGTCTCTGTCTCTGTCTGTGTCTCTGTCTCTGTCTCAGTCTCTGTCTCTGCCGCTTTCTCTGTCTCTGTCTCTGTCTCTGTTTCTGTCTCTGTCTCTCTCTCTGTCTCTGTCTCTGCCTCTGTTTCTGTCTCTGTCTCTGTCTCTGTCTCTATCTCTCTCTGCCTCTGTCTCTATCCCCGTATCTGTCTCTGTCTCTGTTTCTGATTCTGCCTCTGTCTCTGTCTCTGCCTCTGTCTCTGCCCCATCCCACTCCCTGGCCCTGTCGCTGTCTCTGTCTCTGTCTCTGTCTCCGTCTCTGTCTCTGTCTCTGTCTCTGCCTCCGTCTCTGTCTCTGTCTCTGTCTCTGTCTCTGTCTCTGTCTCTGTCTCTGTCTGTGTCTCTGTCTCTGTCTCAGTCTCTGTCTCTGCCGCTTTCTCTGTCTCTGTCTCTGTCTCTGTTTCTGTCTCTGTCTCTCTCTCTGTCTCTGTCTCTGCCTCTGTTTCTGTCTCTGTCTCTGTCTCTGTCTCTATCTCTCTCTGCCTCTGTCTCTATCCCCGTATCTGTCTCTGTCTCTGTTTCTGATTCTGCCTCTGTCTCTGTCTCTGCCTCTGTCTCTGCCCCATCCCACTCCCTGGCCCTGTCGCTGTCTCTGTCTCTGTCTCTGTCTCCGTCTCTGTCTCTGTCTCTGTCTCTGCCTCCGTCTCTGTCTCTGTCTCTGTCTCTGTCTCTGTCTCTGTCTCTGTCTCTGTCTCTGTCTCTGTCTCTGTCTCTGTTTCTGCCTCTGCCTCTGCCTCTGCCTCTGCCTCTGTCTCTGTCTCTGTCACTGTCTCTTCCTCTGTCTCTGTCTCTGTCTCTGTCCCTGGCTCTGTCTCTGCCTCTGTCTCTGTTTCTGTCTCTGTCTCTGTCTCTGTCTGTGTCTCTGCTTCTGTCTCGGTCTTTGTCTCCGTCTCTGTCTCTGTCTCTGTATATGTATTTGTCTCTGTCTCTGTCTCTGTCTCTGTCTCTGAATCAGTCTCTGTCGCTGTCTCTCCCTCTGTCTCTGTCTCCGTCTCTGTCCCTGGCTCTGTCTCTGCCTCTGTCTCCGTCTCTGTCTCTGTCTCGGTCTTTGTCTCCGTCTCTGTCTCTGTCTCTGTCTCTGTCTCTGTCTCTGTCTCTGTCTCTGTCTCTGTCTCTGTCTCTGTCTCTGTCTCTGTCTCTGTCTCTGTCTCTGTTTCTGCCTCTGCCTCTGCCTCTGCCTCTGCCTCTGTCTCTGTCTCTGTCACTGCCTCTTCCTCTGTCTCTGTCTCTGTCTCTGTCCCTGGCTCTGTCTCTGCCTCCGTCTCTGTTTCTGTCTCTGTCTGTGTCTCTTTCTGTGTCTTTGCTTCTGTCTCGGTCTTTGTCTCCGTCTCTGTCTCTGTCTCTGTATATGTATTTGTCTCTGTCTCTGTCTCTGTCTCTGTCTCTGTCTCTGAATCAGTCTCTGTCGCTGTCTCTCCCTCTGTCTCTGTCTCCGTCTCTGTCCCTGGCTCTGTCTCTCCCTCTGTCTCCGTCTCTGTCTCTGTCTCGGTCTTTGTCTCCGTCACTGTCTCTGTCTCTGTCTCTGTCTCTGTCTCTGTCTCTGTCTCTGTCTCTGTCTCTGCCTCTGTCTCTGTCTCTGTCTCTGTCTCTGTCTCTGTCGCTGTCTCTCCCTCTGTCCCTGTCTCCGTCTCTGCCTCTGTCTCTGTCTCTGTCTCTGTCTCTGTCTCTGTCTCTGTCTCTGTGTCTCCCACTGTCTCTGTCTCTGTCTCTGTCTCTGTCTCCGTCTCTGTCTCTGTCTCTGTCTCTGTCTCTGTCTCTGTCTCTGTCTCTGTCTCTGTCTCTGTCTCTGTCTATGTCGCTGTCTCTCCCTCTGTCTCTGTCTCCGTATCAGCCTCTGTCTCTGTCTCTGTGTCTATCTCTGCCTCTGAATCTGTCGCTGTCCCTGTCTACGTCTCTGTCTCTGTCTCTGTCTCCGTCTGCGTCTCTGTCTCTGTCTCTGTCTCTGTCTATGTCGCTGTCTCTCCCTCTGTCTCTGTCTCCGTATCAGCCTCTATCTCTGTCTCTGTGTCTATCTCTGCCTCTGAATCTGTCGCTGTCCCTGTCTATGTCTCTGTCTCTGTCTCTGTCTCCGTCTGCGTCTCTGTCTCTGTCTCCGTCTCTGTCTCTGTCTCTGGCTCTCTCTCTGTCTCTGTCTCTGTCTGTGTCTCTGTCTCTGTCTCTGTCTCTGTCTCTGTCTCTGTCTCTGTCTCTGTCTCCGTCTCTGTCTCTGTCTCTGGCTCTCTCTCTGTCTCTGTCTCTGTCTGTGTCTCTGTCTCTGTCTCTGTCTCTGTCTCTGTCTCTGTCTCTGTCTCTGTCTCTGTCTCTGTCTCTGTCTCTGTCTCTGTCTCTGTCTCTGTCTCTGTCTCTGTTTCTGCCTCTGCCTCTGCCTCTGTCTCTGTCTCTGTCGCTGTCTCTCCCTCTGTCCCTGTCTCCGTCTCCGTCTCTGGCTCTGTCTCTGCCTCTGTCTCCGTCTCTGTCTCTGTCTCTGCCTCGGTCTTTGTCTCCGTCTCTGGCTCTGTCTCTGCCTCTGTCTCTGTCTCTGTCTCTGTCTCTGTCTCTGTCTCTGTCTCTGTCTCTGTCTCTGTCTCTGTCTCTGTCTCTGTCTCTGTCTCTATCTCTGTCTCTGTCTCTGTCTATGTCGCTGTCTCTCACTCTGTCTCTGTCTCCGTATCAGCCTCTGTCTCTGTGTCTATCTCTGCCTCTGACTCTGTCGCTGTCCCTGTCTATGTCTCTGTCTCTGTCTCTGTCTCTGTCTCCGTCTGCGTCTCTGTCTCTGTCTCCGTCTCTGTCTCTGTCTCTGGCTCTCTCTCTGTCTCTGTCTCTGTCTGTGTCTCTGTCTCTGTCTCTATCTCTGTATCAGTGTCTGTCTCAGTCTCTGTCTCTGTCCCCGTCTCTGTCTCTGTGTCTGTCTCGGTCTCTGTCTCTGTCTCTGTCTCTGTCTCTGTCTCTGTCTCTGTCTCTGTCTCTGTCTCTGTCTATGCATCTGTCTCTGTTTCTGTCTCTGTCTCTGTCGCTGTCTCTGTCCCTGTCTGTATCTCCGTCTTTGTCTCCGTCCCTGTCTCTGCCTCTGCCTCTGCCTCTGTCTCCGTCTCTCTCGCTGTCTCTCCCTCTGTCCCTGTCTCCGTCTCTGTCCCTGGCTCTGTCTCTACCTCTGTCTCCGTCTCTGTCTCTGTCTCGGTCTTTGTATCCGTCTCCGTCTCTGTCTCTGTCTCTGTTTCTGTCTCTGCCTCTGTCTCTGCCTCTGTCTTTGTCTCTGTCTCTGTCCCTGTCTCCGTCTCTGTCTCTGTCTCTGTCTCTGTCTCTGTCTCTGTCCCTGTCTCTGTCTATGTCGCTGTCTCTCCCTCTGTCTCTGTCTCCGTATCAGCCTCTGTCTCTGTCTCTGTGTCTATCTCTGCCTCTGACTCTGTCGCTGTCCCTGTCTATGTCTCTGTCTCTGTCTCTGTCTCCGTCTGCCTCTCTGTCTCTGTCTCCGTCTCTGTCTCTGTCTCTGTCTCTGTCTCTGTCTCTGTCTCTGTCTCTGTCTCTGTCTCTGCCTCTGTCTCTGTCTCTGTCTCTGTCTCTGTCTCTGTCTCTGTCTCTGTCTCTGTCTCTGTCTCTGTCTCTGTTTCTGTCTCTGTCTCTGTCGCTGTCTCTGTCCCTGTCTGTATCTCTGTCTCTGTCTCCGTCCCTGTCTCTGCCTCTGCCTCTGCCTCTGTCTCTGTCTCTGTCGCTGTCTCTCCCTCTGTCCCTGTCTCCGTCTCTGTCCCTGGCTCTGTCTCTGCCTCTGTCTCCGTCTCTGTCTCTGTCTCGGTCTTTGTATCCGTCTCTGTCTCTGTCTCTGTCTCTGTTTCTGTCTCTGCCTCTGTCTCTGTCTCTGCCTCTGTCTCTGTCTCTGTCTCTGTCCCTGTCTCCGTCTCTGTCTCTGTCTCTGTCCTTGTCTCTGTCTATGTCGCTGTCTCTCCCTCTGTCTCTGTCTCCGTATCAGCCTCTGTCTCTGTCTCTGTGTCTATCTCTGCCTCTGACTCTGTCGCTGTCCCTGTCTATGTCTCTGTCTCTGTCTCTGTCTCCGTTTGCGTCTCTGTCTCTGTCTCCGTCTCTGTCTCTGTCTCTGGCTCTCTCGCTGTCTCTGTCTCTGTCTGTGTCTCTGTCTCTGTCTCAGTCTCTGTCTCTGCCGCTTTCTCTGTCTCTGTCTCTGTCTCTGTTTCTGTCTCTGTCTCTCTCTCTGTCTCTGTCTCTGCCTCTGTTTCTGTCTCTGTCTCTGTCTCTGTCTCTGTCTCTGTCTCTGTCTCTGGCTCTCTCTCTGTCCCCGTCTCTGTCTCTGTGTCTGTCTCTGTCTCTGTCTCTGTCTCTGTCTCTGTCTCTGCCTCTGTCTCTATCCCCGTATCTGTCTCTGTCTCTGTTTCTGTCTCTGCCTCTGTCTCTGTCTCTGCCTCTGTCTCTGCCCCGTCCCTCTCCCTGGCCCTGTCGCTGTCTCTGTCTCTGTCTCTGTCTATGCATCTGTCTCTGTCTCTGTCTCCGTCTCTGTCTCTGTCTCTGGCTCTCTCTCTGTCTCTGTCTCTGTCTGTGTCTCTGTCTCTGTCTCTGTCTCTGTATCAGTGTCTGTCTCTGTCTCTGTCTCTGTCCCTGTCTCTGTCTCTGTCTCTGTCTCTGTCTCTGTCTCTGTCTCTGTCTCTGTGTCTGTCTCTCTCTCTGCCTCTGTCTCTATCCCCGTATCTGTCTCTGTCTCTGTTTCTGACTCCGTCTGCGTCTCTGTCTCTGCCCCCTCTCTGTCTCTGTCTCTGGCTCTCTCTCTGTCTCTGTCTCTGTCTGTGTCTCTGTCTCTGTCTCAGTCTCTGTCTCTGCCGCTTTCTCTGTCTCTGTCTCTGTCTCTGTTTCTGTCTCTGTCTCTCTCTCTGTCTCTGTCTCTGCCTCTGTTTCTGTCTCTGTCTCTGTCTCTGTCTCTGTCTCTCTCTCTGCCTCTGTCTCTGTCGCTGTCCCTGTCTATGTCTCTGTCTCTGTCTCTGTCTCCGTCTGCGTCTCTGTCTCTGTCTCCGTCTCTGTCTCTGTCTCTGGCTCTCTCTCTGTCTCTGTCTCTGTCTGTGTCTCTGTCTCTGTCTCAGTCTCTGTCTCTGCCGCTTTCTCTGTCTCTGTCTCTGTCTCTGTTTCTGTCTCTGTCTCTCTCTCTGTCTCTGTCTCTGCCTCTGTTTCTGTCTCTGTCTCTGTCTCTGTCTCTATCTCTCTCTGCCTCTGTCTCTATCCCCGTATCTGTCTCTGTCTCTGTTTCTGATTCTGCCTCTGTCTCTGTCTCTGCCTCTGTCTCTGCCCCATCCCACTCCCTGGCCCTGTCGCTGTCTCTGTCTCTGTCTCTGTCTCCGTGTCTGTCTCTGTCTCTGTCTCTGCCTCCGTCTCTGTCTCTGTCTCTGTCTCTGTCTCTGTCTCTGTCTCTGTCTCTGTCTGTGTCTCTGTCTCTGTCTCAGTCTCTGTCTCTGCCGCTTTCTCTGTCTCTGTCTCTGTCTCTGTTTCTGTCTCTGTCTCTCTCTCTGTCTCTGTCTCTGCCTCTGTTTCTGTCTCTGTCTCTGTCTCTGTCTCTATCTCTCTCTGCCTCTGTCTCTATCCCCGTATCTGTCTCTGTCTCTGTTTCTGATTCTGCCTCTGTCTCTGTCTCTGCCTCTGTCTCTGCCCCATCCCACTCCCTGGCCCTGTCGCTGTCTCTGTCTCTGTCTCTGTCTCCGTCTCTGTCTCTGTCTCTGTCTCTGCCTCCGTCTCTGTCTCTGTCTCTGTCTCTGTCTCTGTCTCTGTCTCTGTCTCTGTCTCTGTCTCTGTCTCTGTCTCTGTTTCTGCCTCTGCCTCTGCCTCTGCCTCTGCCTCTGTCTCTGTCTCTGTCACTGTCTCTTCCTCTGTCTCTGTCTCTGTCTCTGTCCCTGGCTCTGTCTCTGCCTCTGTCTCTGTTTCTGTCTCTGTCTCTGTCTCTGTCTGTGTCTCTGCTTCTGTCTCGGTCTTTGTCTCCGTCTCTGTCTCTGTCTCTGTATATGTATTTGTCTCTGTCTCTGTCTCTGTCTCTGTCTCTGAATCAGTCTCTGTCGCTGTCTCTCCCTCTGTCTCTGTCTCCGTCTCTGTCCCTGGCTCTGTCTCTGCCTCTGTCTCCGTCTCTGTCTCTGTCTCGGTCTTTGTCTCCGTCTCTGTCTCTGTCTCTGTCTCTGTCTCTGTCTCTGTCTCTGTCTCTGTCTCTGTCTCTGTCTCTGTCTCTGTCTCTGTCTCTGTCTCTGTCTCTGTTTCTGCCTCTGCCTCTGCCTCTGCCTCTGCCTCTGTCTCTGTCTCTGTCACTGCCTCTTCCTCTGTCTCTGTCTCTGTCTCTGTCCCTGGCTCTGTCTCTGCCTCCGTCTCTGTTTCTGTCTCTGTCTGTGTCTCTTTCTGTGTCTTTGCTTCTGTCTCGGTCTTTGTCTCCGTCTCTGTCTCTGTCTCTGTATATGTATTTGTCTCTGTCTCTGTCTCTGTCTCTGTCTCTGTCTCTGAATCAGTCTCTGTCGCTGTCTCTCCCTCTGTCTCTGTCTCCGTCTCTGTCCCTGGCTCTGTCTCTCCCTCTGTCTCCGTCTCTGTCTCTGTCTCGGTCTTTGTCTCCGTCACTGTCTCTGTCTCTGTCTCTGTCTCTGTCTCTGTCTCTGTCTCTGTCTCTGTCTCTGCCTCTGTCTCTGTCTCTGTCTCTGTCTCTGTCTCTGTCGCTGTCTCTCCCTCTGTCCCTGTCTCCGTCTCTGCCTCTGTCTCTGTCTCTGTCTCTGTCTCTGTCTCTGTCTCTGTCTCTGTGTCTCCCACTGTCTCTGTCTCTGTCTCTGTCTCTGTCTCCGTCTCTGTCTCTGTCTCTGTCTCTGTCTCTGTCTCTGTCTCTGTCTCTGTCTCTGTCTCTGTCTCTGTCTATGTCGCTGTCTCTCCCTCTGTCTCTGTCTCCGTATCAGCCTCTGTCTCTGTCTCTGTGTCTATCTCTGCCTCTGAATCTGTCGCTGTCCCTGTCTACGTCTCTGTCTCTGTCTCTGTCTCCGTCTGCGTCTCTGTCTCTGTCTCTGTCTCTGTCTATGTCGCTGTCTCTCCCTCTGTCTCTGTCTCCGTATCAGCCTCTATCTCTGTCTCTGTGTCTATCTCTGCCTCTGAATCTGTCGCTGTCCCTGTCTATGTCTCTGTCTCTGTCTCTGTCTCCGTCTGCGTCTCTGTCTCTGTCTCCGTCTCTGTCTCTGTCTCTGGCTCTCTCTCTGTCTCTGTCTCTGTCTGTGTCTCTGTCTCTGTCTCTGTCTCTGTCTCTGTCTCTGTCTCTGTCTCTGTCTCTGTCTCTGTCTCTGTCTCTGTCTCTGTTTCTGCCTCTGCCTCTGCCTCTGTCTCTGTCTCTGTCGCTGTCTCTCCCTCTGTCCCTGTCTCCGTCTCCGTCTCTGGCTCTGTCTCTGCCTCTGTCTCCGTCTCTGTCTCTGTCTCTGCCTCGGTCTTTGTCTCCGTCTCTGTCTCCGTCTCTGGCTCTGTCTCTGCCTCTGTCTCCGTCTCTGTCTCTGTCTCGGTCTTTGTCTCCGTCTCTGTCTCTGTCTCTGTCTCTGTCTCTGTCTCTGTCTCTGTCTCTGTCTGTGTCTCTGCTTCTGTCTCGGTCTTTGTCTCCGTCTCTGTCTCTGTATCTGTATTTGTCTCTGTCTCTGTCTCTGTCTCTGTCTCTGTCTCTGTCTCTGTCTCTGTCTCTGTCTCTGTCTCTGTCTCTGCCTCTGTCTCTATCCCCGTATCTGTCTCTGTCTCTGTCTCTGTGTCTGTCTCTGTCTCTGTCTCTGTCTCTGTCTCTGTCTCTGTCTCTGTCTCTGTCTCTGTCTCTGTCTCTGTCTCTGTCTCTGTCACTGTCTCTGTCTCTGTCTCTGTCTCTGTCTCTGTCTCTGTCTCTGTCCCTGGCTCTGTCTCTGCCTCCGTCTCTGTTTCTGTCTCTGTCTGTGTCTCTGTCTGTGTCTTTGCTTCTGTCTCGGTCTTTGTCTCCGTCTCTGTCTCTGTCTCTGTATATGTATTTGTCTCTGTCTCTGTCTCTGTCTCTGTCTCTGTCTCTGTCTCTGAATCAGTCTCTGTCGCTGTCTCTCCCTCTGTCTCTGTCTCCGTCTCTGTCCCTGGCTCTGTCTCTGCCTCTGTCTCCGTCTCTGTCTCTGTCTCGGTCTTTGTCTCCGTCACTGTCTCTGTCTCTGTCTCTGTCTCTGTCTCTGTCTCTGTCTCTGCCTCTGTCTCTGTCTCTGTCTCTGTCTCTGTCTCTGTCGCTGTCTCTCCCTCTGTCCCTGTCTCCGTCTCTGCCTCTGTCTCTGTCTCTGTCTCTGTCTCTGTCTCTGTCTCTGTCTCTGTGTCTCTCTCTGTCTCTGTCTCTGTCTCTGTCTCTGTCTCCGTCTCTGTCTCTGTCTCTGTCTCTGTCTCTGTCTATGTCGCTGTCTCTCCCTCTGTCTCTGTCTCCGTATCAGCCTCTGTCTCTGTCTCTGTGTCTATCTCTGCCTCTGACTCTGACGCTGTCCCTGTCTATGTCTCTGTCTCTGTCTCTGTCTCCGTCTGCGTCTCTGTCTCTGTCTCCGTCTCTGTCTCTGTCTCTGGCTCTCTCTCTGTCTCTGTCTCTGTCTGTGTCTCTGTCTCTGTCTCAGTCTCTGTCTCTGCCGCTTTCTCTGTCTCTGTCTCTGTCTCTGTTTCTGTCTCCGTCTCTCTCTCTGTCTCTGTCTTTGCCTCTGTCTCTGTCTCTGTCTCTGTCTCTGTCTCTGTCTCTGTCTCTGCCTCTGTCTCTATCCCCGTATCTGTCTCTGTCTCTGTTTCTGCCTCTGCCTCTGTCTCTGTCTCTGCCTCTGTCTCTGCCCCGTCCCTTTCCCTGGCCCTGTCGCTGTCTCTGTCTCTGTCTCTGTCTATGCATCTGTCCCTGTCTCTGTCTCCGTCTCTGTCTCTGGCTCTGTCTCTGTCTCTGTCTCTGTCTCTGTCTCTGTCTCTGTCTCTGTCTCTGTCTATGCATCTGTCTCTGTTTCTGTCTCTGTCTCTGTCTCTGTCTCTGTCTCTGTCTCTGTCTCTGTCTCTGGCTCTCTCTCTGTCTCTGTCTCTGTCTGTGTCTCTGTCTCTGTCTCCGTCACTGTCTCTGCCGCTGTCTCTGTCTCTGTCTATGCATCTGTCTCTGTTTCTGTCTCTGTCTCTGTCTCTGTCTCTGTCTCTGTCTCTGTCTCTGTCTCTGTCTCTGTCTCTGTCTCTGTCTCTGTCTCTGTCTCTGTCTCTGTCTCTGTCTCTGTCTCTGTCTCTGTCTGTGTCTCTGCTTCTGTCTCGGTCTTTGTCTCCGTCTCTGTCTCTGTATCTGTATTTGTCTCTGTCTCTGTCTCTGTCTCTGTCTCTGTATCAGTCTCTGTCTCTCTCTCTGTCTCTGTCTCTGTCTCTGTCTCTGTCTCTGTCTCTGTCTCTGTCTCTGTCTCTGTCTCTCCCTCTGTCTCTGTCTCTCCCTCTGTCTCTGTCTCTGTCTCTGTCCCTGGCTCTGTCTCTGCCTCTGTCTCTGTTTCTGTCTCTGTCTCTGTCTCTGTCTGTGTCTCTGCTTCTGTCTCGGTCTTTGTCTCCGTCTCTGTCTCTGTCTCTGTATCTGTATTTGTCTCTGTCTCTGTCTCTGTCTCTGTATCAGTGTCTGTCTCTGTCTCTGTCTCTGTCTCTGTCGCTGTCTCTCCCTCTGTCTCTGTCTCCGTCCCTGTGTCTGCCTCTGCCTCTGCCTCTGCCTCTGTCTCTGTCTCTGTCGCTGTCTCTCCCTCTGTCCCTGTCTCCGTCTCTGTCCCTGGCTCTGTCTCTGCCTCTGTCTCCGTCTCTGTCTCTGTCTCGGTCTTTGTATCCGTCTCTGTCTCTGTCTCTGTCTCTGTTTCTGTCTCTGCCTCTGTCTCTGTCTCTGCCTCTGTCTCTGTCTCTGTCTCTGTCCCTGTCTCCGTCTCTGCCTCTGTCTCTGTCTCTGTCTCTGTCTCTGTCGCTCTCTCTGTCCCTGTCTGTATCTCTGTCTCTGTCTCCGTCCCTGTCTCTGCCTCTGTCTCTGCCTCTGTCTCTGTCTCTGTCGCAGTCTCTCCCTCTGTCCCTGTCTCCGTCTCTCTCCCTGGCTCTGTCTCTGCCTCTGTCTCCGTCTCTGTCTCTGTCTCGGTCTTTGTATCCGTCTCTGTCTCTGTCTCTGTCTCTGTCTCTGTCTCTGTCTCTGTCTCTGTCTCTGTCTCTGTCTCTGTCTCTGTCTCTGTCTCTGTCTCTGTCTCTGTCTCTGTTTCTGCCTCTGCCTCTGCCTCTGTCTCTGTCTCTGTCGCTGTCTCTCCCTCTGTCCCTGTCTCCGTCTCCGTCTCTGGCTCTGTCTCTGCCTCTGTCTCCGTCTCTGTCTCTGTCTCTGCCTCGGTCTTTGTCTCCGTCTCTGGCTCTGTCTCTGCCTCTGTCTCTGTCTCTGTCTCTGTCTCTGTCTCTGTCTCTGTCTCTGTCTCTGTCTCTGTCTCTGTCTCTGTCTCTGTCTCTGTCTCTATCTCTGTCTCTGTCTCTGTCTATGTCGCTGTCTCTCACTCTGTCTCTGTCTCCGTATCAGCCTCTGTCTCTGTGTCTATCTCTGCCTCTGACTCTGTCGCTGTCCCTGTCTATGTCTCTGTCTCTGTCTCTGTCTCTGTCTCCGTCTGCGTCTCTGTCTCTGTCTCCGTCTCTGTCTCTGTCTCTGGCTCTCTCTCTGTCTCTGTCTCTGTCTGTGTCTCTGTCTCTGTCTCTATCTCTGTATCAGTGTCTGTCTCAGTCTCTGTCTCTGTCCCCGTCTCTGTCTCTGTGTCTGTCTCGGTCTCTGTCTCTGTCTCTGTCTCTGTCTCTGTCTCTGTCTCTGTCTCTGTCTCTGTCTCTGTCTATGCATCTGTCTCTGTTTCTGTCTCTGTCTCTGTCGCTGTCTCTGTCCCTGTCTGTATCTCCGTCTTTGTCTCCGTCCCTATCTCTGCCTCTGCCTCTGCCTCTGTCTCCGTCTCTCTCGCTGTCTCTCCCTCTGTCCCTGTCTCCGTCTCTGTCCCTGGCTCTGTCTCTGCCTCTGTCTCCGTCTCTGTCTCTGTCTCGGTCTTTGTATCCGTCTCCGTCTCTGTCTCTGTCTCTGTTTCTGTCTCTGCCTCTGTCTCTGCCTCTGTCTTTGTCTCTGTCTCTGTCCCTGTCTCCGTCTCTGTCTCTGTCTCTGTCTCTGTCTCTGTCTCTGTCCCTGTCTCTGTCTATGTCGCTGTCTCTCCCTCTGTCTCTGTCTCCGTATCAGCCTCTGTCTCTGTCTCTGTGTCTATCTCTGCCTCTGACTCTGTCGCTGTCCCTGTCTATGTCTCTGTCTCTGTCTCTGTCTCCGTCTGCCTCTCTGTCTCTGTCTCCGTCTCTGTCTCTGTCTCTGTCTCTGTCTCTGTCTCTGTCTCTGTCTCTGTCTCTGTCTCTGCCTCTGTCTCTGTCTCTGTCTCTGTCTCTGTCTCTGTCTCTGTCTCTGTCTCTGTCTCTGTCTCTGTCTCTGTCTCTGTCTCTGTTTCTGTCTCTGTCTCTGTCGCTGTCTCTGTCCCTGTCTGTATCTCTGTCTCTGTCTCCGTCCCTGTCTCTGCCTCTGCCTCTGCCTCTGTCTCTGTCTCTGTCGCTGTCTCTCCCTCTGTCCCTGTCTCCGTCTCTGTCCCTGGCTCTGTCTCTGCCTCTGTCTCCGTCTCTGTCTCTGTCTCGGTCTTTGTATCCGTCTCTGTCTCTGTCTCTGTCTCTGTTTCTGTCTCTGCCTCTGTCTCTGTCTCTGCCTCTGTCTCTGTCTCTGTCTCTGTCCCTGTCTCCGTCTCTGTCTCTGTCTCTGTCCTTGTCTCTGTCTATGTCGCTGTCTCTCCCTCTGTCTCTGTCTCCGTATCAGCCTCTGTCTCTGTCTCTGTGTCTATCTCTGCCTCTGACTCTGTCGCTGTCCCTGTCTATGTCTCTGTCTCTGTCTCTGTCTCCGTTTGCGTCTCTGTCTCTGTCTCCGTCTCTGTCTCTGTCTCTGGCTCTCTCGCTGTCTCTGTCTCTGTCTGTGTCTCTGTCTCTGTCTCAGTCTCTGTCTCTGCCGCTTTCTCTGTCTCTGTCTCTGTCTCTGTTTCTGTCTCTGTCTCTCTCTCTGTCTCTGTCTCTGCCTCTGTTTCTGTCTCTGTCTCTGTCTCTGTCTCTGTCTCTGTCTCTGTCTCTGGCTCTCTCTCTGTCCCCGTCTCTGTCTCTGTGTCTGTCTCTGTCTCTGTCTCTGTCTCTGTCTCTGTCTCTGCCTCTGTCTCTATCCCCGTATCTGTCTCTGTCTCTGTTTCTGTCTCTGCCTCTGTCTCTGTCTCTGCCTCTGTCTCTGCCCCGTCCCTCTCCCTGGCCCTGTCGCTGTCTCTGTCTCTGTCTCTGTCTATGCATCTGTCTCTGTCTCTGTCTCCGTCTCTGTCTCTGTCTCTGGCTCTCTCTCTGTCTCTGTCTCTGTCTGTGTCTCTGTCTCTGTCTCTGTCTCTGTATCAGTGTCTGTCTCTGTCTCTGTCTCTGTCCCTGTCTCTGTCTCTGTCTCTGTCTCTGTCTCTGTCTCTGTCTCTGTCTCTGTGTCTGTCTCTCTCTCTGCCTCTGTCTCTATCCCCGTATCTGTCTCTGTCTCTGTTTCTGACTCCGTCTGCGTCTCTGTCTCTGCCCCCCCTCTGTCTCTGTCTCTGGCTCTCTCTCTGTCTCTGTCTCTGTCTGTGTCTCTGTCTCTGTCTCAGTCTCTGTCTCTGCCGCTTTCTCTGTCTCTGTCTCTGTCTCTGTTTCTGTCTCTGTCTCTCTCTCTGTCTCTGTCTCTGCCTCTGTTTCTGTCTCTGTCTCTGTCTCTGTCTCTGTCTCTCTCTCTGCCTCTGTCTCTGTCGCTGTCCCTGTCTATGTCTCTGTCTCTGTCTCTGTCTCCGTCTGCGTCTCTGTCTCTGTCTCCGTCTCTGTCTCTGTCTCTGGCTCTCTCTCTGTCTCTGTCTCTGTCTGTGTCTCTGTCTCTGTCTCAGTCTCTGTCTCTGCCGCTTTCTCTGTCTCTGTCTCTGTCTCTGTTTCTGTCTCTGTCTCTCTCTCTGTCTCTGTCTCTGCCTCTGTTTCTGTCTCTGTCTCTGTCTCTGTCTCTATCTCTCTCTGCCTCTGTCTCTATCCCCGTATCTGTCTCTGTCTCTGTTTCTGATTCTGCCTCTGTCTCTGTCTCTGCCTCTGTCTCTGCCCCATCCCACTCCCTGGCCCTGTCGCTGTCTCTGTCTCTGTCTCTGTCTCCGTCTCTGTCTCTGTCTCTGTCTCTGCCTCCGTCTCTGTCTCTGTCTCTGTCTCTGTCTCTGTCTCTGTCTCTGTCTCTGTCTGTGTCTCTGTCTCTGTCTCAGTCTCTGTCTCTGCCGCTTTCTCTGTCTCTGTCTCTGTCTCTGTTTCTGTCTCTGTCTCTCTCTCTGTCTCTGTCTCTGCCTCTGTTTCTGTCTCTGTCTCTGTCTCTGTCTCTATCTCTCTCTGCCTCTGTCTCTATCCCCGTATCTGTCTCTGTCTCTGTTTCTGATTCTGCCTCTGTCTCTGTCTCTGCCTCTGTCTCTGCCCCATCCCACTCCCTGGCCCTGTCGCTGTCTCTGTCTCTGTCTCTGTCTCCGTCTCTGTCTCTGTCTCTGTCTCTGCCTCCGTCTCTGTCTCTGTCTCTGTCTCTGTCTCTGTCTCTGTCTCTGTCTCTGTCTCTGTCTCTGTCTCTGTCTCTGTCTCTGTTTCTGCCTCTGCCTCTGCCTCTGCCTCTGCCTCTGTCTCTGTCTCTGTCACTGTCTCTTCCTCTGTCTCTGTCTCTGTCTCTGTCCCTGGCTCTGTCTCTGCCTCTGTCTCTGTTTCTGTCTCTGTCTCTGTCTCTGTCTGTGTCTCTGCTTCTGTCTCGGTCTTTGTCTCCGTCTCTGTCTCTGTCTCTGTATATGTATTTGTCTCTGTCTCTGTCTCTGTCTCTGTCTCTGAATCAGTCTCTGTCGCTGTCTCTCCCTCTGTCTCTGTCTCCGTCTCTGTCCCTGGCTCTGTCTCTGCCTCTGTCTCCGTCTCTGTCTCTGTCTCGGTCTTTGTCTCCGTCTCTGTCTCTGTCTCTGTCTCTGTCTCTGTCTCTGTCTCTGTCTCTGTCTCTGTCTCTGTCTCTGTCTCTGTCTCTGTCTCTGTCTCTGTCTCTGTTTCTGCCTCTGCCTCTGCCTCTGCCTCTGCCTCTGTCTCTGTCTCTGTCACTGCCTCTTCCTCTGTCTCTGTCTCTGTCTCTGTCCCTGGCTCTGTCTCTGCCTCCGTCTCTGTTTCTGTCTCTGTCTGTGTCTCTTTCTGTGTCTTTGCTTCTGTCTCGGTCTTTGTCTCCGTCTCTGTCTCTGTCTCTGTATATGTATTTGTCTCTGTCTCTGTCTCTGTCTCTGTCTCTGTCTCTGAATCAGTCTCTGTCGCTGTCTCTCCCTCTGTCTCTGTCTCCGTCTCTGTCCCTGGCTCTGTCTCTCCCTCTGTCTCCGTCTCTGTCTCTGTCTCGGTCTTTGTCTCCGTCACTGTCTCTGTCTCTGTCTCTGTCTCTGTCTCTGTCTCTGTCTCTGTCTCTGTCTCTGCCTCTGTCTCTGTCTCTGTCTCTGTCTCTGTCTCTGTCGCTGTCTCTCCCTCTGTCCCTGTCTCCGTCTCTGCCTCTGTCTCTGTCTCTGTCTCTGTCTCTGTCTCTGTCTCTGTCTCTGTGTCTCCCACTGTCTCTGTCTCTGTCTCTGTCTCTGTCTCCGTCTCTGTCTCTGTCTCTGTCTCTGTCTCTGTCTCTGTCTCTGTCTCTGTCTCTGTCTCTGTCTATGTCGCTGTCTCTCCCTCTGTCTCTGTCTCCGTATCAGCCTCTGTCTCTGTCTCTGTGTCTATCTCTGCCTCTGAATCTGTCGCTGTCCCTGTCTACGTCTCTGTCTCTGTCTCTGTCTCCGTCTGCGTCTCTGTCTCTGTCTCTGTCTCTGTCTATGTCGCTGTCTCTCCCTCTGTCTCTGTCTCCGTATCAGCCTCTATCTCTGTCTCTGTGTCTATCTCTGCCTCTGAATCTGTCGCTGTCCCTGTCTATGTCTCTGTCTCTGTCTCTGTCTCCGTCTGCGTCTCTGTCTCTGTCTCCGTCTCTGTCTCTGTCTCTGGCTCTCTCTCTGTCTCTGTCTCTGTCTGTGTCTCTGTCTCTGTCTCTGTCTCTGTCTCTGTCTCTGTCTCTGTCTCTGTCTCTGTCTCTGTCTCTGTCTCTGTCTCTGTCTCTGTTTCTGCCTCTGCCTCTGCCTCTGTCTCTGTCTCTGTCGCTGTCTCTCCCTCTGTCCCTGTCTCCGTCTCCGTCTCTGGCTCTGTCTCTGCCTCTGTCTCCGTCTCTGTCTCTGTCTCTGCCTCGGTCTTTGTCTCCGTCTCTGTCTCCGTCTCTGGCTCTGTCTCTGCCTCTGTCTCCGTCTCTGTCTCTGTCTCGGTCTTTGTCTCCGTCTCTGTCTCTGTCTCTGTCTCTGTCTCTGTCTCTGTCTCTGTCTCTGTCTGTGTCTCTGCTTCTGTCTCGGTCTTTGTCTCCGTCTCTGTCTCTGTATCTGTATTTGTCTCTGTCTCTGTCTCTGTCTCTGTCTCTGTATCAGTCTCTGTCTCTCTCTCTGTCTCTGTCTCTGTCTCTGTCTCTGTCTCTGTCTCTGTCTCTGTCTCTGTCTCTGTCTCTGTCTCTCCCTCCGTCTCTGTCTCTCCCTCTGTCTCTGTCTCTGTCTCTGTCCCTGGCTCTGTCTCTGCCTCTGTCTCTGTTTCTGTCTCTGTCTCTGTCGCTGTCTCTGTCCCTGTCTGTATCTCTGTCTCTGTCTCCGTCCCTGTCTCTGCCTCTGTCTCTGCCTCTGTCTCTGTCTCTGTCGCTGTCTCTCCCTCTGTCCCTGTCTCCGTCTCTGTCCCTGGCTCTGTCTCTGCCTCTGTCTCCGTCTCTGTCACTGTCTCGGTCTTTGTATCCGTCTCTGTCTCTGTCTCTGTCTCTGTTTCTGTCTCTGCCTCTGTCTCTGTCTCTGCCTCTGTCTCTGTCTCTGTCTCTGTCCCTATCTCCGTCTCTGTCTCTGTCTCTGTCTCTGTCTCTGTCTCTGTCGCTGTCTCTCCCTCTGTCTCTGTCTCCGTATCAGCCTCTGTCTCGGTCTCTGTGTCTATCTCTGCCTCTGACTCTGTCGCTGTCCCTGTCTATGTCTCTGTCTCTGTCTCTGTCTCCGTCTGCGTCTCTGTCTCTGTCTCCGTCTCTGTCTCTGTCTCTGGCTCTCTCTCTTTCTCTGTCTCTGTCTGTGTCTCTGTCTCTGTCTCAGTCTCTGTCTCTGCCGCTTTCTCTGTCTCTGTCTCTGTCTCTGTTTCTGTCTCTGTCTCTCTCTCTGTCTCTGTCTCTGCCTCTGTTTCTGTCTCTGTCTCTGTCTCTGTCTCTGTCTCTGTCTCTGCCTCTGTCTCTATCCCCGTATCTGTCTCTGTCTCTGTTTCTGTCTCTGCCTCTGTCTCTGTCTCTGCCTCTGTCTCTGCCCCGTCCCTCTCCCTGGCCCTGACGCTGTCTCTGTCTCTGTCTCTGTCTATGCATCTGTCTCTGTCTCTGTCTCCGTCTCTGTCTCTGTCTCTGTCTCTGTCTCTGTCTCCGTCTCTGTCTCTGTCTCTGTCTCTGTCTCTGTCTCTGTCTCTGTCTCTGTCTCTGTCTCTGCCTCTGTCTCTGTCTCTGTCGCAGTCTCTCCCTCTGTCCCTGTCTCCGTCTCTCTCCCTGGCTCTGTCTCTGCCTCTGTCTCCGTCTGTGTCTCTGTCTCGGTCTTTGTATCCGTCTCTGTCTCTGTCTCTGTCTCTGTTTCTGTCTCTGCCTCTGTCTCTGTCTCTGCCTCTGTCTCTGTCTCTGTCTCTGTCCCTGTCTCCGTCTCTGTCTCTGTCTCTGTCTCTGTCTCTGTCTATGTCGCTGTCTCTGCCTCTGTCTCTGTCTCCGTATCAGCCTCTGTCTCTGTCTCTGTGTTTATCTCTGCCTCTGACTCTGTCGCTGTCCCTGTCTATGTCTCTGTCTCTGTCTCTGTCTCCGCCTGCGTCTCTGTCTCTGTCTCCGTCTCTGTCTCTGTCTCTGGCTCTCTCTCTGTCTCTGTCTCTGTCTGTGTCTCTGTCTCTGTCTCAGTCTCTGTCTCTGCCGCTTTCTCTGTCTCTGTCTCTGTGTCTGTCTCTGTCTCTGTCTCTGTCTCTCTCTCTGTCTCTGTCTCTGCCTCTGTTTCTGTCTCTGTCTCTGTCTCTGTCTCTGTCTCTCTCTCTGCCTCTGTCTATATCCCCGTATCTGTCTCTGTCTCTGTTTCTGTCTCTGCCTCTGTCTCTGTCTCTGCCTCTGTCTCTGCCCCATCCCACTCCCTGGCCCTGTCGCTGTCTCTGTCTCTGTCTCTGTCTCTGTCTCTGTCTCTGTCTCTGTCTCTGTCTCCGTCTCTGTCTCTGTCTCTGTCTCTGTCTCTGTCTCTGTCTCTGTCTCTGTCTCTGTCTCTGTCTCTGTCTCTGTCTCTGTCTCTGTTTCTGCCTCTGCCTCTGCCTCTGCCTCTGCCTCTGTCTCTGTCTCTGTCACTGTCTCTTCCTCTGTCTCTGTCTCTGTCTCTGTCCCTGGCTCTGTCTCTGCCTCTGTCTCTGTTTCTGTCTCTGTCTCTGTCTCTGTCTGTGTCTCTGCTTCTGTCTCGGTCTTTGTCTCCGTCTCTGTCTCTGTCTCTGTATATGTATTTGTCTCTGTCTCTGTCTCTGTCTCTGTCTCTGAATCAGTCTCTGTCGCTGTCTCTCCCTCTGTCTCTGTCTCCGTCTCTGTCCCTGGCTCTGTCTCTGCCTCTGTCTCCGTCTCTGTCTCTGTCTCGGTCTTTGTCTCCGTCTCTGTCTCTGTCTCTGTCTCTGTCTCTGTCTCTGTCTCTGTCTCTGTCCCCGTATCTGTCTCTGTCTCTGCCCCGTCCCTCTCCCTGGCCCTGTCGCTGTCTCTGTCTCTGTCTCCGTCTCTGTCTCTGTCTCTGTCTCTGTTTCTGCCTCTGTCTCTGTCTCTGTCTCTGTCTCTGTCTATGTCGCTGTCTCTCCCTCTGTCTCTGTCTCCGTATCAGCCTCTGTCTCTGTCTCTGTGTCTATCTCTGCCTCTGACTCTGACGCTGTCCCTGTCTATGTCTCTGTCTCTGTCTCTGTCTCCGTCTGCGTCTCTGTCTCTGTCTCCGTCTCTGTCTCTGTCTCTGGCTCTGTCTCTGTCTCTGTCTCTGTCTCTGTCTCTGTCTCTGTCTCTGTCTCTGTCTCTGTCTCTGTCTATGCATCTGTCTCTGTTTCTGTCTCTGTCTCTGTCTCTGTATCTGTCTCTGTCTCTGTCTCTGGCTCTCTCTCTGTCTCTGTCTCTGTCTGTGTCTCTGTCTCTGTCTCCGTCACTGTCTCTGCCGCTGTCTCTGTCTCTGTCTACGCATCTGTCTCTGTTTCTGTCTCTGTCTCTGTCTCTGTCTCTGTCTCTGTCTCTGTCTCTGTCTCTGTCTCTGTCTCTGTCTCTGTCTCTGTCTGTGTCTCTGCTTCTGTCTCGGTCTTTGTCTCCGTCTCTGTCTCTGTATCTGTATTTGTCTCTGTCTCTGTCTCTGTCTCTGTCTCTGTATCAGTCTCTGTCTCTCTCTCTGTCTCTGTCTCTGTCTCTGTCTCTGTCTCTGTCTCTGTCTCTGTCTCTGTCTCTGTCTCTCCCTCTGCCTCTGTCTCTCCCTCTGTCTCTGTCTCTGTCTCTGTCGCTGTCTCTCCCTCTGTCCCTGTCTCCGTCTCTGTCCCTGGCTCTGTCTCTGCCTCTGTCTCCGTCTCTGTCTCTGTCTCGGTCTTTGTATCCGTCTCTGTCTCTGTCTCTGTCTCTGTTTCTGTCTCTGCCTCTGTCTCTGTCTCTGCCTCTGTCTCTGTCTCTGTCTCTGTCCCTGTCTCCGTCTCTGTCTCTGTCTCTGTCTCTGTCTCTGTCTATGTCTCTGTCTCTGTCTCTGTCTCTGCCTCTGTCTCTGTCTCTGTCTCTGTCTCTGTCGCTGTCTCTGTCCCTGTCTGTATCTCTGTCTCTGTCTCCGTCCCTGTCGCTGTCTCTGTCCCTGTCTGTATCTCTGTCTCTGTCTCCGTCCCTGTCTCTGCCTCTGTCTCTGCCTCTGTCTCTGTCTCTGTCTCTGTCTCTGTTTCTGTCTCTGCCTCTGTCTCTGTCTCTGCCTCTGTCTCTGTCTCTGTCTCTGTCCCTGTCTCCGTCTCTGTCTCTGTCTCTGTCTCTGTCTCTGTCTATGTCGCTGTCTCTCCCTCTGTCTCTGTCTCCGTATCAGCCTCTGTCTCTGTCTCTGTGTTTATCTCTGCCTCTGACTCTGTCGCTGTCCCTGTCTATGTCTCTGTCTCTGTCTCTGTCTCCGTCTGCGTCTCTGTCTCTGTCTCCGTCTCTGTCTCTGTCTCTGGCTCTCTCTCTGTCTCTGTCTCTGTCTGTGTCTCTGTCTCTGTCTCAGTCTCTGTCTCTGCCGCTTTCTCTGTCTCTGTCTCTGTCTCTGTTTCTGTCTCTGTCTCTCTCTCTGTCTCTGTCTCTGCCTCTGTTTCTGTCTCTGTCTCTGTCTCTGTCTCTGTCTCTCTCTCTGCCTCTGTCTCTATCCCCGTATCTGTCTCTGTCTCTGTTTCTGTCTCTGCCTCTGTCTCTGTCTCTGCCTCCGTCTCTGTCTCTGTCTCTGTTTCTGCCTCTGCCTCTGCCTCTGCCTCTGCCTCTGTCTCTGTCTCTGTCACTGTCTCTTCCTCTGTCTCTGTCTCTGTCTCTGTCCCTGGCTCTGTCTCTGCCTCTGTCTCTGTTTCTGTCTCTGTCTCTGTCTCTGTCTGTGTCTCTGCTTCTGTCTCGGTCTTTGTCTCCGTCTCTGTCTCTGTCTCTGTATATGTATTTGTCTCTGTCTCTGTCTCTGTCTCTGAATCAGTCTCTGTCGCTGTCTCTCCCTCTGTCTCTGTCTCCGTCTCTGTCCCTGGCTCTGTCTCTGCCTCTGTCTCCGTCTCTGTCTCTGTCTCGGTCTTTGTCTCCGTCTCTGTCTCTGTCTCTGTCTCTGTCTCTGTCTCTGTCTCTGTCCCCGTATCTGTCTCTGTCTCTGCCCCGTCCCTCTCCCTGGCCCTGTCGCTGTCTCTGTCTCTGCCTCCGTCTCTGTCTCTGTGTCTGTCTCTGTTTCTGCCTCTGTCTCTGTCTCTGTCTCTGTCTCTGTCTATGTCGCTGTCTCTCAATCTGTCTCTGTCTCCGTATCAGCCTCTGTCTCTGTCTCTGTGTCTATCTCTGCCTCTGACTCTGACGCTGTCCCTGTCTATGTCTCTGTCTCTGTCTCTGTCTCCGTCTGCGTCTCTGTCTCTGTCTCCGTCTCTGTCTCTGTCTCTGGCTCTCTCTCTGTCTCTGTCTCTGTCTGTGTCTCTGTCTCTGTCTCTGTCTCAGTCTCTGTCTCTGCCGCTTTCTCTGTCTCTGTCTCTGTCTCTGTTTCTGTTTCTGTCTCTCTCTCTGTCTCTGTCTTTGCCTCTGTCTCTGTCTCTCACTCTGTCTCTGTCTCTGTCTCTGTCTCTGTCTCTGCCTCTGTCTCTATCCCCGTATCTGTCTCTGTCTCTGTTTCTGTCTCTGCCTCTGTCTCTGTCTCTGCCTCTGTCTCTGCCCCGTCCCTTTCCCTGGCCCTGTCGCTGTCCCTGTCTCTGTCTCTGTCTATGCATCTGTCTCTGTCTCTGTCTCCGTCTCTGTCTCTGGCTCTGCCTCTGTCTCTGTCTCTGTCTCTGTCTCTGTCTCTGTCTCTGTCTCTGTCTCTGTCTCTGTCTATGCATCTGTCTCTGTTTCTGTCTCTGTCTCTGTCTCTGTCTCTGTCTCTGTCTCTGTCTCTGGCTCTCTCTCTGTCTCTGTCTCTGTCTGTGTCTCTGTCTCTGTCTCCGTCACTGTCTCTGCCGCTGTCTCTGTCTCTGTCTATGCATCTGTCTCTGTTTCTGTCTCTGTCTCTGTCTCTGTCTCTGTCTCTGTCTCTGTCTCTGTCTCTGTCTCTGTCTCTGTCTCTGTCTCTGTCTCTGTCTCTGTCTCTGTCTCTGTCTCTGTCTCTGTCTCTGTCTCTGTCTCTGTCTGTGTCTCTGTCTCTGTCTCTGTCTCTGTCTCTGTCGCAGTCTCTCCCTCTGTCCCTGTCTCCGTCTCTGCCTCTGGCTCTGTCTCTGCCTCTGTCTCTGTCTCTGGCTCTGTCTCTGCCTCTGTCTCCGTCTGTGTCTCTGTCTCGGTCTTTGTCTCCGTCTCTGTCTCTGTCTCTGCCTCTGCCTCTGTCTCTGTCTCTGTCTCTGTCTCTGTCGCTGTCTCTGTCTCTGTCTGTATCTCTGTTTCTGTCTCTGTCTCTCTCTCTGTCTCTGTCTCTGCCTCTGTTTCTGTCTCTGTCTCTGTCTCTGTCTCTGTCTCTGTCTCTGCCTCTGTCTCTATCCCCGTATCTGTCTCTGTCTCTGTTTCTGTCTCTGCCTCTGTCTCTGTCTCTGCCTCTGTCTCTGCCCCGTCCCTCTCCCTGGCCCTGACGCTGTCTCTGTCTCTGTCTCTGTCTATGCATCTGTCTCTGTCTCTGTCTCCGTCTCTGTCTCTGTCTCTGTCTCTGTCTCCGTCTCTGTCTCTGTCTCTGTCTCTGTCTCTGTCTCTGTCTCTGTCTCTGTCTCTGTCTCTGCCTCTGTCTCTGTCTCTGTCGCAGTCTCTCCCTCTGTCCCTGTCTCCGTCTCTCTCCCTGGCTCTGTCTCTGCCTCTGTCTCCGTCTCTGTCTCTGTCTCGGTCTTTGTATCCGTCTCTGTCTCTGTCTCTGTCTCTGTTTCTGTCTCTGCCTCTGTCTCTGTCTCTGCCTCTGTCTCTGTCTCTGTCTCTGTCTCTGTCCCTGTCTCCGTCTCTGTCTCTGTCTCTGTCTCTGTCTCTGTCTATGTCGCTGTCTCTCCCTCTGTCTCTGTCTCCGTATCAGCCTCTGTCTCTGTCTCTGTGTTTATCTCTGCCTCTGACTCTGTCGCTGTCCCTGTCTATGTCTCTGTCTCTGTCTCTGTCTCCGTCTGCGTCTCTGTCTCTGTCTCCGTCTCTGTCTCTGTCTCTGGCTCTCTCTCTGTCTCTGTCTCTGTCTGTGTCTCTGTCTCTGTCTCAGTCTCTGTCTCTGCCGCTTTCTCTGTCTCTGTCTCTGTCTCTGTCTCTGTCTCTGTCTCTGTCTCTCTCTCTGTCTCTGTCTCTGCCTCTGTTTCTGTCTCTGTCTCTGTCTCTGTATCTGTCTCTCTCTCTGCCTCTGTCTCTATCCCCGTATCTGTCTCTGTCTCTGTTTCTGTCTCTGCCTCTGTCTCTGTCTCTGCCTCTGTCTCTGCCCCATCCCACTCCCTGGCCCTGTCGCTGTCTCTGTCTCTGTCTCTGTCTCTGTCTCTGTCTCTGTCTCTGTCTCTGTCTCCGTCTCTGTCTCTGTCTCTGTCTCTGTCTCTGTCTCTGTCTCTGTCTCTGTCTCTGTCTCTGTCTCTGTCTCTGTCTCTGTCTCTGTCTCTGTTTCTGCCTCTGCCTCTGCCTCTGCCTCTGCCGCTGTCTCTGTCTCTGTCACTGTCTCTTCCTCTGTCTCTGTCTCTGTCTGTGTCTCTGCTTCTGTCTCGGTCTTTGTCTCCGTCTCTGTCTCTGTCTCTGTATATGTATTTGTCTCTGTCTCTGTCTCTGTCTCTGTCTCTGAATCAGTCTCTGTCGCTGTCTCTCCCTCTGTCTCTGTCTCCGTCTCTGTCCCTGGCTCTGTCTCTGCCTCTGTCTCCGTCTCTGTCTCTGTCTCGGTCTTTGTCTCTGTCTCTGTCTCTGTCTCTGTCTCTGTCTCCGTCTGCGTCTCTGTCTCTGTCTCTGTCTCTCTCTCTGCCTCTGTCTCTATCCCCGTATCTGTCTCTGTCTCTGTCTCCGTCTCTGTCTCTGTCTCTGTCTCTGTTTCTGCCTCTGTCTCTGTCTCTGTCTCTGTCTCTGTCTATGTCGCTGTCTCTCCCTCTGTCTCTGTCTCCGTATCAGCCTCTGTCTCTGTCTCTGTGTCTATCTCTGCCTCTGACTCTGACGCTGTCCCTGTCTATGTCTCTGTCTCTGTCTCTGTCTCCGTCTGCGTCTCTGTCTCTGTCTCCGTCTCTGTCTCTGTCTCTGGCTCTCTCTCTGTCTCTGTCTCTGTCTGTGTCTCTGTCTCTGTCTCAGTCTCTGTCTCTGCCGCTTTCTCTGTCTCTGTCTCTGTCTCTGTTTCTGTCTCTGTCTCTCTCTCTGCCTCTGTCTTTGCCTCTGTCTCTGTCTCTGTCTCTGTCTCTGTCTCTGTCTCTGTCTCTGCCTCTGTCTCTATCCCCGTATCTGTCTCTGTCTCTGTTTCTGTCTCTGCCTCTGTCTCTGTCTCTGCCTCTGTCTCTGCCCCGTCCCTTTCCCTGGCCCTGTCGCTGTCTCTGTCTCTGTCTCTGTCTATGCATCTGTCCCTGTCTCTGTCTCCGTCTCTGTCTCTGGCTCTGTCTCTGTCTCTGTCTCTGTCTCTGTCTCTGTCTCTGTCTCTGTCTCTGTCTCTGTCTCTGTCTCTGTCTCTGTCTCTGTCTATGCATCTGTCTCTGTTTCTGTTTCTGTCTCTGTCTCTGTCTCTGTCTCTGTCTCTGTCTCTGTCTCTGGCTCTCTCTCTGTCTCTGTCTCTGTCTGTGTCTCTGTCTCTGTCTCCGTCACTGTCTCTGCCGCTGTCTCTGTCTCTGTCTATGCATCTGTCTCTGTTTCTGTCTCTGTCTCTGTCTCTGTCTCTGTCTCTGTCTCTGTCTCTGTCTCTGTCTCTGTCTCTGTCTCTGTCTCTGTCTCTGTCTCTGTCTCTGTCTCTGCTTCTGTCTCGGTCTTTGTCTCCGTCTCTGTCTCTGTATCTGTATTTGTCTCTGTCTCTGTCTCTGTCTCTGTCTCTGTATCAGTCTCTGTCTCTGTCTCTGTCTCTGTCTCTGTCTCTGTCTCTGTCTCTGTCTCTGTCTCTGTCTCTGTCTCTGTCTCTCCCTCTGCCTCTGTCTCTCCCTCTGTCTCTGTCTCTGTCTCTGTCCCTGGCTCTGTCTCTGCCTCTGTCTCTGTTTCTGTCTCTGTCTCTGTCTCTGTCTGTGTCTCTGCTTCTGTCTCGGTCTTTGTCTCCGTCTCTGTCTCTGTCTCTGTATCTGTATTTGTCTCTGTCTCTGTCTCTGTCTCTGTCTCTGTCTCTGTCTCTGTCTCTGTATCAGTGTCTGTCTCTGTCTCTGTCTCTGTCTCTGTCGCTGTCTCTCCCTCTGTCTCCGTCTCCGTCCCTGTCTCTGCCTCTGCCTCTGCCTCTGCCTCTGTCTCTGTCTCTGTCTCTGTCGCTGTCTCTCCCTCTGTCCCTGTCTCCGTCTCTGTCCCTGGCTCTGTCTCTGCCTCTGTCTCCGTCTCTGTCTCTGTCTCGGTCTTTGTATCCGTCTCTGTCTCTGTCTCTGTCTCTGTTTCTGTCTCTGCCTCTGTCTCTGTCTCTGCCTCTGTCTCTGTCTCTGTCTCTGTCCCTGTCTCCGTCTCTGTCTCTGTCTCTGTCTCTGTCTCTGTTTCTGTCTATGTCGCTGTCTCTCCCTCTGTCTCTGTCTCCGTATCAGCCTCTGTCTCTGTCTCTGTGTCTATCTCTGCCTCTGACTCTGTCGCTGTCCCTGTCTATGTCTCTGTCTCTGTCTCTGTCTCCGTCTCTGTCTCTGTCTCTGTCTCTGTCTCTGTCTCGGTCTTTGTATCCGTCTCTGTCTCTGTCTCTGTCTCTGTTTCTGTCTCTGCCTCTGTCTCTGTCTCTGCCTCTGTCTCTGTCTCTGTCTCTGTCCCTGTCCCCGTCTCTGTCTCTGTCTCTGTCTCTGTCTCTGTCTATGTCGCTGTCTCTCCCTCTGTCTCTGTCTCCGTATCAGCCTCTGTCTCTGTCTCTGTGTTTATCTCTGCCTCTGACTCTGTCGCTGTCCCTGTCTCTGTCTCTGTCTCTGTCTCTGTCTCCGTCTGCGTCTCTGTCTCTGTCTCCGTCTCTGTCTCTGTCTCTGGCTCTCTCTCTGTCTCTGTCTCTGTCTGTGTCTCTGTCTCTGTCTCTGTCTCAGTCTCTGTCTCTGCCGCTTTCTCTGTCTCTGTCTCTGTCTCTGTTTCTGTCTCTGTCTCTCTCTCTGTCTCTGTCTCTGCCTCTGTTTCTGTCTCTGTCTCTGTCTCTGTCTCTGTCTCTCTCTCTGCCTCTGTCTCTATCCCCGTATCTGTCTCTGTCTCTGTTTCTGTCTCTGCCTCTGTCTCTGTCTCTGCCTCTGTCTCTGTCTCGGTCTTTGTCTCCGTCTCTGTCTCTGTCCCTGTCTCTGTCTCTGTCTCTGTCTCTGTCGCAGTCTCTCCCTCTGTCCCTGTCTCCGTCTCTGCATCTGGCTCTGTCTCTGCCTCTGTCTCTGTCTCTGGCTCTGTCTCTGCCTCTGTCTCCGTCTGTGTCTCTGTCTCGGTCTTTGTCTCCGTCTCTGTCTCTGTCTCTGCCTCTGTCTCTGTCTCTGTCTCTGTCTCTGTCGCTGTCTCTGTCTCTGTCTGTATCTCTGTTTCTGTCTCTGTCTCTCTCTCTGTCTCTGTCTCTGCCTCTGTTTCTGTCTCTGTCTCTGTCTCTGTCTCTGTCTCTGTCTCTGCCTCTGTCTCTATCCCCGTATCTGTCTCTGTCTCTGTTTCTGTCTCTGCCTCTGTCTCTGTCTCTGCCTCTGTCTCTGCCCCGTCCCTCTCCCTGGCCCTGACGCTGTCTCTGTCTCTGTCTCTGTCTATGCATCTGTCTCTGTCTCTGTCTCCGTCTCTGTCTCTGTCTCTGTCTCTGTCTCTGTCCCTGTCTCCGTCTCTGTCTCTGTCTCTGTCTCTGTCTCTGTCTCTGTCTATGTCGCTGTCTCTCCCTCTGTCTCTGTCTCCGTATCAGCCTCTGTCTCTGTCTCTGTGTCTATCTCTGCCTCTGACTCTGTCGCTGTCCCTGTCTATGTCTCTGTCTCTGTCTCTGTCTCCGTCTCTGTCTCTGTCTCTGTCTCTGTCTCTGTCTCGGTCTTTGTATCCGTCTCTGTCTCTGTCTCTGTCTCTTTTTCTGTCTCTGCCTCTGTCTCTGTCTCTGCCTCTGTCTCTGTCTCTGTCTCTGTCCCTGTCCCCGTCTCTGTCTCTGTCTCTGTCTCTGTCTCTGTCTATGTCGCTGTCTCTCCCTCTGTCTCTGTCTCCGTATCAGCCTCTGTCTCTGTCTCTGTGTTTATCTCTGCCTCTGACTCTGTCGCTGTCCCTGTCTCTGTCTCTGTCTCTGTCTCTGTCTCCGTCTGCGTCTCTGTCTCTGTCTCCGTCTCTGTCTCTGTCTCTGGCTCTCTCTCTGTCTCTGTCTCTGTCTGTGTCTCTGTCTCTGTCTCAGTCTCTGTCTCTGCCGCTTTCTCTGTCTCTGTCTCTGTCTCTGTTTCTGTCTCTGTCTCTCTCTCTGTCTCTGTCTCTGCCTCTGTTTCTGTCTCTGTCTCTGTCTCTGTCTCTGTCTCTCTCTCTGCCTCTGTCTCTATCCCCGTATCTGTCTCTGTCTCTGTCTCTGTCTCTGTCTCTGTCTCTGTCTCTGTCTCTGTCTCTGTCTCTGTCTCTGTCTCTGTCTCTCCCTCTGCCTCTGTCTCTCCCTCTGTCTCTGTCTCTGTCTCTGTCCCTGGCTCTGTCTCTGCCTCTGTCTCTGTTTCTGTCTCTGTCTCTGTCTCTGTCTGTGTCTCTGCTTCTGTCTCGGTCTTTGTCTCCGTCTCTGTCTCTGTCTCTGTATCTGTATTTGTCTCTGTCTCTGTCTCTGTCTCTGTCTCTGTCTCTGTCTCTGTCTCTGTATCAGTGTCTGTCTCTGTCTCTGTCTCTGTCTCTGTCGCTGTCTCTCCCTCTGTCTCCGTCTCCGTCCCTGTCTCTGCCTCTGCCTCTGCCTCTGCCTCTGTCTCTGTCTCTGTCTCTGTCGCTGTCTCTCCCTCTGTCCCTGTCTCCGTCTCTGTCCCTGGCTCTGTCTCTGCCTCTGTCTCCGTCTCTGTCTCTGTCTCGGTCTTTGTATCCGTCTCTGTCTCTGTCTCTGTCTCTGTTTCTGTCTCTGCCTCTGTCTCTGTCTCTGCCTCTGTCTCTGTCTCTGTCTCTGTCCCTGTCTCCGTCTCTGTCTCTGTCTCTGTCTCTGTCTCTGTTTCTGTCTATGTCGCTGTCTCTCCCTCTGTCTCTGTCTCCGTATCAGCCTCTGTCTCTGTCTCTGTGTCTATCTCTGCCTCTGACTCTGTCGCTGTCCCTGTCTATGTCTCTGTCTCTGTCTCTGTCTCCGTCTCTGTCTCTGTCTCTGTCTCTGTCTCTGTCTCGGTCTTTGTATCCGTCTCTGTCTCTGTCTCTGTCTCTGTTTCTGTCTCTGCCTCTGTCTCTGTCTCTGCCTCTGTCTCTGTCTCTGTCTCTGTCCCTGTCCCCGTCTCTGTCTCTGTCTCTGTCTCTGTCTCTGTCTATGTCGCTGTCTCTCCCTCTGTCTCTGTCTCCGTATCAGCCTCTGTCTCTGTCTCTGTGTTTATCTCTGCCTCTGACTCTGTCGCTGTCCCTGTCTCTGTCTCTGTCTCTGTCTCTGTCTCCGTCTGCGTCTCTGTCTCTGTCTCCGTCTCTGTCTCTGTCTCTGGCTCTCTCTCTGTCTCTGTCTCTGTCTGTGTCTCTGTCTCTGTCTCAGTCTCTGTCTCTGCCGCTTTCTCTGTCTCTGTCTCTGTCTCTGTTTCTGTCTCTGTCTCTCTCTCTGTCTCTGTCTCTGCCTCTGTTTCTGTCTCTGTCTCTGTCTCTGTCTCTGTCTCTCTCTCTGCCTCTGTCTCTATCCCCGTATCTGTCTCTGTCTCTGTTTCTGTCTCTGCCTCTGTCTCTGTCTCTGCCTCTGTCTCTGTCTCGGTCTTTGTCTCCGTCTCTGTCTCTGTCCCTGTCTCTGTCTCTGTCTCTGTCTCTGTCGCAGTCTCTCCCTCTGTCCCTGTCTCCGTCTCTGCATCTGGCTCTGTCTCTGCCTCTGTCTCTGTCTCTGGCTCTGTCTCTGCCTCTGTCTCCGTCTGTGTCTCTGTCTCGGTCTTTGTCTCCGTCTCTGTCTCTGTCTCTGCCTCTGTCTCTGTCTCTGTCTCTGTCTCTGTCGCTGTCTCTGTCTCTGTCTGTATCTCTGTTTCTGTCTCTGTCTCTCTCTCTGTCTCTGTCTCTGCCTCTGTTTCTGTCTCTGTCTCTGTCTCTGTCTCTGTCTCTGTCTCTGCCTCTGTCTCTATCCCCGTATCTGTCTCTGTCTCTGTTTCTGTCTCTGCCTCTGTCTCTGTCTCTGCCTCTGTCTCTGCCCCGTCCCTCTCCCTGGCCCTGACGCTGTCTCTGTCTCTGTCTCTGTCTATGCATCTGTCTCTGTCTCTGTCTCCGTCTCTGTCTCTGTCTCTGTCTCTGTCTCTGTCCCTGTCTCCGTCTCTGTCTCTGTCTCTGTCTCTGTCTCTGTCTCTGTCTATGTCGCTGTCTCTCCCTCTGTCTCTGTCTCCGTATCAGCCTCTGTCTCTGTCTCTGTGTCTATCTCTGCCTCTGACTCTGTCGCTGTCCCTGTCTATGTCTCTGTCTCTGTCTCTGTCTCCGTCTCTGTCTCTGTCTCTGTCTCTGTCTCTGTCTCGGTCTTTGTATCCGTCTCTGTCTCTGTCTCTGTCTCTTTTTCTGTCTCTGCCTCTGTCTCTGTCTCTGCCTCTGTCTCTGTCTCTGTCTCTGTCCCTGTCCCCGTCTCTGTCTCTGTCTCTGTCTCTGTCTCTGTCTATGTCGCTGTCTCTCCCTCTGTCTCTGTCTCCGTATCAGCCTCTGTCTCTGTCTCTGTGTTTATCTCTGCCTCTGACTCTGTCGCTGTCCCTGTCTCTGTCTCTGTCTCTGTCTCTGTCTCCGTCTGCGTCTCTGTCTCTGTCTCCGTCTCTGTCTCTGTCTCTGGCTCTCTCTCTGTCTCTGTCTCTGTCTGTGTCTCTGTCTCTGTCTCAGTCTCTGTCTCTGCCGCTTTCTCTGTCTCTGTCTCTGTCTCTGTTTCTGTCTCTGTCTCTCTCTCTGTCTCTGTCTCTGCCTCTGTTTCTGTCTCTGTCTCTGTCTCTGTCTCTGTCTCTCTCTCTGCCTCTGTCTCTATCCCCGTATCTGTCTCTGTCTCTGTTTCTGTCTCTGCCTCTGTCTCTGTCTCTGCCTCTGTCTCTGTCTCTGTCTCTGTTTCTGCCTCTGCCTCTGCCTCTGCCTCTGCCTCTGTCTCTGTCTCTGTCACTGTCTCTTCCTCTGTCTCTGTCTCTGTCTCTGTCCCTGGCTCTGTCTCTGCCTCTGTCTCTGTTTCTGTCTCTGTCTCTGTCTCTGTCTGTGTCTCTGCTTCTGTCTCGGTCTTTGTCTCCGTCTCTGTCTCTGTCTCTGTATATGTTTTGGTCTCTGTCTCTGTCTCTGTCTCTGAATCAGTCTCTGTCGCTGTCTCTCCCTCTGTCTCTGTCTCCGTCTCTGTCCCTGGCTCTGTCTCTGCCTCTGTCTCCGTCTCTGTCTCTGTCTCGGTCTTTGTCTCCGTCTCTGTCTCTGTCTCTGTCTCTGTCTCTGTCTCTGTCTCTGTCCCCGTATCTGTCTCTGTCTCTGCCCCGTCCCTCTCCCTGGCCCTGTCGCTGTCTCTGTCTCTGCCTCCGTCTCTGTCTCTGTCTCTGTCTCTGTTTCTGCCTCTGTCTCTGTCTCTGTCTCTGTCTCTGTCTATGTCGCTGTCTCTCCCTCTGTCTCTGTCTCCGTATCAGCCTCTGTCTCTGTCTCTGTGTCTATCTCTGCCTCTGACTCTGACGCTGTCCCTGTCTATGTCTCTGTCTCTGTCTCTGTCTCCGTCTGCGTCTCTGTCTCTGTCTCCGTCTCTGTCTCTGTCTCTGGCTCTCTCTCTGTCTCTGTCTCTGTCTGTGTCTCTGTCTCTGTCTCAGTCTCTGTCTCTGCCGCTTTCTCTGTCTCTGTCTCTGTCTCTGTTTCTGTCTCTGTCTCTCTCTCTGTCTCTGTCTTTGCCTCTGTCTCTGTCTCTGTCTCTGTCTCTGTCTCTGTCTCTGTCTCTGTCTCTGCCTCTGTCTCTATCCCCGTATCTGTCTCTGTCTCTGTTTCTGTCTCTGCCTCTGTCTCTGTCTCTGCCTCTGTCTCTGCCCCGTCCCTTTCCCTGGCCCTGTCGCTGTCTCTGTCTCTGTCTCTGTCTATGCATCTGTCTCTGTCTCTGTCTCCGTCTCTGTCTCTGGCTCTGCCTCTGTCTCTGTCTCTGTCTCTGTCTCTGTCTCTGTCTCTGTCTCTGTCTCTGTCTCTGTCTCTGTCTATGCATCTGTCTCTGTTTCTGTCTCTGTCTCTGTCTCTGTCTCTGTCTCTGTCTCTGTCTCTGTCTCTGTCTCTGTCTCTGGCTCTCTCTCTGTCTCTGTCTCTGTCTGTGTCTCTGTCTCTGTCTCCGTCACTGTCTCTGCCGCTGTCTCTGTCTCTGTCTATGCATCTGTCTCTGTTTCTGTCTCTGTCTCTGTCTCTGTCTCTGTCTCTGTCTCTGTCTCTGTCTCTGTCTCTGTCTCTGTCTCTGTCTCTGTCTCTGTCTCTGTCTCTGTCTCTGTCTCTGTCTCTGTCTCTGTCTCTGTCTCTGTCTCTGTCTCTGTCTGTGTCTCTGTCTCTGTCTCTGTCTCTGTCTCTGTCGCAGTCTCTCCCTCTGTCCCTGTCTCCGTCTCTGCCTCTGGCTCTGTCTCTGCCTCTGTCTCTGTCTCTGGCTCTGTCTCTGCCTCTGTCTCCGTCTGTGTCTCTGTCTCGGTCTTTGTCTCCGTCTCTGTCTCTGTCTCTGCCTCTGTCTCTGTCTCTGTCTCTGTCTCTGTCGCTGTCTCTGTCTCTGTCTGTATCTCTGTTTCTGTCTCTGTCTCTCTCTCTGTCTCTGTCTCTGCCTCTGTTTCTGTCTCTGTCTCTGTCTCTGTCTCTGTCTCTGTCTCTGCCTCTGTCTCTATCCCCGTATCTGTCTCTGTCTCTGTTTCTGTCTCTGCCTCTGTCTCTGTCTCTGCCTCTGTCTCTGCCCCGTCCCTCTCCCTGGCCCTGACGCTGTCTCTGTCTCTGTCTCTGTCTATGCATCTGTCTCTGTCTCTGTCTCCGTCTCTGTCTCTGTCTCTGTCTCTGTCTCCGTCTCTGTCTCTGTCTCTGTCTCTGTCTCTGTCTCTGTCTCTGTCTCTGTCTCTGTCTCTGTCTCTGCCTCTGCCTCTGTCTCTGTCTCTGTCGCAGTCTCTCCCTCTGTCCCTGTCTCCGTCTCTCTCCCTGGCTCTGTCTCTGCCTCTGTCTCCGTCTCTGTCTCTGTCTCGGTCTTTGTATCCGTCTCTGTCTCTGTCTCTGTCTCTGTTTCTGTCTCTGCCTCTGTCTCTGTCTCTGCCTCTGTCTCTGTCTCTGTCTCTGTCCCTGGTTCTGTCTCTGCCTCTGTCTCTGTTTCTGTCTGTGTCTCTGTCTCTGTCTGTGTCTCTGCTTCTGTCTCGGTCTTTGTCTCCGTCTCTGTCTCTGTCTCTGTATATGTATTTGTCTCTGTCTCTGTCTCTGTCTCTGTCGCTGAATCAGTCTCTGTCGCTGTCTCCCCTCTGTCTCTGTCTCCGTCTCTGTCCCTGGCTCTGTCTCTGCCTCTGTCTCCGTCTCTGTCTCTGTCTCGGTCTTTGTCTCCGTCTCTGTCTCTGTCTCTGTCTCTGTCTCTGTCTCTGTCTCTGTCTCTGTCTCTGTCCCCGTATCTGTCTCTGTCTCTGCCCCGTCCCTCTCCCTGGCCCTGTCGCTGTCTCTGTCTCTGTCTCCGTCTCTGTCTCTGTCTCTGTCTCTGTTTCTGCCTCTGTCTCTGTCTCTGTCTCTGTCTCTGTCTATGTCGCTGTCTCTCCCTCTGTCTCTGTCTCCGTATCAGCCTCTGTCTCTGTCTCTGTGTCTATCTCTGCCTCTGACTCTGACGCTGTCCCTGTCTATGTCTCTGTCTCTGTCTCTGTCTCCGTCTGCGTCTCTGTCTCTGTCTCCGTCTCTGTCTCTGTCTCTGGCTCTCTCTCTGTCTCTGTCTCTGTCTGTGTCTCTGTCTCTGTCTCAGTCTCTGTCTCTGCCGCTTTCTCTGTCTCTGTCTCTGTCTCTGTTTCTGTCTCTGTCTCTCTCTCTGTCTCTGTCTTTGCCTCTGTCTCTGTCTCTGTCTCTGTCTCTGTCTCTGTCTCTGTCTCTGCCTCTGTCTCTATCCCCGTATCTGTCTCTGTCTCTGTTTCTGTCTCTGCCTCTGTCTCTGTCTCTGCCTCTGTCTCTGCCCCGTCCCTTTCCCTGGCCCTGTCGCTGTCTCTGTCTCTGTCTCTGTCTATGCATCTGTCCCTGTCTCTGTCTCCGTCTCTGTCTCTGGCTCTGTCTCTGTCTCTGTCTCTGTCTCTGTCTCTGTCTCTGTCTCTGTCTCTGTCTCTGTCTATGCATCTGTCTCTGTTTCTGTCTCTGTCTCGGTCTCTGTCTCTGTCTCTGTCTCTGTCTCTGGCTCTCTCTCTGTCTCTGTCTCTGTCTGTGTCTCTGTCTCTGTCTCCGTCACTGTCTCTGCCGCTGTCTCTGTCTCTGTCTATGCATCTGTCTCTGTTTCTGTCTCTGTCTCTGTCTCTGTCTCTGTCTCTGTCTCTGTCTCTGTCTCTGTCTCTGTCTCTGTCTCTGTCTGTGTCTCTGCTTCTGCCTCGGTCTTTGTCTCCGTCTCTGTCTCTGTATCTGTATTTGTCTCTGTCTCTGTCTCTGTCTCTGTCTCTGTATCAGTCTCTGTCTCTCTCTCTGTCTCTGTCTCTGTCTCTGTCTCTGTCTCTGTCTCTGTCTCTGTCTCTGTCTCTGTCTCTCCCTCTGCCTCTGTCTCTCCCTCTGTCTCTGTCTCTGTCTCTGTCCCTGGCTCTGTCTCTGCCTCTGTCTCTGTTTCTGTCTCTGTCTCTGTCTCTGTCTGTGTCTCTGCTTCTGTCTCGGTCTTTGTCTCCGTCTCTGTCTCTGTCTCTGTATCTGTATTTGTCTCTGTCTCTGTCTCTGTCTCTGTCTCTGTATCAGTGTCTGTCTCTGTCTCTGTCTCTGTCGCTGTCTCTCCCTCTGTCTCTGTCTCCGTCCCTGTCTCTGCCTCTGCCTCTGCCTCTGCCTCTGTCTCTGTCTCTGTCGCTGTCTCTCCCTCTGTCCCTGTCTCCGTCTCTGTCCCTGGCTCTGTCTCTGCCTCTGTCTCCGTCTCTGTCTCTGTCTCGGTCTTTGTATCCGTCTCTGTCTCTGTCTCTGTCTCTGTTTCTGTCTCTGCCTCTGTCTCTGTCTCTGACTCTGTCTCTGTCTCTGTCTCTGTCCCTGTCTCCGTCTCTGTCGCTGTCTCTGTCTCTGTCTCTGTCTATGTCGCTGTCTCTCCCTCTGTCTCTGTCTCCGTATCAGCCTCTGTCTCTGTCTCTGTGTCTATCTCTGCCTCTGACTCTGTCGCTGTCCCTGTCTATGTCTCTGTCTCTGTCTCTGTCTCCGTCTGCGTCTCTGTCTCTGTCTCCGTCTCTGTCTCTGTCTCTGGCTCTCTCTCTGTCTCTGTCTCTGTCTCTGTCTCTGTCTCTGTCTCTGTCTCTGTCTCTGTCTCTGTCTCTGTCTCTGTCTCTGTCGCTGTCTCTGTCCCTGTCTGTATCTCTGTCTCTGTCTCCGTCCCTGTCTCTGCCTCTGTCTCTGCCTCTGTCTCTGTCTCCGTATCAGCCTCTGTCTCTGTCTCTGTGTCTATCTCTGCCTCTGACTCTGTCGCTGTCCCTGTCTATGTCTCTGTCTCTGTCTCTGTCTCCGTCTGTGTCTCTGTCTCTGTCTCCGTCTCTGTCTCTGTCTCTGGCTCTCTCTCTGTCTCTGTCTCTGTCTCTGTCTCTGTCTCTGTCTCTGTCTCTGCCTCTGTCTCTGTCTCTGTCTCTGTCTCTGTCGCTGTCTCTGTCCCTGTCTGTATCTCTGTCTCTGTCTCCGTCCCTGTCTCTGCCTCTGTCTCTGCCTCTGTCTCTGT
This sequence comes from Megachile willughbiella, assembly GCA_945859595.2. Classification (NCBI taxonomy): domain Eukaryota; kingdom Metazoa; phylum Arthropoda; class Insecta; order Hymenoptera; family Megachilidae; genus Megachile; species Megachile willughbiella. The sequence goes on from CAMAOD020000141.1 coordinate 616,619, forward strand.
CTCTGTCGCAGTCTCTCCCTCTGTCCCTGTCTCCGTCTCTCTCCCTGGCTCTGTCTCTGCCTCTGTCTCCGTCTCTGTCTCTGTCTCGGTCTTTGTATCCGTCTCTGTCTCTGTCTCTGTCTCTGTTTCTGTCTCTGCCTCTGTCTCTGTCTCTGCCTCTGTCTCTGTCTCTGTCTCTGTCCCTGTCTCCGTCTCTGTCTCTGTCTCTGTCTCTGTCTCTGTCTCTGTCTATGTCGCTGTCTCTCCCTCTGTCTCTGTCTCCGTATCAGCCTCTGTCTCTGTCTCTGTGTTTATCTCTGCCTCTGACTCTGTCGCTGTCCCTGTCTATGTCTCTGTCTCTGTCTCTGTCTCCGTCTGCGTCTCTGTCTCTGTCTCCGTCTCTGTCTCTGTCTCTGGCTCTCTCTCTGTCTCTGTCTCTGTCTGTGTCTCTGTCTCTGTCTCAGTCTCTGTCTCTACCGCTTTCTCTGTCTCTGTCTCTGTCTCTGTTTCTGTCTCTGTCTCTCTCTCTGTCTCTGTCTCTGCCTCTGTTTCTGTCTCTGTCTCTGTCTCTGTCTCTGTCTCTCTCTCTGCCTCTGTCTCTATCCCCGTATCTGTCTCTGTCTCTGTTTCTGTCTCTGCCTCTGTCTCTGTCTCTGCCTCTGTCTCTGTCTCTGTCTCTGTTTCTGCCTCTGCCTCTGCCTCTGCCTCTGCCTCTGTCTCTGTCTCTGTCACTGTCTCTTCCTCTGTCTCTGTCTCTGTCTCTGTCCCTGGCTCTGTCTCTGCCTCTGTCTCTGTTTCTGTCTCTGTCTCTGTCTCTGTCTGTGTCTCTGCTTCTGTCTCGGTCTTTGTCTCCGTCTCTGTCTCTGTCTCTGTATATGTATTTGTCTCTGTCTCTGTCTCTGTCTCTGTCTCTGAATCAGTCTCTGTCGCTGTCTCTCCCTCTGTCTCTGTCTCCGTCTCTGTCCCTGGCTCTGTCTCTGCCTCTGTCTCCGTCTCTGTCTCTGTCTCGGTCTTTGTCTCCGTCTCTGTCTCTGTCTCTGTCTCTGTCTCTGTCTCTGTCTCTGTCCCCGTATCTGTCTCTGTCTCTGCCCCGTCCCTCTCCCTGGCCCTGTCGCTGTCTCTGTCTCTGCCTCCGTCTCTGTCTCTGTCTCTGTCTCTGTTTCTGCCTCTGTCTCTGTCTCTGTCTCTGTCTCTGTCTATGTCGCTGTCTCTCCCTCTGTCTCTGTCTCCGTATCAGCCTCTGTCTCTGTCTCTGTGTCTATCTCTGCCTCTGACTCTGACGCTGTCCCTGTCTATGTCTCTGTCTCTGTCTCTGTCTCCGTCTGCGTCTCTGTCTCTGTCTCCGTCTCTGTCTCTGTCTCTGGCTCTCTCTCTGTCTCTGTCTCTGTCTGTGTCTCTGTCTCTGTCTCAGTCTCTGTCTCTGCCGCTTTCTCTGTCTCTGTCTCTGTCTCTGTTTCTGTCTCTGTCTCTCTCTCTGTCTCTGTCTTTGCCTCTGTCTCTGTCTCTGTCTCTGTCTCTGTCTCTGTCTCTGTCTCTGCCTCTGTCTCTATCCCCGTATCTGTCTCTGTCTCTGTTTCTGTCTCTGCCTCTGTCTCTGTCTCTGCCTCTGTCTCTGCCCCGTCCCTTTCCCTGGCCCTGTCGCTGTCTCTGTCTCTGTCTCTGTCTATGCATCTGTCTCTGTCTCTGTCTCCGTCTCTGTCTCTGGCTCTGCCTCTGTCTCTGTCTCTGTCTCTGTCTCTGTCTCTGTCTCTGTCTCTGTCTCTGTCTCTGTCTCTGTCTCTGTCTCTGTCTCTGTCTCTGTCTCTGTCTCTGTCTGTGTCTCTGTCTCTGTCTCTGTCTGTGTCTCTGTCTCTGTCTCCGTCACTGTCTCTGCCGCTGTCTCTGTCTCTGTCTATGCATCTGTCTCTGTTTCTGTCTCTGTCTCTGTCTCTGTCTCTGTCTCTGTCTCTGTCTCTGTCTCTGTCTCTGTCTCTGTCTCTGTCTCTGTCTCTGTCTCTGTCTCTGTCTCTGTCTCTGTCTATGCATCTGTCTCTGTTTCTGTCTCTGTCTCTGTCTCTGTCTCTGTCTCTGTCTCTGTCTCTGTCTCTGTCTCTGTCTCTGTCTCTGTCTCTGTCTCTGTCTCTGTCTGTGTCTCTGCTTCTGTCTCGGTCTTTGTCTCCGTCTCTGTCTCTGTATCTGTATTTGTCTCTGTCTCTGTCTCTGTCTCTGTCTCTGTATCAGTCTCTGTCTCTCTCTCTGTCTCTGTCTCTGTCTCTGTCTCTGTCTCTGTCTCTGTCTCTGTCTCTGTCTCTGTCTCTGTCTCTCCCTCTGCCTCTGTCTCTCCCTCTGTCTCTGTCTCTGTCTCTGTCCCTGGCTCTGTCTCTGCCTCTGTCTCTGTTTCTGTCTCTGTCTCTGTCTCTGTCTGTGTCTCTGCTTCTGTCTCGGTCTTTGTCTCCGTCTCTGTCTCTGTCTCTGTATCTGTATTTGTCTCTGTCTCTGTCTCTGTCTCTGTATCAGTGTCTGTCTCTGTCTCTGTCTCTGTCGCTGTCTCTCCCTCTGTCTCTGTCTCTGTCCCTGTCTCTGCCTCTGCCTCTGCCTCTGCCTCTGTCTCTGTCTCTGTCGCTGTCTCTCCCTCTGTCCCTGTCTCCGTCTCTGTCCCTGGCTCTGTCTCTGCCTCTGTCTCCGTCTCTGTCTCTGTCTCGGTCTTTGTATCCGTCTCTGTCTCTGTCTCTGTCTCTGTTTCTGTCTCTGCCACTGTCTCTGTCTCTGCCTCTGTCTCTGTCTCTGTCTCTGTCCCTGTCTCCGTCTCTGTCTCTGTCTCTGTCTCTGTCTCTGTCTATGTCGCTGTCTCTCCCTCTGTCTCTGTCTCCGTATCAGCCTCTGTCTCTGTCTCTGTGTCTATCTCTGCCTCTGACTCTGTCGCTGTCCCTGTCTATGTCTCTGTCTCTGTCTCTGTCTCCGTCTGCGTCTCTGTCTCTGTCTCCGTCTCTGTCTCTGTCTCTGGCTCTCTCTCTGTCTCTGTCTCTGTCTCTGTCTCTGTCTCTGCCTCTGTCTCTGTCTCTGTCTCTGTCCCTGTCTCCGTCTCTGTCTCTGTCTCTGTCTCTGTCTCTGTCTCTGTCTATGTCGCTGTCTCTCCCTCTGTCTCTGTCTCCGTATCAGCCTCTGTCTCTGTCTCTGTGTTTATCTCTGCCTCTGACTCTGCCGCTGTCCCTGTCTATGTCTCTGTCTCTGTCTCTGTCTCCGTCTGCGTCTCTGTCTCTGTCTCTGTCTCTGTTTCTGTCTCTGTCTCTCTCTCTGTCTCTGTCTCTGCCTCTGTTTCTGTCTCTGTCTCAGTCTCTGTCTCTGCCGCTTTCTCTGTCTCTGTCTCTGTCTCTGTTTCTGTCTCTGTCTCTCTCTCTGTCTCTGTCTCTGCCTCTGTTTCTGTCTCTGTCTCTGTCTCTGTCTCTGTCTCTCTCTCTGCCTCTGTCTCTATCCCCGTATCTGTCTCTGTCTCTGTTTCTGTCTCTGCCTCTGTCTCTGTCTCTGCCTCTGTCTCTGTCTCTGTCTCTGTTTCTGCCTCTGCCTCTGCCTCTGCCTCTGCCTCTGTCTCTGTCTCTGTCACTGTCTCTTCCTCTGTCTCTGTCTCTGTCTCTGTCCCTGGCTCTGTCTCTGCCTCTGTCTCTGTTTCTGTCTCTGTCTCTGTCTCTGTCTGTGTCTCTGCTTCTGTCTCGGTCTTTGTCTCCGTCTCTGTCTCTGTCTCTGTATATGTATTTGTCTCTGTCTCTGTCTCTGTCTCTGTCTCTGAATCAGTCTCTGTCGCTGTCTCTCCCTCTGTCTCTGTCTCCGTCTCTGTCCCTGGCTCTGTCTCTGCCTCTGTCTCCGTCTCTGTCTCTGTCTCGGTCTTTGTCTCCGTCTCTGTCTCTGTCTCTGTCTCTGTCTCTGTCTCTGTCTCTGTCTCTGTCCCCGTATCTGTCTCTGTCTCTGCCCCGTCCCTCTCCCTGGCCCTGTCGCTGTCTCTGTCTCTGCCTCCGTCTCTGTCTCTGTCTCTGTCTCTGTTTCTGCCTCTGTCTCTGTCTCTGTCTCTGTCTCTGTCTATGTCGCTGTCTCTCCCTCTGTCTCTGTCTCCGTATTAGCCTCTGTCTCTCTCTCTGTGTCTATCTCTGCCTCTGACTCTGACGCTGTCCCTGTCTATGTCTCTGTCTCTGTCTCTGTCTCCGTCTGCGTCTCTGTCTCTGTCTCCGTCTCTGTCTCTGTCTCTGGCTCTCTCTCTGTCTCTGTCTCTGTCTGTGTCTCTGTCTCTGTCTCAGTCTCTGTCTCTGCCGCTTTCTCTGTCTCTGTCTCTGTCTCTGTTTCTGTCTCTGTCTCTCTCTCTGTCTCTGTCTTTGCCTCTGTCTCTGTCTCTGTCTCTGTCTCTGTCTCTGTCTCTGTCTCTGTCTCTGTCTCTGTCTCTGTCTCTGCCTCTGTCTCTATCCCCGTATCTGTCTCTGTCTCTGTTTCTGTCTCTGTTTCTGTCTCTGCCTCTGTCTCTGTCTCTGCCTCTGTCTCTGCCCCGTCCCTTTCCCTGGCCCTGTCGCTGTCTCTGTCTCTGTCTCTGTCTATGCATCTGTCTCTGTCTCTGTCTCCGTCTCTGTCTCTGGCTCTGCCTCTGTCTATGTCTCTGTCTCTGTCTCTGTCTCTGTCTCTGTCTCTGTCTCTGTCTCTGTCTATGCATCTGTCTCTGTTTCTGTCTCTGTCTCTGTCTCTGTCTCTGTCTCTGTCTCTGTCTCTGGCTCTCTCTCTGTCTCTGTCTCTGTCTGTGTCTCTGTCTCTGTCTCCGTCACTGTCTCTGCCGCTGTCTCTGTCTCTGTCTATGCATCTGTCTCTGTTTCTGTCTCTGTCTCTGTCTCTGTCTCTGTCTCTGTCTCTGTCTCTGTCTCTGTCTCTGTCTCTGTCTCTGTCTCTGTCTCTGTCTCTGTCTCTGTCTCTGTCTCTGTCTCTGTCTCTGTCTCTGTCTGTGTCTCTGTCTCTGTCTCTGTCTGTGTCTCTGTCTCTGTCTCAGTCTCTGTCTCTGCCGCTTTCTCTGTCTCTGTCTCTGTCTCTGTTTCTGTCTCTGTCTCTCTCTCTGTCTCTGTCTCTGCCTCTGTTTCTGTCTCTGTCTCTGTCTCTGTCTCTGTCTCTCTCTCTGCCTCTGTCTCTATCCCCGTATCTGTCTCTGTCTCTGTTTCTGCCTCTGCCTCTGTCTCTGTCTCTGCCTCTGTCTCTGCCCCATCCCACTCCCTGGCCCTGTCGCTGTCTCTGTCTCTGTCTCTGTCTCCGTCTCTGTCTCTGTCTCTGTCTCTGTCTCTGTCTCTGTCTCTGTCTCTGCCTCTGTCTCTATCCCCGTATCTGTCTCTGTCTCTGTTTCTGTCTCTGTTTCTGTCTCTGCCTCTGTCTCTGTCTCTGCCTCTGTCTCTGCCCCGTCCCTTTCCCTGGCCCTGTCGCTGTCTCTGTCTCTGTCTCTGTCTATGCATCTGTCTCTGTCTCTGTCTCCGTCTCTGTCTCTGGCTCTGCCTCTGTCTCTGTCTCTGTCTCTGTCTCTGTCTCTGTCTCTGTCTCTGTCTCTGTCTCTGTCTATGCATCTGTCTCTGTTTCTGTCTCTGTCTCTGTCTCTGTCTCTGTCTCTGTCTCTGTCTCTGGCTCTCTCTCTGTCTCTGTCTCTGTCTGTGTCTCTGTCTCTGTCTCCGTCACTGTCTCTGCCGCTGTCTCTGTCTCTGTCTATGCATCTGTCTCTGTTTCTGTCTCTGTCTCTGTCTCTGTCTCTGTCTCTGTCTCTGTCTCTGTCTCTGTCTCTGTCTCTGTCTCTGTCTCTGTCTCTGTCTCTGTCTCTGTCTCTGTCTCTGTCTGTGTCTCTGTCTCTGTCTCTGTCTGTGTCTCTGTCTCTGTCTCAGTCTCTGTCTCTGCCGCTTTCTCTGTCACTGTCTCTGTCTCTGTTTCTGTCTCTGTCTCTCTCTCTGTCTCTGTCTCTGCCTCTGTTTCTGTCTCTGTCTCTGTCTCTGTCTCTGTCTCTCTCTCTGCCTCTGTCTCTATCCCCGTATCTGTCTCTGTCTCTGTTTCTGCCTCTGCCTCTGTCTCTGTCTCTGCCTCTGTCTCTGCCCCATCCCACTCCCTGGCCCTGTCGCTGTCTCTGTCTCTGTCTCTGTCTCCGTCTCTGTCTCTGTCTCTGTCTCTGTCTCCGTCTCTGTCTCTGTCTCTGTCTCTGTCTCTGTCTCTGTCTCTGTCTCTGTCTCTGTCTCTGTCTCTGTTTCTGCCTCTGCCTCTGCCTCTGCCTCTGCCTCTGTCTCTGTCTCTGTCACTGTCTCTTCCTCTGTCTCTGTCTCTGTCTCTGTCCCTGGCTCTGTCTCTGCCTCTGTCTCTGTTTCTGTCTCTGTCTCTGTCTCTGTCTGTGTCTCTGCTTCTGTCTCGGTCTTTGTCTCCGTCTCTGTCTCTGTCTCTGTATATGTATTTGTCTCTGTCTCTGTCTCTGTCTCTGTCTCTGAATCAGTCTCTGTCGCTGTCTCTCCCTCTGTCTCTGTCTCCGTCTCTGTCGCTGGCTCTGTCTCTGCCTCTGTCTCCGTCTCTGTCTCTGTCTCGGTCTTTGTCTCCGTCTCTGTCTCTGTCTCTGTCTCTGTCTCTGTCTCTGTCTCTGTCCCCGTATCTGTCTCTGTCTCTGCCCCGTCCCTCTCCCTGGCCCTGTCGCTGTCTCTGTCTCTGTCTCCGTCTCTGTCTCTGTCTCTGTCTCTGTTTCTGCCTCTGTCTCTGTCTCTGTCTCTGTCTCTGTCTATGTCGCTGTCTCTCCCTCTGTCTCTGTCTCCGTATCAGCCTCTGTCTCTGTCTCTGTGTCTATCTCTGCCTCTGACTCTGACGCTGTCCCTGTCTATGTCTCTGTCTCTGTCTCTGTCTCCGTCTGCGTCTCTGTCTCTGTCTCCGTCTCTGTCTCTGTCTCTGTCTCTCTCTCTGTCTCTGTCTCTGTCTGTGTCTCTGTCTCTGTCTCTGTCGCTGTCTCTGTCTCTGTCTCTGTGTCTGTCTCTGTCTCTGTCTCTGTCTCTGTCTCTGTCTCTGTCTCTGTCTCTGTGTCTCTCTCTGTCTCTGTCTCTGTCTCTGTCTCTGTCTCCGTCTCTGTCTCTGTCTCTGTCTCTGTCTCTGTCTCTGTCTCTGTCTCTGTCTCTGTCTCTGTCTCTGTCTATGTCGCTGTCTCTCCCTCTGTCTCTGTCTCCGTATCAGCCTCTGTCTCTGTCTCTGTGTCTATCTCTGCCTCTGAATCTGTCGCTGTCCCTGTCTACGTCTCTGTCTCTGTCTCTGTCTCCGTCTGCGTCTCTGTCTCTGTCTCTGTCTCTGTCTATGTCGCTGTCTCTCCCTCTGTCTCTGTCTCCGTATCAGCCTCTATCTGTGTCTCTGTGTCTATCTCTGCCTCTGAATCTGTCGCTGTCCCTGTCTATGTCTCTGTCTCTGTCTCTGTCTCCGTCTGCGTCTCTGTCTCTGTCTCCGTCTCTGTCTCTGTCTCTGGCTCTCTCTCTGTCTCTGTCTCTGTCTGTGTCTCTGTCTCTGTCTCTGTCTCTGTCTCTGTCTCTGTCTCTGTCTATGTCGCTGTCTCTCCCTCTGTCTCTGTCTCCGTATCAGCCTCTGTCTCTGTCTCTGTGTCTATCTCTGCCTCTGACTCTGACGCTGTCCCTGTCTATGTCTCTGTCTCTGTCTCTGTCTCCGTCTGCGTCTCTGTCTCTGTCTCCGTCTCTGTCTCTGTCTCTGGCTCTCTCTCTGTCTCTGTCTCTGTCTGTGTCTCTGTCTCTGTCTCAGTCTCTGTCTCTGCCGCTTTCTCTGTCTCTGTCTCTGTTTCTGTCTCTGTCTCTCTCTCTGTCTCTGTCTTTGCCTCTGTCTCTGTCTCTGTCTCTGTCTCTGTCTCTGTCTCTGTCCCTGCCTCTGTCTCTATCCCCGTATCTGTCTCTGTCTCTGTTTCTGTCTCTGCCTCTGTCTCTGTCTCTGCCTCTGTCTCTGCCCCGTCCCTTTCCCTGGCCCTGTCGCTGTCTCTGTCTCTGTCTCTGTCTATGCATCTGTCCCTGTCTCTGTCTCCGTCTCTGTCTCTGGCTCTGTCTCTGTCTCTGTCTCTGTCTCTGTCTCTGTCTCTGTCTCTGTCTCTGTCTCTGTCTCTGTCTCTGTCTCTGTCTATGCATCTGTCTCTGTTTCTGTCTCTGTCTCTGTCTCTGTCTCTGTCTCTGTCTCTGTCTCTGGCTCTCTCTCTGTCTCTGTCTCTGTCTGTGTCTCTGTCTCTGTCTCCGTAACTGTCTCTGCCGCTGTCTCTGTCTCTGTCTATGCATCTGTCTCTGTTTCTGTCTCTGTCTCTGTCTCTGTCTCTGTCTCTGTCTCTGTCTCTGTCTCTGTCTCTGTCTCTGTCTCTGTCTCTGTCTCTGTCTCTGTCTGTGTCGCTGCTTCTGTCTCGGTCTTTGTCTCCGTCTCTGTCTCTGTATATGTATTTGTCTCTGTCTCTGTCTCTGTCTCTGTCTCTGTCTCTGTCTCTGTATCAGTCTCTGTCTCTCTCTCTGTCTCTGTCTCTGTCTCTGTCTCTGTCTCTGTCTCTGTCTCTGTCTCTGTCTCTGTCTCTGTCTCTGTCTCTCCCTCTGTCTCTGTCTCTCCCTCTGTCTCTGTCTCTGTCTCTGTCCCTGGCTCTGTCTCTGCCTCTGTCTCTGTTTCTGTCTCTGTCTCTGTCTCTGTCTCTGTCTCTGTCTCTGTCTCTGTCTCTGTCTCTGTCTCTGTCTCTGTCTCTGTCTGTGTCTCTGCTTCTGTCTCGGTCTTTGTCTCCGTCTCTGTCTCTGTATCTGTATTTGTCTCTGTCTCTGCCTCTGTCTCTGTATCAGTCTCTGTCTCTCTCTCTGTCTCTGTCTCTGTCTCTGTCTCTGTCTCTGTCTCTGTCTCTGTCTCTGTCTCTGTCTCTGTCTCTCCCTCTGTCTCTGTCTCTCCCTCTGTCTCTGTCTCTGTCTCTGTCCCTGGCTCTGTCTCTGCCTCTGTCTCTGTTTCTGTCTCTGTCTCTGTCTCTGTCTGTGTCTCTGCTTCTGTCTCGGTCTTTGTCTCCGTCTCTGTCTCGGTCTTTGTATCCGTCTCTGTCTCTGTCTCTGTCTCTGTTTCTGCCTCTGTCTCTGTCTCTGCCTCTGTCTCTGTCTCTGTCTCTGTCCCTGTCTCCGTCTCTGTCTCTGTCTCTGTCTCTGTCTCTGTCTATGTCGCTGTCTCTCCCTCTGTCTCTGTCTCCGTATCAGCCTCTGTCTCTGTCTCTGTGTTTATCTCTGCCTCTGACTCTGTCGCTGTCCCTGTCTATGTCTCTGTCTCTGTCTCTGTCTCCGTCTGCGTCTCTGTCTCTGTCTCCGTCTCTGTCTCTGTCTCTGGCTCTCTCTCTGTCTCTGTCTGTGTCTGTGTCTCTGTCTCTGTCTCAGTCTCTGTCTCTGCCGCTTTCTCTGTCTCTGTCTCTGTCTCTGTTTCTGTCTCTGTCTCTCTCTCTGTCTCTGTCTCTGCCTCTGTTTCTGTCTCTGTCTCTGTCTCTGTCTCTGTCTCTCTCTCTGCCTCTGTCTCTATCCCCGTATCTGTCTCTGTCTCTGTTTCTGTCTCTGCCTCTGTCTCTGTCTCTGCCTCTGTCTCTGCCCCATCTCACTCCCTGGCCCTGTCGCTGTCTCTGTCTCTGTCTCTGTCTCTGTCTCTGTCTCTGTCTCTGTCTCTGTTTCTGCCTCTGTCTCTGTCTCTGTCTCTGTCTCAGTCTATGTCGCTGTCTCTCCCTCTGTCTCTGTCTCCGTATCAGCCTCTGTCTCTGTCTCTGTGTCTATCTCTGCCTCTGACTCTGACGCTGTCCCTGTCTATGTCTCTGTCTCTGTCTCTGTCTCCGTCTGCGTCTCTGTCTCTGTCTCCGTCTCTGTCTCTGTCCGGGCTCTCTCTCTGTCTCTGTCTCTGTCTGTGTCTCTGTCTCTGTCTCTGTCGCTGTCTCTGTCTCTGTCTCTGTGTCTGTCTCTGTCTCTGTCTCTGTCTCTGTCTCTGTCTCTGTCTCTGTCTCTGTCTCTGTCTCTGTCTCTGTCTCTGTCACTGTCTCTGTCTCTGTCTCTGTCTCTGTCTCTGTCTCTGTCTCTGTCCCTGGCTCTGTCTCTGCCTCCGTCTCTGTTTCTGTCTCTGTCTGTGTCTCTGTCTGTGTCTTTGCTTCAGTCTCGGTCTTTGTCTCCGTCTCTGTCTCTGTCTCTGTATATGTATTTGTCTCTGTCTCTGTCTATGTCTCTGTCTCTGTCTCAGAATCAGTCTCTGTCGCTGTCTCTCCCTCTGTCTCTGTCTCCGTCTCTGTCCCTGGCTCTGTCTCTGCCTCTGTCTCCGTCTCTGTCTCTGTCTCGGTCTTTGTCTCCGTCACTGTCTCTGTCTCTGTCTCTGTCTCTGTCTCTGTCTCTGTCTCTGTCTCTGTCTCTGCCTCTGTCTCTGTCTCTGTCTCTGTCTCTGTCTCTGTCGCTGTCTCTCCCTCTGTCCCTGTCTCCGTCTCTGCCTCTGTCTCTGTCTCTGTCTCTGTCTCTGTCTCTGTCTCTGTCTCTGTGTCTCTCTCTGTCTCTGTCTCTGTCTCTGTCTCCGTCTCTGTCTCTGTCTCTGTCTCTGTCTCTGTCTCTGTCTCTGTCTCTGTCTCTGTCTATGTCGCTGTCTCTCCCTCTGTCTCTGTCTCTGTGTCTATCTCTGCCTCTGAATCTGTCGCTGTCCCTGTCTACGTCTCTGTCTCTGTCTCCGTCTGCGTCTCTGTCTCTGTCTCTGTCTCTGTCTATGTCGCTGTCTCTCCCTCTGTCTCTGTCTCCGTATCAGCCTCTATCTCTGTCTCTGTGTCTATCTCTGCCTCTGAATCTGTCGCTGTCCCTGTCTATGTCTCTGTCTCTGTCTCTGTCTCCGTCTGCGTCTCTGTCTCTGTCTCCGTCTCTGTCTCTGTCTCTGGCTCTCTCTCTGTCTCTGTCTCTGTCTGTGTCTCTGTCTCTGTCTCTGTCTCTGTCTCTGTCTCTGTCTCTGTCTATGTCGCTGTCTCTCCCTCTGTCTCTGTCTCCGTATCAGCCTCTGTCTCTGTCTCTGTGTCTATCTCTGCCTCTGACTCTGACGCTGTCCCTGTCTATGTCTCTGTCTCTGTCTCTGTCTCCGTCTGCGTCTCTGTCTCTGTCTCCGTCTCTGTCTCTGTCTCTGGCTCTCTCTCTGTCTCTGTCTCTGTCTGTGTCTCTGTCTCTGTCTCAGTCTCTGTCTCTGCCGCTTTCTCTGTCTCTGTCTCTGTCTCTGTTTCTGTCTCTGTCTCTCTCTCTGTCTCTGTCTTTGCCTCTGTCTCTGTCTCTGTCTCTGTCTCTGTCTCTGTCTCTGTCTCTGCCTCTGTCTCTATCCCCGTATCTGTCTCTGTCTCTGTTTCTGTCTCTGCCTCTGTCTCTGTCTCTGCCTCTGTCTCTGCCCCGTCCCTTTCCCTGGCCCTGTCGCTGTCTCTGTCTCTGTCTCTGTCTATGCATCTGTCCCTGTCTCTGTCTCCGTCTCTGTCTCTGGCTCTGTCTCTGTCTCTGTCTCTGTCTCTGTCTCTGTCTCTGTCTATGCATCTGTCTCTGTTTCTGTCTCTGTCTCTGTCCCTGTCTCTGTCTCTGTCTCTGTCTCTGTCTCTGGCTCTCTCTCTGTCTCTGTCTCTGTCTGTGTCTCTGTCTCTGTCTCCGTCACTGTCTCTGCCGCTGTCTCTGTCTCTGTCTATGCATCTGTCTCTGTTTCTGTCTCTGTCTCTGTCTCTGTCTCTGTCTCTGTCTCTGTCTCTGTCTCTGTCTCTGTCTCTGTCTCTGTCTCTGTCTCTGTCTCTGTCTCTGTCTCTGTCTCTGTCTGTGTCTCTGCTTCTGTCTCGGTCTTTGTCTCCGTCTCTGTCTCTGTATCTGTATTTGTCTCTGTCTCTGTCTCTGTCTCTGTCTCTGTCTCTGTCTCTGTATCAGTCTCTGTCTCTCTCTCTGTCTCTGTCTCTGTCTCTGTCTCTGTCTCTGTCTCTGTCTCTGTCTCTGTCTCTGTCTCTGTCTCTGTCTCTGTCTCTCCCTCTGTCTCTGTCTCTCCCTCTGTCTCTGTCTCTGTCTCTGTCCCTGGCTCTGTCTCTGCCTCTGTCGCTGTTTCTGTCTCTGTCTCTGTCTCTGTCTCTGTCTCTGTCTCTGTCTCTGTCTCTGTCTCTGTCTCTGTCTCTGTCTCTGTCTCTGTCTGTGTCTCTGCTTCTGTCTCGGTCTTTGTCCCCGTCTCTGTCTCTGTATCTGTATTTGTCTCTGTCTCTGTCTCTGTCTCTGTCTCTGTATCAGTCTCTGTCTCTCTCTCTGTCTCTGTCTCTGTCTCTGTCTCTGTCTCTGTCTCTGTCTCTGTCTCTGTCTCTGTCTCTGTCTCTGTCTCTCCCTCTGTCTCTGTCTCTCCCTCTGTCTCTGTCTCTGTCTCTGTCCCTGGCTCTGTCTCTGCCTCTGTCTCTGTTTCTGTCTCTGTCTCTGTCTCTGTCTGTGTCTCTGCTTCTGTCTCGGTCTTTGTCTCCGTCTCTGTCTCTGTCTCTGTATCTGTATTTGTCTCTGTCTCTGTCTCTGTCTCTGTATCAGTGTCTGTCTCTGTCTCTGTCTCTGTCGCTGTCTCTCCCTCTGTCTCTGTCTCCGTCCCTGTGTCTGCCTCTGCCTCTGCCTCTGCCTCTGTCTCTGTCTCTGTCGCTGTCTCTCCCTCTGTCCCTGTCTCCGTCTCTGTCCCTGGCTCTGTCTCTGCCTCTGTCTCCGTCTCTGTCTCTGTCTCGGTCTTTGTATCCGTCTCTGTCTCTGTCTCTGTCTCTGTTTCTGTCTCTGCCTCTGTCTCTGTCTCTGCCTCTGTCTCTGTCTGTGTCTCTGTCCCTGTCTCCGTCTCTGTCTCTGTCTCTGTCTCTGTCTCTGTCTATGTCGCTGTCTCTCCCTCTGTCTCTGTCTCCGTATCAGCCTCTGTCTCAGTCTCTGTGTCTATCTCTGCCTCTGACTCTGTCGCTGTCCCTGTCTATGTCTCTGTCTCTGTCTCTGTCTCCGTCTGCGTCTCTGTCTCTGTCTCCGTCTCTGTCTCTGTCTCTGGCTCTCTCTCTGTCTCTGTCTCTGTCTCTGTCTCTGTCTCTGTCTCTGTCTCTGTCTCTGTCTCTGTCTCTGTCTATGTCTCTGTCTCTGTCTCTGTCTCTGCCTCTGTCTCTGTCTCTGTCTCTGTCTCTGTCGCTCTCTCTATCCCTGTCTGTATCTCTGTCTCTGTCTCCGTCCCTGTCTCTGCCTCTGTCTCTGCCTCTGTCTCTGTCTCTGTCGCAGTCTCTCCCTCTGTCCCTGTCTCCGTCTCTCTCCCTGGCTCTGTCTCTGCCTCTGTCTCCGTCTCTGTCTCTGTCTCGGTCTTTGTATCCGTCTCTGTCTCTGTCTCTGTCTCTGTTTCTGTCTCTGCCTCTGTCTCTGTCTCTGCCTCTGTCTCTGTCTCTGTCTCTGTCCCTGTCTCCGTCTCTGTCTATGTCTCTGTCTCTGTCTCTGTCTATGTCGCTGTCTCTCCCTCTGTCTCTGTCTCCGTATCAGCCTCTGTCTCTGTCTCTGTGTTTATCTCTGCCTCTGACTCTGTCGCTGTCCCTGTCTATGTCTCTGTCTCTGTCTCTGTCTCCGTCTGCGTCTCTGTCTCTGTCTCCGTCTCTGTCTCTGTCTCTGGTTCTCTCTCTGTCTCTGTCTCTGTCTGTGTCTCTGTCTCTGTCTCAGTCTCTGTCTCTGCCGCTTTCTCTGTCTCTGTCTCTGTCTCTGTTTCTGTCTCTGTCTCTCTCTCTGTCTCTGTCTCTGCCTCTGTTTCTGTCTCTGTCTCTGTCTCTGTCTCTGTCTCTCTCTCTGCCTCTGTCTCTATCCCCGTATCTGTCTCTGTCTCTGTTTCTGTCTCTGCCTCTGTCTCTGTCTCTGCCTCTGTCTCTGCCCCATCTCACTCCCTGGCCCTGTCGCTGTCTCTGTCTCTGTCTCTGTCTCCGTCTCTGTCTCTGTCTCTGTCTCTGTCTCCGTCTCTGTCTCTGTCTCTGTCTCTGTCTCTGTCTCTGTCTCTGTCTCTGTCTCTGTCTCTGTCTCTGTCTCTGTCTCTGTCTCTGTTTCTGCCTCTGCCTCTGCCTCTGCCTCTGCCTCTGTCTCTGTCTCTGTCACTGTCTCTTCCTCTGTCTCTGTCTCTGTCTCTGTCCCTGGCTCTGTCTCTGCCTCTGTCTCTGTTTCTGTCTCTGTCTCTGTCTCTGTCTGTGTCTCTGTCTCTGAATCAGTCTCTGTCGCTGTCTCTCCCTCTGTCTCTGTCTCCGTCTCTGTCCCTGGCTCTGTCTCTGCCTCTGTCTCCGTCTCTGTCTCTGTCTCGGTCTTTGTCTCCATCTCTGTCTCTGTCTCTGTATCTGTCTCTGTCTCTGTCTCTGTCTCTGTCCCCGTATCTGCCTCTGTCTCTGCCCCGTCCCTCTCCCTGGCCCTGTCGCTGTCTCTGTCTCTGTCTCTGTCTCTGTCTCTGTCTCTGTTTCTGCCTCTGTCTCTGTCTCTGTCTCTGTCTCTGTCTCTGTCTCTGTCTCTGTCTATGTCGCTGTCTCTCCCTCTGTCTCTGTCTCCGTATCAGCCTCTGTCTCTGTCTCTGTGTCTATCTCTGCCTCTGACTCTGACGCTGTCCCTGTCTATGTCTCTGTCTCTGTCTCTGTCTCCGTCTGCGTCTCTGTCTCTGTCTCCGTCTCTGTCTCTGTCTCTGGCTCTCTCTGTCTCTGTCTCTGTCTGTGTCTCTGTCTCTGTCTCAGTCTCTGTCTCTGCCGCTTTCTCTGTCTCTGTCTCTGTCTCTGTTTCTGTCTCTGTCTCTCTCTCTGTCTCTGTCTTTGCCTCTGTCTCTGTCTCTGTCTCTGTCTCTGTCTCTGTCTCTGTCTCTGTCTCTGCCTCTGTCTCTATCCCCGTATCTGTCTCTGTCTCTGTTTCTGTCTCTGCCTCTGTCTCTGTCTCTGCCTCTGTCTCTGCCCCGTCCCTTTCCCTGGCCCTGTCGCTGTCTCTGTCTCTGTCTCTGTCTATGCATCTGTCTCTGTCTCTGTCTCCGTCTCTGTCTCTGGCTCTGTCTCTGTCTCTGTCTCTGTTTCTGTCTCTGTCTCTCTCTCTGTCTCTGTCTTTGCCTCTGTCTCTGTCTCTGTCTCTGTCTCTGTCTCTGTCTCTGTCTCTGTCTCTGCCTCTGTCTCTATCCCCGTATCTGTCTCTGTCTCTGTCTCTGTGTCTGTCTCTGTCTCTGTCTCTGTCTCTGTCTCTGTCTCTGTCTCTGTCTCTGTCTCTGTCTCTGTCTCTGTCTCTGTCTCTGTCTCTGTCACTGTCTCTGTCTCTGTCTCTGTCTCTGTCTCTGTCTCTGTCTCTGTCCCTGGCTCTGTCTCTGCCTCCGTCTCTGTTTCTGTCTCTGTCTGTGTCTCTGTCTGTGTCTTTGCTTCTGTCTCGGTCTTTGTCTCCGTCTCTGTCTCTGTCTCTGTATATGTATTTGTCTCTGTCTCTGTCTCTGTCTCTGTCTCTGTCTCTGTCTCTGAATCAGTCTCTGTCGCTGTCTCTCCCTCTGTCTCTGTCTCCGTCTCTGTCCCTGGCTCTGTCTCTGCCTCTGTCTCCGTCTCTGTCTCTGTCTCGGTCTTTGTCTCCGTCACTGTCTCTGTCTCTGTCTCTGTCTCTGTCTCTGTCTCTGTCTCTGCCTCTGTCTCTGTCTCTGTCTCTGTCTCTGTCTCTGTCGCTGTCTCTCCCTCTGTCCCTGTCTCCGTCTCTGCCTCTGTCTCTGTCTCTGTCTCTGTCTCTGTCTCTGTCTCTGTCTCTGTGTCTCTCTCTGTCTCTGTCTCTGTCTCTGTCTCTGTCTCTGTCTCCGTCTCTGTCTCTGTCTCTGTCTCTGTCTCTGTCTATGTCGCTGTCTCTCCCTCTGTCTCTGTCTCCGTATCAGCCTCTGTCTCTGTCTCTGTGTCTATCTCTGCCTCTGACTCTGACGCTGTCCCTGTCTATGTCTCTGTCTCTGTCTCTGTCTCCGTCTGCGTCTCTGTCTCTGTCTCCGTCTCTGTCTCTGTCTCTGGCTCTCTCTCTGTCTCTGTCTCTGTCTGTGTCTCTGTCTCTGTCTCAGTCTCTGTCTCTGCCGCTTTCTCTGTCTCTGTCTCTGTCTCTGTTTCTGTCTCCGTCTCTCTCTCTGTCTCTGTCTTTGCCTCTGTCTCTGTCTCTGTCTCTGTCTCTGTCTCTGTCTCTGTCTCTGCCTCTGTCTCTATCCCCGTATCTGTCTCTGTCTCTGTTTCTGCCTCTGCCTCTGTCTCTGTCTCTGCCTCTGTCTCTGCCCCGTCCCTTTCCCTGGCCCTGTCGCTGTCTCTGTCTCTGTCTCTGTCTATGCATCTGTCCCTGTCTCTGTCTCCGTCTCTGTCTCTGGCTCTGTCTCTGTCTCTGTCTCTGTCTCTGTCTCTGTCTCTGTCTCTGTCTCTGTCTCTGTCTCTGTCTATGCATCTGTCTCTGTTTCTGTCTCTGTCTCTGTCTCTGTCTCTGTCTCTGTCTCTGTCTCTGTCTCTGGCTCTCTCTCTGTCTCTGTCTCTGTCTGTGTCTCTGTCTCTGTCTCCGTCACTGTCTCTGCCGCTGTCTCTGTCTCTGTCTATGCATCTGTCTCTGTTTCTGTCTCTGTCTCTGTCTCTGTCTCTGTCTCTGTCTCTGTCTCTGTCTCTGTCTCTGTCTCTGTCTCTGTCTCTGTCTCTGTCTCTGTCTGTGTCTCTGCTTCTGTCTCGGTCTTTGTCTCCGTCTCTGTCTCTGTATCTGTATTTGTCTCTGTCTCTGTCTCTGTCTCTGTCTCTGTCTCTGTATCAGTCTCTGTCTCTCTCTCTGTCTCTGTCTCTGTCTCTGTCTCTGTCTCTGTCTCTGTCTCTGTCTCTGTCTCTGTCTCTCCCTCTGTCTCTGTCTCTCCCTCTGTCTCTGTCTCTGTCTCTGTCCCTGGCTCTGTCTCTGCCTCTGTCTCTGTTTCTGTCTCTGTCTCTGTCTCTGTCTGTGTCTCTGCTTCTGTCTCGGTCTTTGTCTCCGTCTCTGTCTCTGTCTCTGTATCTGTATTTGTCTCTGTCTCTGTCTCTGTCTCTGTATCAGTGTCTGTCTCTGTCTCTGTCTCTGTCGCTGTCTCTCCCTCTGTCTCTCTCTCCGTCCCTGTGTCTGCCTCTGCCTCTGCCTCTGCCTCTGTCTCTGTCTCTGTCGCTGTCTCTCCCTCTGTCCCTGTCTCCGTCTCTGTCCCTGGCTCTGTCTCTGCCTCTGTCTCCGTCTCTGTCTCTGTCTCGGTCTTTGTATCCGTCTCTGTCTCTGTCTCTGTCTCTGTTTCTGTCTCTGCCTCTGTCTCTGTCTCTGCCTCTGTCTCTGTCTCTGTCTCTGTCCCTGTCTCCGTCTCTGCCTCTGTCTCTGTCTCTGTCTCTGTCTCTGTCGCTCTCTCTGTCCCTGTCTGTATCTCTGTCTCTGTCTCCGTCCCTGTCTCTGCCTCTGTCTCTGCCTCTGTCTCTGTCTCTGTCGCAGTCTCTCCCTCTGTCCCTGTCTCCGTCTCTCTCCCTGGCTCTGTCTCTGCCTCTGTCTCCGTCTCTGTCTCTGTCTCGGTCTTTGTATCCGTCTCTGTCTCTGTCTCTGTCTCTGTTTCTGTCTCTGCCTCTGTCTCTGTCTCTGCCTCTGTCTCTGTCTCTGTCTCTGTCCCTGTCTCCGTCTCTGTCTATGTCTCTGTCTCTGTCTCTGTCTATGTCGCTGTCTCTCCCTCTGTCTCTGTCTCCGTATCAGCCTCTGTCTCTGTCTCTGTGTTTATCTCTGCCTCTGACTCTGTCGCCGTCCCTGTCTATGCCTCTGTCTCTGTCTCTGTCTCCGTCTGCGTCTCTGTCTCTGTCTCCGTCTCTGTCTCTGTCTCTGGCTCTCTCTCTGTCTCTGTCTCTGTCTGTGTCTCTGTCTCTGTCTCAGTCTCTGTCTCTGCCGCTTTCTCTGTCTCTGTCTCTGTCTCTGTTTCTGCCTCTGTCTCTCTCTCTGTCTCTGTCTCTGCCTCTGTTTCTGTCTCTGTCTCTGTCTCTGTCTCTGCCTCTCTCTCTGCCTCTGTCTCTATCCCCGTATCTGTCTCTGTCTCTGTTTCTGTCTCTGCCTCTGTCTCTGTCTCTGCCTCTGTCTCTGCCCCGTCCCTTTCCCTGGCCCTGTCGCTGTCTCTGTCTCTGTCTCTGTCTATGCATCTGTCTCTGTCTCTGTCTCCGTCTCTGTCTCTGGCTCTGTCTCTGTCTCTGTCTCTGTCTCTGTCTCTGTCTCTGTCTCTGTCTCTGTCTATGCATCTGTCTCTGTCTCTGTCTCTGTCTCTGTCTCTGTCTCTGTCTCTGTCTCTGTCTCTGTCTCTGTCTCTGGCTCTCTCTCTGTCTCTGTATCTGTCTGTGTCTCTGTCTCTGTCTCCGTCACTGTCTCTGCCGCTGTCTCTGTCTCTGTCTATGCATCTGTCTCTGTTTCTGTCTCTGTCTCTGTCTCTGTCTCTGTCTCTGTCTCTGTCTCTGTCTCCGTCTGCGTCTCTGTCTCTGTCTCCGTCTCTGTCTCTGTCTCTGGCTCTCTCTCTGTCTCTGTCTCTGTCTGTGTCTCTGTCTCTGTCTCTGTCTCTGTCTCTGTCTCTGTCTCTGTCTCTGTCTCTGTCTCTGTCTCTGTCTCTGTCTCTGTCTCTGTTTCTGCCTCTGCCTCTGCCTCTGTCTCTGTCTCTGTCGCTGTCTCTCCCTCTGTCCCTGTCTCCGTCTCCGTCTCTGGCTCTGTCTCTGCCTCTGTCTCCGTCTCTGTCTCTGTCTCTGCCTCGGTCTTTGTCTCCGTCTCTGGCTCTGTCTCTGCCTCTGTCTCTGTCTCTGTCTCTGTCTCTGTCTCTGTCTCTGTCTCTGTCTCTGTCTCTGTCTCTGTCTCTGTCTCTGTCTCTATCTCTGTCTCTGTCTCTGTCTATGTCGCTGTCTCTCACTCTGTCTCTGTCTCCGTATCAGCCTCTGTCTCTGTGTCTATCTCTGCCTCTGACTCTGTCGCTGTCCCTGTCTATGTCTCTGTCTCTGTCTCTGTCTCTGTCTCCGTCTGCGTCTCTGTCTCTGTCTCCGTCTCTGTCTCTGTCTCTGGCTCTCTCTCTGTCTCTGTCTCTGTCTGTGTCTCTGTCTCTGTCTCTATCTCTGTATCAGTGTCTGTCTCAGTCTCTGTCTCTGTCCCCGTCTCTGTCTCTGTGTCTGTCTCGGTCTCTGTCTCTGTCTCTGTCTCTGTCTCTGTCTCTGTCTCTGTCTCTGTCTCTGTCTCTGTCTCTGTCTATGCATCTGTCTCTGTTTCTGTCTCTGTCTCTGTCGCTGTCTCTGTCCCTGTCTGTATCTCTGTCTTTGTCTCCGTCCCTGTCTCTGCCTCTGCCTCTGCCTCTGTCTCCGTCTCTCTCGCTGTCTCTCCCTCTGTCCCTGTCTCCGTCTCTGTCCCTGGCTCTGTCTCTGCCTCTGTCTCCGTCTCTGTCTCTGTCTCGGTCTTTGTATCCGTCTCCGTCTCTGTCTCTGTCTCTGTTTCTGTCTCTGCCTCTGTCTCTGCCTCTGTCTTTGTCTCTGTCTCTGTCCCTGTCTCCGTCTCTGTCTCTGTCTCTGTCTCTGTCTCTGTCTCTGTCCCTGTCTCTGTCTATGTCGCTGTCTCTCCCTCTGTCTCTGTCTCCGTATCAGCCTCTGTCTCTGTCTCTGTGTCTATCTCTGCCTCTGACTCTGTCGCTGTCCCTGTCTATGTCTCTGTCTCTGTCTCTGTCTCCGTCTGCCTCTCTGTCTCTGTCTCCGTCTCTGTCTCTGTCTCTGTCTCTGTCTCTGTCTCTGTCTCTGCCTCTGTCTCTGTCTCTGTCTCTGTCTCTGTCTCTGTCTCTGTCTCTGTCTCTGTCTCTGTCTCTGTTTCTGTCTCTGTCTCTGTCGCTGTCTCTGTCCCTGTCTGTATCTCTGTCTCTGTCTCCGTCCCTGTCTCTGCCTCTGCCTCTGCCTCTGTCTCTGTCTCTGTCGCTGTCTCTCCCTCTGTCCCTGTCTCCGTCTCTGTCCCTGGCTCTGTCTCTGCCTCTGTCTCCGTCTCTGTCTCTGTCTCGGTCTTTGTATCCGTCTCTGTCTCTGTCTCTGTCTCTGTTTCTGTCTCTGCCTCTGTCTCTGTCTCTGCCTCTGTCTCTGTCTCTGTCTCTGTCCCTGTCTCCGTCTCTGTCTCTGTCTCTGTCCTTGTCTCTGTCTATGTCGCTGTCTCTCCCTCTGTCTCTGTCTCCGTATCAGCCTCTGTCTCTGTCTCTGTGTCTATCTCTGCCTCTGACTCTGTCGCTGTCCCTGTCTATGTCTCTGTCTCTGTCTCTGTCTCCGTCTGCGTCTCTGTCTCTGTCTCCGTCTCTGTCTCTGTCTCTGGCTCTCTCGCTGTCTCTGTCTCTGTCTGTGTCTATGTCTCTGTCTCAGTCTCTGTCTCTGCCGCTTTCTCTGTCTCTGTCTCTGTCTCTGTTTCTGTCTCTGTCTCTCTCTCTGTCTCTGTCTCTGCCTCTGTTTCTGTCTCTGTCTCTGTCTCTGTCTCTGTCTCTGTCTCTGTCTCTGGCTCTCTCTCTGTCCCCGTCTCTGTCTCTGTGTCTGTCTCTGTCTCTGTCTCTGTCTCTGTCTCTGTCTCTGCCTCTGTCTCTATCCCCGTATCTGTCTCTGTCTCTGTTTCTGTCTCTGCCTCTGTCTCTGTCTCTGCCTCTGTCTCTGCCCCGTCCCTCTCCCTGGCCCTGTCGCTGTCTCTGTCTCTGTCTCTGTCTATGCATCTGTCTCTGTCTCTGTCTCCGTCTCTGTCTCTGTCTCTGGCTCTCTCTCTGTCTCTGTCTCTGTCTGTGTCTCTGTCTCTGTCTCTGTCTCTGTATCAGTGTCTGTCTCTGTCTCTGCCTCTGTTTCTGTCTCTGTCTCTGTCTCTGTCTCTATCTCTCTCTGCCTCTGTCTCTATCCCCGTATCTGTCTCTGTCTCTGTTTCTGATTCTGCCTCTGTCTCTGTCTCTGCCTCTGTCTCTGCCCCATCCCACTCCCTGGCCCTGTCGCTGTCTCTGTCTCTGTCTCTGTCTCCGTCTCTGTCTCTGTCTCTGTCTCTGCCTCCGTCTCTGTCTCTGTCTCTGTCTCTGTCTCTGTCTCTGTCTCTGTCTCTGTCTCTGTCTCTGTCTCTGTCTCTGTCTCTGTTTCTGCCTCTGCCTCTGCCTCTGCCTCTGCCTCTGTCTCTGTCTCTGTCACTGTCTCTTCCTCTGTCTCTGTCTCTGTCTCTGTCCCTGGCTCTGTCTCTGCCTCTGTCTCTGTTTCTGTCTCTGTCTCTGTCTCTGTCTGTGTCTCTGCTTCTGTCTCGGTCTTTGTCTCCGTCTCTGTCTCTGTCTCTGTATATGTATTTGTCTCTGTCTCTGTCTCTGTCTCTGTCTCTGAATCAGTCTCTGTCGCTGTCTCTCCCTCTGTCTCTGTCTCCGTCTCTGTCCCTGGCTCTGTCTCTGCCTCTGTCTCCGTCTCTGTCTCTGTCTCGGTCTTTGTCTCCGTCTCTGTCTCTGTCTCTGTCTCTGTCTCTGTCTCTGTCTCTGTCTCTGTCTCTGTCTCTGTCTCTGTCTCTGTCTCTGTCTCTGTCTCTGTTTCTGCCTCTGCCTCTGCCTCTGCCTCTGCCTCTGTCTCTGTCTCTGTCACTGTCTCTTCCTCTGTCTATGTCTCTGTCTCTGTCCCTGGCTCTGTCTCTGCCTCCGTCTCTGTTTCTGTCTCTGTCTGTGTCTCTTTCTGTGTCTTTGCTTCTGTCTCGGTCTTTGTCTCCGTCTCTGTCTCTGTCTCTGTATATGTATTTGTCTCTGTCTCTGTCTCTGTCTCTGTCTCTGTCTCTGAATCAGTCTCTGTCGCTGTCTCTCCCTCTGTCTCTGTCTCCGTCTCTGTCCCTGGCTCTGTCTCTCCCTCTGTCTCCGTCTCTGTCTCTGTCTCGGTCTTTGTCTCCGTCACTGTCTCTGTCTCTGTCTCTGTCTCTGTCTCTGTCTCTGTCTCTGTCTCTGTCTCTGCCTCTGTCTCTGTCTCTGTCTCTGTCTCTGTCTCTGTCGCTGTCTCTCCCTCTGTCCCTGTCTCCGTCTCTGCCTCTGTCTCTGTCTCTGTCTCTGTCTCTGTCTCTGTCTCTGTCTCTGTGTCTCCCACTGTCTCTGTCTCTGTCTCTGTCTCTGTCTCCGTCTCTGTCTCTGTCTCTGTCTCTGTCTCTGTCTCTGTCTCTGTCTCTGTCTCTGTCTCTGTCTCTGTCTATGTCGCTGTCTCTCCCTCTGTCTCTGTCTCCGTATCAGCCTCTGTCTCTGTCTCTGTGTCTATCTCTGCCTCTGAATCTGTCGCTGTCCCTGTCTACGTCTCTGTCTCTGTCTCTGTCTCCGTCTGCGTCTCTGTCTCTGTCTCTGTCTCTGTCTATGTCGCTGTCTCTCCCTCTGTCTCTGTCTCCGTATCAGCCTCTATCTCTGTCTCTGTGTCTATCTCTGCCTCTGAATCTGTCGCTGTCCCTGTCTATGTCTCTGTCTCTGTCTCTGTCTCCGTCTGCGTCTCTGTCTCTGTCTCCGTCTCTGTCTCTGTCTCTGGCTCTCTCTCTGTCTCTGTCTCTGTCTGTGTCTCTGTCTCTGTCTCTGTCTCTGTCTCTGTCTCTGTCTCTGTCTCTGTCTCTGTCTCTGTCTCTGTCTCTGTCTCTGTCTCTGTTTCTGCCTCTGCCTCTGCCTCTGTCTCTGTCTCTGTCGCTGTCTCTCCCTCTGTCCCTGTCTCCGTCTCCGTCTCTGGCTCTGTCTCTGCCTCTGTCTCCGTCTCTGTCTCTGTCTCTGCCTCGGTCTTTGTCTCCGTCTCTGTCTCCGTCTCTGGCTCTGTCTCTGCCTCTGTCTCCGTCTCTGTCTCTGTCTCGGTCTTTGTCTCCGTCTCTGTCTCTGTCTCTGTCTCTGTCTCTGTCTCTGTCTCTGTCTCTGTCTCTGTCTGTGTCTCTGCTTCTGTCTCGGTCTTTGTCTCCGTCTCTGTCTCTGTATCTGTATTTGTCTCTGTCTCTGTCTCTGTCTCTGTCTCTGTATCAGTCTCTGTCTCTCTCTCTGTCTCTGTCTCTGTCTCTGTCTCTGTCTCTGTCTCTGTCTCTGTCTCTGTCTCTGTCTCTGTCTCTCCCTCCGTCTCTGTCTCTCCCTCTGTCTCTGTCTCTGTCTCTGTCCCTGGCTCTGTCTCTGCCTCTGTCTCTGTTTCTGTCTCTGTCTCTGTCGCTGTCTCTGTCCCTGTCTGTATCTCTGTCTCTGTCTCCGTCCCTGTCTCTGCCTCTGTCTCTGCCTCTGTCTCTGTCTCTGTCGCTGTCTCTCCCTCTGTCCCTGTCTCCGTCTCTGTCCCTGGCTCTGTCTCTGCCTCTGTCTCCGTCTCTGTCACTGTCTCGGTCTTTGTATCCGTCTTTGTCTCTGTCTCTGTCTCTGTTTCTGTCTCTGCCTCTGTCTCTGTCTCTGCCTCTGTCTCTGTCTCTGTCTCTGTCCCTGTCTCCGTCTCTGTCTCTGTCTCTGTCTCTGTCTCTGTCTCTGTCGCTGTCTCTCCCTCTGTCTCTGTCTCCGTATCAGCCTCTGTCTCGGTCTCTGTGTCTATCTCTGCCTCTGACTCTGTCGCTGTCCCTGTCTATGTCTCTGTCTCTGTCTCTGTCTCCGTCTGCGTCTCTGTCTCTGTCTCCGTCTCTGTCTCTGTCTCTGGCTCTCTCTCTTTCTCTGTCTCTGTCTGTGTCTCTGTCTCTGTCTCAGTCTCTGTCTCTGCCGCTTTCTCTGTCTCTGTCTCTGTCTCTGTTTCTGTCTCTGTCTCTCTCTCTGTCTCTGTCTCTGCCTCTGTTTCTGTCTCTGTCTCTGTCTCTGTCTCTGTCTCTGTCTCTGCCTCTGTCTCTATCCCCGTATCTGTCTCTGTCTCTGTTTCTGTCTCTGCCTCTGTCTCTGTCTCTGCCTCTGTCTCTGCCCCGTCCCTCTCCCTGGCCCTGACGCTGTCTCTGTCTCTGTCTCTGTCTATGCATCTGTCTCTGTCTCTGTCTCCGTCTCTGTCTCTGTCTCTGTCTCTGTCTCTGTCTCCGTCTCTGTCTCTGTCTCTGTCTCTGTCTCTGTCTCTGTCTCTGTCTCTGTCTCTGTCTCTGTCTCTGTCTCTGTCTCTGTCTCTGTCTCTGTCTCTGTCTCTGCCTCTGTCTCTGTCTCTGTCTCTGTCTCTGTCTCTGTCTCTGTCTCTGTCTCTGTCTGTGTCTCTGTCTCTGTCTCTGTCTGTGTCTCTGTCTCTGTCTCAGTCTCTGTCTCTGCCGCTTTCTCTGTCTCTGTCTCTGTCTCTGTTTCTGTCTCTGTCTCTCTCTCTGTCTCTGTCTCTGCCTCTGTTTCTGTCTCTGTCTCTGTCTCTGTCTCTGTCTCTCTCTCTGCCTCTGTCTCTATCCCCGTATCTGTCTCTGTCTCTGTTTCTGCCTCTGCCTCTGTCTCTGTCTCTGCCTCTGTCTCTGCCCCATCCCACTCCCTGGCCCTGTCGCTGTCTCTGTCTCTGTCTCTGTCTCCGTCTCTGTCTCTGTCTCTGTCTCTGTCTCTGTCTCTGTCTCTGTCTCTGCCTCTGTCTCTATCCCCGTATCTGTCTCTGTCTCTGTTTCTGTCTCTGTTTCTGTCTCTGCCTCTGTCTCTGTCTCTGCCTCTGTCTCTGCCCCGTCCCTTTCCCTGGCCCTGTCGCTGTCTCTGTCTCTGTCTCTGTCTATGCATCTGTCTCTGTCTCTGTCTCCGTCTCTGTCTCTGGCTCTGCCTCTGTCTCTGTCTCTGTCTCTGTCTCTGTCTCTGTCTCTGTCTCTGTCTCTGTCTCTGTCTATGCATCTGTCTCTGTTTCTGTCTCTGTCTCTGTCTCTGTCTCTGTCTCTGTCTCTGTCTCTGGCTCTCTCTCTGTCTCTGTCTCTGTCTGTGTCTCTGTCTCTGTCTCCGTCACTGTCTCTGCCGCTGTCTCTGTCTCTGTCTATGCATCTGTCTCTGTTTCTGTCTCTGTCTCTGTCTCTGTCTCTGTCTCTGTCTCTGTCTCTGTCTCTGTCTCTGTCTCTGTCTCTGTCTCTGTCTCTGTCTCTGTCTCTGTCTCTGTCTCTGTCTCTGTCTCTGTCTGTGTCTCTGTCTCTGTCTCTGTCTGTGTCTCTGTCTCTGTCTCAGTCTCTGTCTCTGCCGCTTTCTCTGTCTCTGTCTCTGTCTCTGTTTCTGTCTCTGTCTCTCTCTCTGTCTCTGTCTCTGCCTCTGTTTCTGTCTCTGTCTCTGTCTCTGTCTCTGTCTCTCTCTCTGCCTCTGTCTCTATCCCCGTATCTGTCTCTGTCTCTGTTTCTGCCTCTGCCTCTGTCTCTGTCTCTGCCTCTGTCTCTGCCCCATCCCACTCCCTGGCCCTGTCGCTGTCTCTGTCTCTGTCTCTGTCTCCGTCTCTGTCTCTGTCTCTGTCTCTGTCTCCGTCTCTGTCTCTGTCTCTGTCTCTGTCTCTGTCTCTGTCTCTGTCTCTGTCTCTGTCTCTGTTTCTGCCTCTGCCTCTGCCTCTGCCTCTGCCTCTGTCTCTGTCTCTGTCACTGTCTCTTCCTCTGTCTCTGTCTCTGTCTCTGTCCCTGGCTCTGTCTCTGCCTCTGTCTCTGTTTCTGTCTCTGTCTCTGTCTCTGTCTGTGTCTCTGCTTCTGTCTCGGTCTTTGTCTCCGTCTCTGTCTCTGTCTCTGTATATGTATTTGTCTCTGTCTCTGTCTCTGTCTCTGAATCAGTCTCTGTCGCTGTCTCTCCCTCTGTCTCTGTCTCCGTCTCTGTCGCTGGCTCTGTCTCTGCCTCTGTCTCCGTCTCTGTCTCTGTCTCGGTCTTTGTCTCCGTCTCTGTCTCTGTCTCTGTCTCTGTCTCTGTCTCTGTCTCTGTCCCCGTATCTGTCTCTGTCTCTGCCCCGTCCCTCTCCCTGGCCCTGTCGCTGTCTCTGTCTCTGTCTCCGTCTCTGTCTCTGTCTCTGTCTCTGTTTCTGCCTCTGTCTCTGTCTCTGTCTCTGTCTCTGTCTATGTCGCTGTCTCTCCCTCTGTCTCTGTCTCCGTATCAGCCTCTGTCTCTGTCTCTGTGTCTATCTCTGCCTCTGACTCTGACGCTGTCCCTGTCTATGTCTCTGTCTCTGTCTCTGTCTCCGTCTGCGTCTCTGTCTCTGTCTCCGTCTCTGTCTCTGTCTCTGTCTCTCTCTCTGTCTCTGTCTCTGTCTGTGTCTCTGTCTCTGTCTCTGTCGCTGTCTCTGTCTCTGTCTCTGTGTCTGTCTCTGTCTCTGTCTCTGTCTCTGTCTCTGTCTCTGTCTCTGTCTCTGTGTCTCTCTCTGTCTCTGTCTCTGTCTCTGTCTCTGTCTCCGTCTCTGTCTCTGTCTCTGTCTCTGTCTCTGTCTCTGTCTCTGTCTCTGTCTCTGTCTCTGTCTATGTCGCTGTCTCTCCCTCTGTCTCTGTCTCCGTATCAGCCTCTGTCTCTGTCTCTGTGTCTATCTCTGCCTCTGAATCTGTCGCTGTCCCTGTCTACGTCTCTGTCTCTGTCTCTGTCTCCGTCTGCGTCTCTGTCTCTGTCTCTGTCTCTGTCTATGTCGCTGTCTCTCCCTCTGTCTCTGTCTCCGTATCAGCCTCTATCTGTGTCTCTGTGTCTATCTCTGCCTCTGAATCTGTCGCTGTCCCTGTCTATGTCTCTGTCTCTGTCTCTGTCTCCGTCTGCGTCTCTGTCTCTGTCTCCGTCTCTGTCTCTGTCTCTGGCTCTCTCTCTGTCTCTGTCTCTGTCTGTGTCTCTGTCTCTGTCTCTGTCTCTGTCTCTGTCTCTGTCTATGTCGCTGTCTCTCCCTCTGTCTCTGTCTCCGTATCAGCCTCTGTCTCTGTCTCTGTGTCTATCTCTGCCTCTGACTCTGACGCTGTCCCTGTCTATGTCTCTGTCTCTGTCTCTGTCTCCGTCTGCGTCTCTGTCTCTGTCTCCGTCTCTGTCTCTGTCTCTGGCTCTCTCTCTGTCTCTGTCTCTGTCTGTGTCTCTGTCTCTGTCTCAGTCTCTGTCTCTGCCGCTTTCTCTGTCTCTGTCTCTGTCTCTGTTTCTGTCTCTGTCTCTCTCTCTGTCTCTGTCTTTGCCTCTGTCTCTGTCTCTGTCTCTGTCTCTGTCTCTGTCTCTGTCCCTGCCTCTGTCTCTATCCCCGTATCTGTCTCTGTCTCTGTTTCTGTCTCTGCCTCTGTCTCTGTCTCTGCCTCTGTCTCTGCCCCGTCCCTTTCCCTGGCCCTGTCGCTGTCTCTGTCTCTGTCTCTGTCTATGCATCTGTCCCTGTCTCTGTCTCCGTCTCTGTCTCTGGCTCTGTCTCTGTCTCTGTCTCTGTCTCTGTCTCTGTCTCTGTCTCTGTCTCTGTCTCTGTCTCTGTCTATGCATCTGTCTCTGTTTCTGTCTCTGTCTCTGTCTCTGTCTCTGTCTCTGTCTCTGTCTCTGGCTCTCTCTCTGTCTCTGTCTCTGTCTGTGTCTCTGTCTCTGTCTCCGTAACTGTCTCTGCCGCTGTCTCTGTCTCTGTCTATGCATCTGTCTCTGTTTCTGTCTCTGTCTCTGTCTCTGTCTCTGTCTCTGTCTCTGTCTCTGTCTCTGTCTCTGTCTCTGTCTCTGTCTCTGTCTCTGTCTCTGTCTCTGTCTGTGTCTCTGCTTCTGTCTCGGTCTTTGTCTCCGTCTCTGTCTCTGTATATGTATTTGTCTCTGTCTCTGTCTCTGTCTCTGTCTCTGTCTCTGTCTCTGTATCAGTCTCTGTCTCTCTCTCTGTCTCTGTCTCTGTCTCTGTCTCTGTCTCTGTCTCTGTCTCTGTCTCTGTCTCTGTCTCTGTCTCTGTCTCTCCCTCTGTCTCTGTCTCTCCCTCTGTCTCTGTCTCTGTCTCTGTCCCTGGCTCTGTCTCTGCCTCTGTCTCTGTTTCTGTCTCTGTCTCTGTCTCTGTCTCTGTCTCTGTCTCTGTCTCTGTCTCTGTCTCTGTCTCTGTCTCTGTCTCTGTCTCTGTCTGTGTCTCTGCTTCTGTCTCGGTCTTTGTCTCCGTCTCTGTCTCTGTATCTGTATTTGTCTCTGTCTCTGCCTCTGTCTCTGTATCAGTCTCTGTCTCTCTCTCTGTCTCTGTCTCTGTCTCTGTCTCTGTCTCTGTCTCTGTCTCTGTCTCTGTCTCTGTCTCTGTCTCTCCCTCTGTCTCTGTCTCTCCCTCTGTCTCTGTCTCTGTCTCTGTCCCTGGCTCTGTCTCTGCCTCTGTCTCTGTTTCTGTCTCTGTCTCTGTCTCTGTCTGTGTCTCTGCTTCTGTCTCGGTCTTTGTCTCCGTCTCTGTCTCGGTCTTTGTATCCGTCTCTGTCTCTGTCTCTGTCTCTGTTTCTGCCTCTGTCTCTGTCTCTGCCTCTGTCTCTGTCTCTGTCTCTGTCCCTGTCTCCGTCTCTGTCTCTGTCTCTGTCTCTGTCTCTGTCTATGTCGCTGTCTCTCCCTCTGTCTCTGTCTCCGTATCAGCCTCTGTCTCTGTCTCTGTGTTTATCTCTGCCTCTGACTCTGTCGCTGTCCCTGTCTATGTCTCTGTCTCTGTCTCTGTCTCCGTCTGCGTCTCTGTCTCTGTCTCCGTCTCTGTCTCTGTCTCTGGCTCTCTCTCTGTCTCTGTCTGTGTCTGTGTCTCTGTCTCTGTCTCAGTCTCTGTCTCTGCCGCTTTCTCTGTCTCTGTCTCTGTCTCTGTTTCTGTCTCTGTCTCTCTCTCTGTCTCTGTCTCTGCCTCTGTTTCTGTCTCTGTCTCTGTCTCTGTCTCTGTCTCTCTCTCTGCCTCTGTCTCTATCCCCGTATCTGTCTCTGTCTCTGTTTCTGTCTCTGCCTCTGTCTCTGTCTCTGCCTCTGTCTCTGCCCCATCTCACTCCCTGGCCCTGTCGCTGTCTCTGTCTCTGTCTCTGTCTCTGTCTCTGTCTCTGTCTCTGTCTCTGTTTCTGCCTCTGTCTCTGTCTCTGTCTCTGTCTCAGTCTATGTCGCTGTCTCTCCCTCTGTCTCTGTCTCCGTATCAGCCTCTGTCTCTGTCTCTGTGTCTATCTCTGCCTCTGACTCTGACGCTGTCCCTGTCTATGTCTCTGTCTCTGTCTCTGTCTCCGTCTGCGTCTCTGTCTCTGTCTCCGTCTCTGTCTCTGTCTCTGGCTCTCTCTCTGTCTCTGTCTCTGTCTGTGTCTCTGTCTCTGTCTCTGTCGCTGTCTCTGTCTCTGTCTCTGTGTCTGTCTCTGTCTCTGTCTCTGTCTCTGTCTCTGTCTCTGTCTCTGTCTCTGTCTCTGTCTCTGTCTCTGTCTCTGTCACTGTCTCTGTCTCTGTCTCTGTCTCTGTCTCTGTCTCTGTCTCTGTCCCTGGCTCTGTCTCTGCCTCCGTCTCTGTTTCTGTCTCTGTCTGTGTCTCTGTCTGTGTCTTTGCTTCAGTCTCGGTCTTTGTCTCCGTCTCTGTCTCTGTCTCTGTATATGTATTTGTCTCTGTCTCTGTCTATGTCTCTGTCTCTGTCTCAGAATCAGTCTCTGTCGCTGTCTCTCCCTCTGTCTCTGTCTCCGTCTCTGTCCCTGGCTCTGTCTCTGCCTCTGTCTCCGTCTCTGTCTCTGTCTCGGTCTTTGTCTCCGTCACTGTCTCTGTCTCTGTCTCTGTCTCTGTCTCTGTCTCTGTCTCTGTCTCTGTCTCTGCCTCTGTCTCTGTCTCTGTCTCTGTCTCTGTCTCTGTCGCTGTCTCTCTCTCTGTCGCTGTCTCTCCCTCTGTCCCTGTCTCCGTCTCTGCCTCTGTCTCTGTCTCTGTCTCTGTCTCTGTCTCTGTCTCTGTCTCTGTCTCTGTGTCTCTCTCTGTCTCTGTCTCTGTCTCTGTCTCCGTCTCTGTCTCTGTCTCTGTCTCTGTCTCTGTCTCTGTCTCTGTCTCTGTCTCTGTCTATGTCGCTGTCTCTCCCTCTGTCTCTGTCTCTGTGTCTATCTCTGCCTCTGAATCTGTCGCTGTCCCTGTCTACGTCTCTGTCTCTGTCTCCGTCTGCGTCTCTGTCTCTGTCTCTGTCTCTGTCTATGTCGCTGTCTCTCCCTCTGTCTCTGTCTCCGTATCAGCCTCTATCTCTGTCTCTGTGTCTATCTCTGCCTCTGAATCTGTCGCTGTCCCTGTCTATGTCTCTGTCTCTGTCTCTGTCTCCGTCTGCGTCTCTGTCTCTGTCTCCGTCTCTGTCTCTGTCTCTGGCTCTCTCTCTGTCTCTGTCTCTGTCTGTGTCTCTGTCTCTGTCTCTGTCTCTGTCTCTGTCTCTGTCTCTGTCTATGTCGCTGTCTCTCCCTCTGTCTCTGTCTCCGTATCAGCCTCTGTCTCTGTCTCTGTGTCTATCTCTGCCTCTGACTCTGACGCTGTCCCTGTCTATGTCTCTGTCTCTGTCTCTGTCTCCGTCTGCGTCTCTGTCTCTGTCTCCGTCTCTGTCTCTGTCTCTGGCTCTCTCTCTGTCTCTGTCTCTGTCTGTGTCTCTGTCTCTGTCTCAGTCTCTGTCTCTGCCGCTTTCTCTGGCTCTGTCTCTGTCTCTGTTTCTGTCTCTGTCTCTCTCTCTGTCTCTGTCTTTGCCTCTGTCTCTGTCTCTGTCTCTGTCTCTGTCTCTGTCTCTGTCTCTGCCTCTGTCTCTATCCCCGTATCTGTCTCTGTCTCTGTTTCTGTCTCTGCCTCTGTCTCTGTCTCTGCCTCTGTCTCTGCCCCGTCCCTTTCCCTGGCCCTGTCGCTGTCTCTGTCTCTGTCTCTGTCTATGCATCTGTCCCTGTCTCTGTCTCCGTCTCTGTCTCTGGCTCTGTCTCTGTCTCTGTCTCTGTCTCTGTCTCTGTCTCTGTCTATGCATCTGTCTCTGTTTCTGTCTCTGTCTCTGTCCCTGTCTCTGTCTCTGTCTCTGTCTCTGTCTCTGGCTCTCTCTCTGTCTCTGTCTCTGTCTGTGTCTCTGTCTCTGTCTCCGTCACTGTCTCTGCCGCTGTCTCTGTCTCTGTCTATGCATCTGTCTCTGTTTCTGTCTCTGTCTCTGTCTCTGTCTCTGTCTCTGTCTCTGTCTCTGTCTCTGTCTCTGTCTCTGTCTCTGTCTCTGTCTCTGTCTCTGTCTCTGTCTCTGTCTGTGTCTCTGCTTCTGTCTCGGTCTTTGTCTCCGTCTCTGTCTCTGTATCTGTATTTGTCTCTGTCTCTGTCTCTGTCTCTGTCTCTGTCTCTGTATCAGTCTCTGTCTCTCTCTCTGTCTCTGTCTCTGTCTCTGTCTCTGTCTCTGTCTCTGTCTCTGTCTCTGTCTCTGTCTCTGTCTCTGTCTCTGTCTCTGTCTCTGTCTCTGTCTCTGTCTCTGTCTCTGTCTCTGTCTCTCCCTCTGTCTCTGTCTCTCCCTCTGTCTCTGTCTCTGTCTCTGTCCCTGGCTCTGTCTCTGCCTCTGTCGCTGTTTTTGTCTCTGTCTCTGTCTCTGTCTCTGTCTCTGTCTCTGTCTCTGTCTCTGTCTCTGTCTCTGTCTCTGTCTCTGTCTCTGTCTCTGTCTGTGTCTCTGCTTCTGTCTCGGTCTTTGTCCCCGTCTCTGTCTCTGTATCTGTATTTGTCTCTGTCTCTGTCTCTGTCTCTGTCTCTGTATCAGTCTCTGTCTCTCTCTCTGTCTCTGTCTCTGTCTCTGTCTCTGTCTCTGTCTCTGTCTCTGTCTCTGTCTCTGTCTCTGTCTCTGTCTCTCCCTCTGTCTCTGTCTCTCCCTCTGTCTCTGTCTCTGTCTCTGTCCCTGGCTCTGTCTCTGCCTCTGTCTCTGTTTCTGTCTCTGTCTCTGTCTCTGTCTGTGTCTCTGCTTCTGTCTCGGTCTTTGTCTCCGTCTCTGTCTCTGTCTCTGTATCTGTATTTGTCTCTGTCTCTGTCTCTGTCTCTGTATCAGTGTCTGTCTCTGTCTCTGTCTCTGTCGCTCTCTCTATCCCTGTCTGTATCTCTGTCTCTGTCTCCGTCCCTGTCTCTGCCGCTTTCTCTGTCTCTGTCTCTGTCTCTGTTTCTGTCTCTGTCTCTCTCTCTGTCTCTGTCTCTGCCTCTGTTTCTGTCTCTGTCTCTGTCTCTGTCTCTGTCTCTCTCTCTGCCTCTGTCTCTATCCCCGTATCTGTCTCTGTCTCTGTTTCTGTCTCTGCCTCTGTCTCTGTCTCTGCCTCTGTCTCTGCCCCATCTCACTCCCTGGCCCTGTCGCTGTCTCTGTCTCTGTCTCTGTCTCCGTCTCTGTCTCTGTCTCTGTCTCTGTCTCCGTCTCTGTCTCTGTCTCTGTCTCTGTCTCTGTCTCTGTCTCTGTCTCTGTCTCTGTCTCTGTCTCTGTCTCTGTTTCTGCCTCTGCCTCTGCCTCTGCCTCTGCCTCTGTCTCTGTCTCTGTCACTGTCTCTTCCTCTGTCTCTGTCTCTGTCTCTGTCCCTGGCTCTGTCTCTGCCTCTGTCTCTGTTTCTGTCTCTGTCTCTGTCTCTGTCTGTGTCTCTGTCTCTGAATCAGTCTCTGTCGCTGTCTCTCCCTCTGTCTCTGTCTCCGTCTCTGTCCCTGGCTCTGTCTCTGCCTCTGTCTCCGTCTCTGTCTCTGTCTCGGTCTTTGTCTCCATCTCTGTCTCTGTCTCTGTATCTGTCTCTGTCTCTGTCTCTGTCTCTGTCCCCGTATCTGCCTCTGTCTCTGCCCCGTCCCTCTCCCTGGCCCTGTCGCTGTCTCTGTCTCTGTCTCTGTCTCTGTCTCTGTTTCTGCCTCTGTCTCTGTCTCTGTCTCTGTCTCTGTCTCTGTCTCTGTCTCTGTCTATGTCGCTGTCTCTCCCTCTGTCTCTGTCTCCGTATCAGCCTCTGTCTCTGTCTCTGTGTCTATCTCTGCCTCTGACTCTGACGCTGTCCCTGTCTATGTCTCTGTCTCTGTCTCTGTCTCCGTCTGCGTCTCTGTCTCTGTCTCCGTCTCTGTCTCTGTCTCTGGCTCTCTCTGTCTCTGTCTCTGTCTGTGTCTCTGTCTCTGTCTCAGTCTCTGTCTCTGCCGCTTTCTCTGTCTCTGTCTCTGTCTCTGTTTCTGTCTCTGTCTCTCTCTCTGTCTCTGTCTTTGCCTCTGTCTCTGTCTCTGTCTCTGTCTCTGTCTCTGTCTCTGTCTCTGTCTCTGCCTCTGTCTCTATCCCCGTATCTGTCTCTGTCTCTGTTTCTGTCTCTGCCTCTGTCTCTGTCTCTGCCTCTGTCTCTGCCCCGTCCCTTTCCCTGGCCCTGTCGCTGTCTCTGTCTCTGTCTCTGTCTATGCATCTGTCTCTGTCTCTGTCTCCGTCTCTGTCTCTGGCTCTGTCTCTGTCTCTGTCTCTGTTTCTGTCTCTGTCTCTCTCTCTGTCTCTGTCTTTGCCTCTGTCTCTGTCTCTGTCTCTGTCTCTGTCTCTGTCTCTGTCTCTGTCTCTGCCTCTGTCTCTATCCCCGTATCTGTCTCTGTCTCTGTCTCTGTGTCTGTCTCTGTCTCTGTCTCTGTCTCTGTCTCTGTCTCTGTCTCTGTCTCTGTCTCTGTCTCTGTCTCTGTCTCTGTCTCTGTCTCTGTCACTGTCTCTGTCTCTGTCTCTGTCTCTGTCTCTGTCTCTGTCTCTGTCCCTGGCTCTGTCTCTGCCTCCGTCTCTGTTTCTGTCTCTGTCTGTGTCTCTGTCTGTGTCTTTGCTTCTGTCTCGGTCTTTGTCTCCGTCTCTGTCTCTGTCTCTGTATATGTATTTGTCTCTGTCTCTGTCTCTGTCTCTGTCTCTGTCTCTGAATCAGTCTCTGTCGCTGTCTCTCCCTCTGTCTCTGTCTCCGTCTCTGTCCCTGGCTCTGTCTCTGCCTCTGTCTCCGTCTCTGTCTCTGTCTCGGTCTTTGTCTCCGTCACTGTCTCTGTCTCTGTCTCTGTCTCTGTCTCTGTCTCTGTCTCTGTCTCTGCCTCTGTCTCTGTCTCTGTCTCTGTCTCTGTCTCTGTCGCTGTCTCTCCCTCTGTCCCTGTCTCCGTCTCTGCCTCTGTCTCTGTCTCTGTCTCTGTCTCTGTCTCTGTCTCTGTCTCTGTGTCTCTCTCTGTCTCTGTCTCTGTCTCTGTCTCTGTCTCCGTCTCTGTCTCTGTCTCTGTCTCTGTCTCTGTCTATGTCGCTGTCTCTCCCTCTGTCTCTGTCTCCGTATCAGCCTCTGTCTCTGTCTCTGTGTCTATCTCTGCCTCTGACTCTGACGCTGTCCCTGTCTATGTCTCTGTCTCTGTCTCTGTCTCCGTCTGCGTCTCTGTCTCTGTCTCCGTCTCTGTCTCTGTCTCTGGCTCTCTCTCTGTCTCTGTCTCTGTCTGTGTCTCTGTCTCTGTCTCAGTCTCTGTCTCTGCCGCTTTCTCTGTCTCTGTCTCTGTCTCTGTTTCTGTCTCCGTCTCTCTCTCTGTCTCTGTCTTTGCCTCTGTCTCTGTCTCTGTCTCTGTCTCTGTCTCTGTCTCTGTCTCTGCCTCTGTCTCTATCCCCGTATCTGTCTCTGTCTCTGTTTCTGCCTCTGCCTCTGTCTCTGTCTCTGCCTCTGTCTCTGCCCCGTCCCTTTCCCTGGCCCTGTCGCTGTCTCTGTCTCTGTCTCTGTCTATGCATCTGTCCCTGTCTCTGTCTCCGTCTCTGTCTCTGGCTCTGTCTCTGTCTCTGTCTCTGTCTCTGTCTCTGTCTCTGTCTCTGTCTCTGTCTCTGTCTATGCATCTGTCTCTGTTTCTGTCTCTGTCTCTGTCTCTGTCTCTGTCTCTGTCTCTGTCTCTGTCTCTGGCTCTCTCTCTGTCTCTGTCTCTGTCTGTGTCTCTGTCTCTGTCTCCGTCACTGTCTCTGCCGCTGTCTCTGTCTCTGTCTATGCATCTGTCTCTGTTTCTGTCTCTGTCTCTGTCTCTGTCTCTGTCTCTGTCTCTGTCTCTGTCTCTGTCTCTGTCTCTGTCTCTGTCTCTGTCTCTGTCTCTGTCTCTGTCTGTGTCTCTGCTTCTGTCTCGGTCTTTGTCTCCGTCTCTGTCTCTGTATCTGTATTTGTCTCTGTCTCTGTCTCTGTCTCTGTCTCTGTATCAGTCTCTGTCTCTCTCTCTGTCTCTGTCTCTGTCTCTGTCTCTGTCTCTGTCTCTGTCTCTGTCTCTGTCTCTGTCTCTCCCTCTGTCTCTGTCTCTCCCTCTGTCTCTGTCTCTGTCTCTGTCCCTGGCTCTGTCTCTGCCTCTGTCTCTGTTTCTGTCTCTGTCTCTGTCTCTGTCTGTGTCTCTGCTTCTGTCTCGGTCTTTGTCTCCGTCTCTGTCTCTGTCTCTGTATCTGTATTTGTCTCTGTCTCTCTCTGTCTCTGTATCAGTGTCTGTCTCTGTCTCTGTCTCTGTCGCTGTCTCTCCCTCTGTCTCTGTCTCCGTCCCTGTGTCTGCCTCTGCCTCTGCCTCTGTCTCTGTCTCTGTCGCTGTCTCTCCCTCTGTCCCTGTCTCCGTCTCTGTCCCTGGCTCTGTCTCTGCCTCTGTCTCCGTCTCTGTCTCTGTCTCGGTCTTTGTATCCGTCTCTGTCTCTGTCTCTGTCTCTGTTTCTGTCTCTGCCTCTGTCTCTGTCTCTGCCTCTGTCTCTGTCTCTGTCTCTGTCCCTGTCTCCGTCTCTGCCTCTGTCTCTGTCTCTGTCTCTGTCTCTGTCGCTCTCTCTGTCCCTGTCTGTATCTCTGTCTCTGTCTCCGTCCCTGTCTCTGCCTCTGTCTCTGCCTCTGTCTCTGTCTCTGTCGCAGTCTCTCCCTCTGTCCCAGTCTCCGTCTCTCTCCCTGGCTCTGTCTCTGCCTCTGTCTCCGTCTCTGTCTCTGTCTCGGTCTTTGTATCCGTCTCTGTCTCTGTCTCTGTCTCTGTTTCTGTCTCTGCCTCTGTCTCTGTCTCTGCCTCTGTCTCTGTCTCTGTCTCTGTCCCTGTCTCCGTCTCTGTCTATGTCTCTGTCTCTGTCTCTGTCTATGTCGCTGTCTCTCCCTCTGTCTCTGTCTCCGTATCAGCCTCTGTCTCTGTCTCTGTGTTTATCTCTGCCTCTGACTCTGTCGCCGTCCCTGTCTATGCCTCTGTCTCTGTCTCTGTCTCCGTCTGCGTCTCTGTCTCTGTCTCCGTCTCTGTCTCTGTCTCTGGCTCTCTCTCTGTCTCTGTCTCTGTCTGTGTCTCTGTCTCTGTCTCAGTCTCTGTCTCTGCCGCTTTCTCTGTCTCTGTCTCTGTCTCTGTTTCTGCCTCTGTCTCTCTCTCTGTCTCTGTCTCTGCCTCTGTTTCTGTCTCTGTCTCTGTCTCTGTCTCTGTCTCTCTCTCTGCCTCTGTCTCTATCCCCGTATCTGTCTCTGTCTCTGTTTCTGTCTCTGCCTCTGTCTCTGTCTCTGCCTCTGTCTCTGCCCCGTCCCTTTCCCTGGCCCTGTCGCTGTCTCTGTCTCTGTCTCTGTCTATGCATCTGTCTCTGTCTCTGTCTCCGTCTCTGTCTCTGGCTCTGTCTCTGTCTCTGTCTCTGTCTCTGTCTCTGTCTCTGTCTCTGTCTCTGTCTATGCATCTGTCTCTGTCTCTGTCTCTGTCTCTGTCTCTGTCTCTGTCTCTGTCTCTGTCTCTGTCTCTGTCTCTGGCTCTCTCTCTGTCTCTGTATCTGTCTGTGTCTCTGTCTCTGTCTCCGTCACTGTCTCTGCCGCTGTCTCTGTCTCTGTCTATGCATCTGTCTCTGTTTCTGTCTCTGTCTCTGTCTCTGTCTCTGTCTCTGTCTCTGTCTCTGTCTCCGTCTGCGTCTCTGTCTCTGTCTCCGTCTCTGTCTCTGTCTCTGGCTCTCTCTCTGTCTCTGTCTCTGTCTGTGTCTCTGTCTCTGTCTCTGTCTCTGTCTCTGTCTCTGTCTCTGTCTCTGTCTCTGTCTCTGTCTCTGTCTCTGTCTCTGTCTCTGTCTCTGTCTCTGTTTCTGCCTCTGCCTCTGCCTCTGTCTCTGTCTCTGTCGCTGTCTCTCCCTCTGTCCCTGTCTCCGTCTCCGTCTCTGGCTCTGTCTCTGCCTCTGTCTCCGTCTCTGTCTCTGTCTCTGCCTCGGTCTTTGTCTCCGTCTCTGGCTCTGTCTCTGCCTCTGTCTCTGTCTCTGTCTCTGTCTCTGTCTCTGTCTCTGTCTCTGTCTCTGTCTCTGTCTCTGTCTCTGTCTCTGTCTCTATCTCTGTCTCTGTCTCTGTCTATGTCGCTGTCTCTCACTCTGTCTCTGTCTCCGTATCAGCCTCTGTCTCTGTGTCTATCTCTGCCTCTGACTCTGTCGCTGTCCCTGTCTATGTCTCTGTCTCTGTCTCTGTCTCTGTCTCCGTCTGCGTCTCTGTCTCTGTCTCCGTCTCTGTCTCTGTCTCTGGCTCTCTCTCTGTCTCTGTCTCTGTCTGTGTCTCTGTCTCTGTCTCTATCTCTGTATCAGTGTCTGTCTCAGTCTCTGTCTCTGTCCCCGTCTCTGTCTCTGTGTCTGTCTCGGTCTCTGTCTCTGTCTCTGTCTCTGTCTCTGTCTCTGTCTCTGTCTCTGTCTCTGTCTCTGTCTCTGTCTATGCATCTGTCTCTGTTTCTGTCTCTGTCTCTGTCGCTGTCTCTGTCCCTGTCTGTATCTCTGTCTTTGTCTCCGTCCCTGTCTCTGCCTCTGCCTCTGCCTCTGTCTCCGTCTCTCTCGCTGTCTCTCCCTCTGTCCCTGTCTCCGTCTCTGTCCCTGGCTCTGTCTCTGCCTCTGTCTCCGTCTCTGTCTCTGTCTCGGTCTTTGTATCCGTCTCCGTCTCTGTCTCTGTCTCTGTTTCTGTCTCTGCCTCTGTCTCTGCCTCTGTCTTTGTCTCTGTCTCTGTCCCTGTCTCCGTCTCTGTCTCTGTCTCTGTCTCTGTCTCTGTCTCTGTCTCTGTTTCTGTCTCTGTCTCTGTCGCTGTCTCTGTCCCTGTCTGTATCTCTGTCTCTGTCTCCGTCCCTGTCTCTGCCTCTGCCTCTGCCTCTGTCTCTGTCTCTGTCGCTGTCTCTCCCTCTGTCCCTGTCTCCGTCTCTGTCCCTGGCTCTGTCTCTGCCTCTGTCTCCGTCTCTGTCTCTGTCTCGGTCTTTGTATCCGTCTCTGTCTCTGTCTCTGTCTCTGTTTCTGTCTCTGCCTCTGTCTCTGTCTCTGCCTCTGTCTCTGTCTCTGTCTCTGTCCCTGTCTCCGTCTCTGTCTCTGTCTCTGTCCTTGTCTCTGTCTATGTCGCTGTCTCTCCCTCTGTCTCTGTCTCCGTATCAGCCTCTGTCTCTGTCTCTGTGTCTATCTCTGCCTCTGACTCTGTCGCTGTCCCTGTCTATGTCTCTGTCTCTGTCTCTGTCTCCGTCTGCGTCTCTGTCTCTGTCTCCGTCTCTGTCTCTGTCTCTGGCTCTCTCGCTGTCTCTGTCTCTGTCTGTGTCTATGTCTCTGTCTCAGTCTCTGTCTCTGCCGCTTTCTCTGTCTCTGTCTCTGTCTCTGTTTCTGTCTCTGTCTCTCTCTCTGTCTCTGTCTCTGCCTCTGTTTCTGTCTCTGTCTCTGTCTCTGTCTCTGTCTCTGTCTCTGTCTCTGGCTCTCTCTCTGTCCCCGTCTCTGTCTCTGTGTCTGTCTCTGTCTCTGTCTCTGTCTCTGTCTCTGTCTCTGCCTCTGTCTCTATCCCCGTATCTGTCTCTGTCTCTGTTTCTGTCTCTGCCTCTGTCTCTGTCTCTGCCTCTGTCTCTGCCCCGTCCCTCTCCCTGGCCCTGTCGCTGTCTCTGTCTCTGTCTCTGTCTATGCATCTGTCTCTGTCTCTGTCTCCGTCTCTGTCTCTGTCTCTGGCTCTCTCTCTGTCTCTGTCTCTGTCTGTGTCTCTGTCTCTGTCTCTGTCTCTGTATCAGTGTCTGTCTCTGTCTCTGCCTCTGTTTCTGTCTCTGTCTCTGTCTCTGTCTCTATCTCTCTCTGCCTCTGTCTCTATCCCCGTATCTGTCTCTGTCTCTGTTTCTGATTCTGCCTCTGTCTCTGTCTCTGCCTCTGTCTCTGCCCCATCCCACTCCCTGGCCCTGTCGCTGTCTCTGTCTCTGTCTCTGTCTCCGTCTCTGTCTCTGTCTCTGTCTCTGCCTCCGTCTCTGTCTCTGTCTCTGTCTCTGTCTCTGTCTCTGTCTCTGTCTCTGTCTCTGTCTCTGTCTCTGTTTCTGCCTCTGCCTCTGCCTCTGCCTCTGCCTCTGTCTCTGTCTCTGTCACTGTCTCTTCCTCTGTCTCTGTCTCTGTCTCTGTCCCTGGCTCTGTCTCTGCCTCTGTCTCTGTTTCTGTCTCTGTCTCTGTCTCTGTCTGTGTCTCTGCTTCTGTCTCGGTCTTTGTCTCCGTCTCTGTCTCTGTCTCTGTATATGTATTTGTCTCTGTCTCTGTCTCTGTCTCTGTCTCTGAATCAGTCTCTGTCGCTGTCTCTCCCTCTGTCTCTGTCTCCGTCTCTGTCCCTGGCTCTGTCTCTGCCTCTGTCTCCGTCTCTGTCTCTGTCTCGGTCTTTGTCTCCGTCTCTGTCTCTGTCTCTGTCTCTGTCTCTGTCTCTGTCTCTGTCTCTGTCTCTGTCTCTGTCTCTGTCTCTGTCTCTGTCTCTGTTTCTGCCTCTGCCTCTGCCTCTGCCTCTGCCTCTGTCTCTGTCTCTGTCACTGTCTCTTCCTCTGTCTCTGTCTCTGTCTCTGTCCCTGGCTCTGTCTCTGCCTCCGTCTCTGTTTCTGTCTCTGTCTGTGTCTCTTTC
The DNA here is from genome assembly GCA_945859595.2 of Megachile willughbiella. Classification (NCBI taxonomy): domain Eukaryota; kingdom Metazoa; phylum Arthropoda; class Insecta; order Hymenoptera; family Megachilidae; genus Megachile; species Megachile willughbiella. The sequence continues at coordinate 656,056 of CAMAOD020000141.1, forward strand.
TGTGTCTTTGCTTCTGTCTCGGTCTTTGTCTCCGTCTCTGTCTCTGTCTCTGTATATGTATTTGTCTCTGTCTCTGTCTCTGTCTCTGTCTCTGTCTCTGAATCAGTCTCTGTCGCTGTCTCTCCCTCTGTCTCTGTCTCCGTCTCTGTCCCTGGCTCTGTCTCTCCCTCTGTCTCCGTCTCTGTCTCTGTCTCGGTCTTTGTCTCCGTCACTGTCTCTGTCTCTGTCTCTGTCTCTGTCTCTGTCTCTGTCTCTGTCTCTGTCTCTGCCTCTGTCTCTGTCTCTGTCTCTGTCTCTGTCTCTGTCGCTGTCTCTCCCTCTGTCCCTGTCTCCGTCTCTGCCTCTGTCTCTGTCTCTGTCTCTGTCTCTGTCTCTGTCTCTGTCTCTGTGTCTCCCACTGTCTCTGTCTCTGTCTCTGTCTCTGTCTCCGTCTCTGTCTCTGTCTCTGTCTCTGTCTCTGTCTCTGTCTCTGTCTCTGTCTCTGTCTCTGTCTATGTCGCTGTCTCTCCCTCTGTCTCTGTCTCCGTATCAGCCTCTGTCTCTGTCTCTGTGTCTATCTCTGCCTCTGAATCTGTCGCTGTCCCTGTCTACGTCTCTGTCTCTGTCTCTGTCTCCGTCTGCGTCTCTGTCTCTGTCTCTGTCTCTGTCTATGTCGCTGTCTCTCCCTCTGTCTCTGTCTCCGTATCAGCCTCTATCTCTGTCTCTGTGTCTATCTCTGCCTCTGAATCTGTCGCTGTCCCTGTCTATGTCTCTGTCTCTGTCTCTGTCTCCGTCTGCGTCTCTGTCTCTGTCTCCGTCTCTGTCTCTGTCTCTGGCTCTCTCTCTGTCTCTGTCTCTGTCTGTGTCTCTGTCTCTGCCTCTGTCTCTGTCTCTGTCTCTGTCTCTGTCTCTGTCTCTGTCTCTGTCTCTGTCTCTGTCTCTGTTTCTGCCTCTGCCTCTGCCTCTGTCTCTGTCTCTGTCGCTGTCTCTCCCTCTGTCCCTGTCTCCGTCTCCGTCTCTGGCTCTGTCTCTGCCTCTGTCTCCGTCTCTGTCTCTGTCTCTGCCTCGGTCTTTGTCTCCGTCTCTGTCTCCGTCTCTGGCTCTGTCTCTGCCTCTGTCTCCGTCTCTGTCTCTGTCTCGGTCTTTGTCTCCGTCTCTGTCTCTGTCTCTGTCTCTGTCTCTGTCTCTGTCTCTGTCTCTGTCTGTGTCTCTGCTTCTGTCTCGGTCTTTGTCTCCGTCTCTGTCTCTGTATCTGTATTTGTCTCTGTCTCTGTCTCTGTCTCTGTCTCTGTATCAGTCTCTGTCTCTCTCTCTGTCTCTGTCTCTGTCTCTGTCTCTGTCTCTGTCTCTGTCTCTGTCTCTGTCTCTGTCTCTGTCTCTGTCTCTCCCTCCGTCTCTGTCTCTCCCTCTGTCTCTGTCTCTGTCTCTGTCCCTGGCTCTGTCTCTGCCTCTGTCTCTGTTTCTGTCTCTGTCTCTGTCGCTGTCTCTGTCCCTGTCTGTATCTCTGTCTCTGTCTCCGTCCCTGTCTCTGCCTCTGTCTCTGTCTCTGTCGCTGTCTCTCCCTCTGTCCCTGTCTCCGTCTCTGTCCCTGGCTCTGTCTCTGCCTCTGTCTCCGTCTCTGTCACTGTCTCGGTCTTTGTATCCGTCTTTGTCTCTGTCTCTGTCTCTGTTTCTGTCTCTGCCTCTGTCTCTGTCTCTGCCTCTGTCTCTGTCTCTGTCTCTGTCCCTGTCTCCGTCTCTGTCTCTGTCTCTGTCTCTGTCTCTGTCTCTGTCGCTGTCTCTCCCTCTGTCTCTGTCTCCGTATCAGCCTCTGTCTCGGTCTCTGTGTCTATCTCTGCCTCTGACTCTGTCGCTGTCCCTGTCTATGTCTCTGTCTCTGTCTCTGTCTCCGTCTGCGTCTCTGTCTCTGTCTCCGTCTCTGTCTCTGTCTCTGGCTCTCTCTCTTTCTCTGTCTCTGTCTGTGTCTCTGTCTCTGTCTCAGTCTCTGTCTCTGCCGCTTTCTCTGTCTCTGTCTCTGTCTCTGTTTCTGTCTCTGTCTCTCTCTCTGTCTCTGTCTCTGCCTCTGTTTCTGTCTCTGTCTCTGTCTCTGTCTCTGTCTCTGTCTCTGCCTCTGTCTCTATCCCCGTATCTGTCTCTGTCTCTGTTTCTGTCTCTGCCTCTGTCTCTGTCTCTGCCTCTGTCTCTGCCCCGTCCCTCTCCCTGGCCCTGACGCTGTCTCTGTCTCTGTCTCTGTCTATGCATCTGTCTCTGTCTCTGTCTCCGTCTCTGTCTCTGTCTCTGTCTCTGTCTCTGTCTCCGTCTCTGTCTCTGTCTCTGTCTCTGTCTCTGTCTCTGTCTCTGTCTCTGTCTCTGTCTCTGCCTCTGTCTCTGTCTCTGTCGCAGTCTCTCCCTCTGTCCCTGTCTCCGTCTCTCTCCCTGGCTCTGTCTCTGCCTCTGTCTCCGTCTGTGTCTCTGTCTCGGTCTTTGTATCCGTCTCTGTCTCTGTCTCTGTCTCTGTTTCTGTCTCTGCCTCTGTCTCTGTCTCCGTCTCTGTCTCTGTCTCTGTCTCTGTTTCTGCCTCCGTCTCTGTCTCTGTCTCTGTCTCTGTCTCTGTCTATGTCGCTGTCTCTGCCTCTGTCTCTGTCTCCGTATCAGCCTCTGTCTCTGTCTCTGTGTTTATCTCTGCCTCTGACTCTGTCGCTGTCCCTGTCTATGTCTCTGTCTCTGTCTCTGTCTCCGCCTGCGTCTCTGTCTCTGTCTCCGTCTCTGTCTCTGTCTCTGGCTCTCTCTCTGTCTCTGTCTCTGTCTGTGTCTCTGTCTCTGTCTCAGTCTCTGTCTCTGTCTCTGTCTCTGTCTCTGTTTCTGCCTCTGCCTCTGCCTCTGCCTCTGCCTCTGTCTCTGTCTCTGTCACTGTCTCTTCCTCTGTCTCTGTCTCTGTCTCTGTCCCTGGCTCTGTCTCTGCCTCTGTCTCTGTTTCTGTCTCTGTCTCTGTCTCTGTCTGTGTCTCTGCTTCTGTCTCGGTCTTTGTCTCCGTCTCTGTCTCTGTCTCTGTATATGTATTTGTCTCTGTCTCTGTCTCTGTCTCTGTCTCTGAATCAGTCTCTGTCGCTGTCTCTCCCTCTGTCTCTGTCTCCGTCTCTGTCCCTGGCTCTGTCTCTGCCTCTGTCTCCGTCTCTGTCTCTGTCTCGGTCTTTGTCTCCGTCTCTGTCTCTGTCTCTGTCTCTGTCTCTGTCTCTGTCTCTGTCTCTGTCCCCGTATCTGTCTCTGTCTCTGCCCCGTCCCTCTCCCTGGCCCTGTCGCTGTCTCTGTCTCTGTCTCCGTCTCTGTCTCTGTCTCTGTCTCTGTTTCTGCCTCTGTCTCTGTCTCTGTCTCTGTCTCTCTCTATGTCGCTGTCTCTCCCTCTGTCTCTGTCTCCGTATCAGCCTCTGTCTCTGTCTCTGTGTCTATCTCTGCCTCTGACTCTGACGCTGTCCCTGTCTATGTCTCTGTCTCTGTCTCTGTCTCCGTCTGCGTCTCTGTCTCTGTCTCCGTCTCTGTCTCTGTCTCTGGCTCTCTCTCTGTCTCTGTCTCTGTCTGTGTCTCTGTCTCTGTCTCAGTCTCTGTCTCTGCCGCTTTCTCTGTCTCTGTCTCTGTCTCTGTTTCTGTCTCTGTCTCCCTCTCTGTCTCTGTCTTTGCCTCTGTCTCTGTCTCTGTCTCTGTCTCTGTCTCTGTCTCTGTCTCTGCCTCTGTCTCTATCCCCGTATCTGTCTCTGTCTCTGTTTCTGTCTCTGCCTCTGTCTCTGCCCCGTCCCTTTCCCTGGCCCTGTCGCTGTCTCTGTCTCTGTCTCTGTCTATGCATCTGTCCCTGTCTCTGTCTCCGTCTCTGTCCCTGGCTCTGTCTCTGTCTCTGTCTCTGTCTCTGTCTCTGTCTCTGTCTCTGTCTCTGTCTCTGTCTCTGTCTATGCATCTGTCTCTGTTTCTGTCTCTGTCTCTGTCTCTGTATCTGTCTCTGTCTCTGTCTCTGGCTCTCTCTCTGTCTCTGTCTCTGTCTGTGTCTCTGTCTCTGTCTCCGTCACTGTCTCTGCCGCTGTCTCTGTCTCTGTCTACGCATCTGTCTCTGTTTCTGTCTCTGTCTCTGTCTCTGTCTCTGTCTCTGTCTCTGTCTCTGTCTCTGTCTCTGTCTCTGTCTCTGTCTGTGTCTCTGCTTCTGTCTCGGTCTTTGTCTCCGTCTCTGTCTCTGTATCTGTATTTGTCTCTGTCTCTGTCTCTGTCTCTGTCTCTGTATCAGTCTCTGTCTCTCTCTCTGTCTCTGTCTCTGTCTCTGTCTCTGTCTCTGTCTCTGTCTCTGTCTCTGTCTCTGTCTCTCCCTCTGCCTCTGTCTCTCCCTCTGTCTCTGTCTCTGTCTCTGTCCCTGGCTCTGTCTCTGCCTCTGTCTCTGTTTCTGTCTCTGTCTCTGTCTCTGTCTGTGTCTCTGCTTCTGTCTCGGTCTTTGTCTCCGTCTCTGTCTCTGTCTCTGTATCTGTATTTGTCTCTGTCTCTGTCTCTGTCTCTGTATCAGTGTCTGTCTCTGTCTCTGTCTCTGTCGCTGTCTCTCCCTCTGTCTCTGTCTCCGTCCCTGTCTCTGCCTCTGCCTCTGCCTCTGCCTCTGTCTCTGTCTCTGTCGCTGTCTCTCCCTCTGTCCCTGTCTCCGTCTCTGTCCCTGGCTCTGTCTCTGCCTCTGTCTCCGTCTCTGTCTCTGTCTCGGTCTTTGTATCCGTCTCTGTCTCTGTCTCTGTCTCTGTTTCTGTCTCTGCCTCTGTCTCTGTCTCTGCCTCTGTCTCTGTCTCTGTCTCTGTCCCTGTCTCCGTCTCTGTCTCTGTCTCTGTCTCTGTCTCTGTCTATGTCTCTGTCTCTGTCTCTGTCTCTGCCTCTGTCTCTGTCTCTGTCTCTGTCTCTGTCGCTGTCTCTGTCCCTGTCTGTATCTCTGTCTCTGTCTCCGTCCCTGTCGCTGTCTCTGTCCCTGTCTGTATCTCTGTCTCTGTCTCCGTCCCTGTCTCTGCCTCTGTCTCTGCCTCTGTCTCTGTCTCTGTCGCAGTCTCTCCCTCTGTCCCTGTCTCCGTCTCTCTCCCTGGCTCTGTCTCTGCCTCTGTCTCCGTCTCTGTCTCTGTCTCGGTCTTTGTATCCGTCTCTGTCTCTGTCTCTGTCTCTGTTTCTGTCTCTGCCTCTGTCTCTGTCTCTGCCTCTGTCTCTGTCTCTGTCTCTGTCCCTGTCTCCGTCTCTGTCTCTGTCTCTGTCTCTGTCTCTGTCTATGTCGCTGTGTCTCCCTCTGTCTCTGTCTCCGTATCAGCCTCTGTCTCTGTCTCTGTGTTTATCTCTGCCTCTGACTCTGTCGCTGTCCCTGTCTATGTCTCTGTCTCTGTCTCTGTCTCCGTCTGCGTCTCTGTCTCTGTCTCCGTCTCTGTCTCTGTCTCTGGCTCTCTCTCTGTCTCTGTCTCTGTCTGTGTCTCTGTCTCTGTCTCAGTCTCTGTCTCTGCCGCTTTCTCTGTCTCTGTCTCTGTCTCTGTTTCTGTCTCTGTCTCTCTCTCTGTCTCTGTCTCTGCCTCTGTTTCTGTCTCTGTCTCTGTCTCTGTCTCTGTCTCTCTCTCTGCCTCTGTCTCTATCCCCGTATCTGTCTCTGTCTCTGTTTCTGTCTCTGCCTCTGTCTCTGTCTCTGCCTCTGTCTCTGTCTCTGTCTCTGTTTCTGCCTCTGCCTCTGCCTCTGCCTCTGCCTCTGTCTCTGTCTCTGTCACTGTCTCTTCCTCTGTCTCTGTCTCTGTCTCTGTCCCTGGCTCTGTCTCTGCCTCTGTCTCTGTTTCTGTCTCTGTCTCTGTCTCTGTCTGTGTCTCTGCTTCTGTCTCGGTCTTTGTCTCCGTCTCTGACTCTGTCTCTGTATATGTATTTGTCTCTGTCTCTGTCTCTGTCTCTGAATCAGTCTCTGTCGCTGTCTCTCCCTCTGTCTCTGTCTCCGTCTCTGTCCCTGGCTCTGTCTCTGCCTCTGTCTCCGTCTCTGTCTCTGTCTCGGTCTTTGTCTCCGTCTCTGTCTCTGTCTCTGTCTCTGTCTCTGTCTCTGTCTCTGTCCCCGTATCTGTCTCTGTCTCTGCCCCGTCCCTCTCCCTGGCCCTGTCGCTGTCTCTGTCTCTGCCTCCGTCTCTGTCTCTGTGTCTGTCTCTGTTTCTGCCTCTGTCTCTGTCTCTGTCTCTGTCTCTGTCTATGTCGCTGTCTCTCCCTCTGTCTCTGTCTCCGTATCAGCCTCTGTCTCTGTCTCTGTGTCTATCTCTGCCTCTGACTCTGACGCTGTCCCTGTCTATGTCTCTGTCTCTGTCTCTGTCTCCGTCTGCGTCTCTGTCTCTGTCTCCGTCTCTGTCTCTGTCTCTGGCTCTCTCTCTGTCTCTGTCTCTGTCTGTGTCTCTGTCTCTGTCTCAGTCTCTGTCTCTGCCGCTTTCTCTGTCTCTGTCTCTGTCTCTGTTTCTGTTTCTGTCTCTCTCTCTGTCTCTGTCTTTGCCTCTGTCTCTGTCTCTCACTCTGTCTCTGTCTCTGTCTCTGTCTCTGTCTCTGCCTCTGTCTCTATCCCCGTATCTGTCTCTGTCTCTGTTTCCGTCTCTGCCTCTGTCTCTGTCTCTGCCTCTGTCTCTGCCCCGTCCCTTTCCCTGGCCCTGTCGCTGTCCCTGTCTCTGTCTCTGTCTATGCATCTGTCTCTGTCTCTGTCTCCGTCTCTGTCTCTGGCTCTGCCTCTGTCTCTGTCTCTGTCTCTGTCTCTGTCTCTGTCTCTGTCTCTGTCTCTGTCTCTGTCTCTGTCTCTGTCTATGCATCTGTCTCTGTTTCTGTCTCTGTCTCTGTCTCTGTCTCTGTCTCTGTCTCTGTCTCTGGCTCTCTCTCTGTCTCTGTCTCTGTCTGTGTCTCTGTCTCTGTCTCCGTCACTGTCTCTGCCGCTGTCTCTGTCTCTGTCTATGCATCTGTCTCTGTTTCTGTCTCTGTCTCTGTCTCTGTCTCTGTCTCTGTCTCTGTCTCTGTCTCTGTCTCTGTCTCTGTCTCTGTCTCTGTCTCTGTCTCTGTCTCTGTCTCTGTCTCTGTCTCTGTCTGTGTCTCTGTCTCTGTCTCTGTCTCTGTCTCTGTCGCAGTCTCTCCCTCTGTCCCTGTCTCCGTCTCTGCCTCTGGCTCTGTCTCTGCCTCTGTCTCTGTCTCTGGCTCTGTCTCTGCCTCTGTCTCCGTCTGTGTCTCTGTCTCGGTCTTTGTCTCCGTCTCTGTCTCTGTCTCTGCCTCTGCCTCTGTCTCTGTCTCTGTCTCTGTCTCTGTCTCTGTCGCTGTCTCTGTCTCTGTCTGTATCTCTGTTTCTGTCTCTGTCTCTCTCTCTGTCTCTGTCTCTGCCTCTGTTTCTGTCTCTGTCTCTGTCTCTGTCTCTGTCTCTGTCTCTGCCTCTGTCTCTATCCCCGTATCTGTCTCTGTCTCTGTTTCTGTCTCTGCCTCTGTCTCTGTCTCTGCCTCTGTCTCTGCCCCGTCCCTCTCCCTGGCCCTGACGCTGTCTCTGTCTCTGTCTCTGTCTATGCATCTGTCTCTGTCTCTGTCTCCGTCTCTGTCTCTGTCTCTGTCTCTGTCTCCGTCTCTGTCTCTGTCTCTGTCTCTGTCTCTGTCTCTGTCTCTGTCTCTGTCTCTGCCTCTGTCTCTGTCTCTGTCGCAGTCTCTCCCTCTGTCCCTGTCTCCGTCTCTCTCCCTGGCTCTGTCTCTGCCTCTGTCTCCGTCTCTGTCTCTGTCTCGGTCTTTGTATCCGTCTCTGTCTCTGTCTCTGTCTCTGTTTCTGTCTCTGCCTCTGTCTCTGTCTCTGCCTCTGTCTCTGTCTCTGTCTCTGTCCCTGTCTCCGTCTCTGTCTCTGTCTCTGTCTCTGTCTCTGTCTATGTCGCTGTCTCTCCCTCTGTCTCTGTCTCCGTATCAGCCTCTGTCTCTGTCTCTGTGTTTATCTCTGCCTCTGACTCTGTCGCTGTCCCTGTCTATGTCTCTGTCTCTGTCTCTGTCTCCGTCTGCGTCTCTGTCTCTGTCTCCGTCTCTGTCTCTGTCTCTGGCTCTCTCTCTGTCTCTGTCTCTGTCTGTGTCTCTGTCTCTGTCTCAGTCTCTGTCTCTGCCGCTTTCTCTGTCTCTGTCTCTGTCTCTGTCTCTGTCTCTGTCTCTCTCTCTGTCTCTGTCTCTGCCTCTGTTTCTGTCTCTGTCTCTGTCTCTGTATCTGTCTCTCTCTCTGCCTCTGTCTCTATCCCCGTATCTGTCTCTGTCTCTGTTTCTGTCTCTGCCTCTGTCTCTGTCTCTGCCTCTGTCTCTGCCCCATCCCACTCCCTGGCCCTGTCGCTGTCTCTGTCTCTGTCTCTGTCTCTGTCTCTGTCTCTGTCTCCGTCTCTGTCTCTGTCTCTGTCTCTGTCTCTGTCTCTGTCTCTGTCTCTGTCTCTGTCTCTGTCTCTGTTTCTGCCTCTGCCTCTGCCTCTGCCTCTGCCGCTGTCTCTGTCTCTGTCACTGTCTCTTCCTCTGTCTCTGTCTCTGTCTGTGTCTCTGCTTCTGTCTCGGTCTTTGTCTCCGTCTCTGTCTCTGTCTCTGTATATGTATTTGTCTCTGTCTCTGTCTCTGTCTCTGTCTCTGAATCAGTCTCTGTCGCTGTCTCTCCCTCTGTCTCTGTCTCCGTCTCTGTCCCTGGCTCTGTCTCTGCCTCTGTCTCCGTCTCTGTCTCTGTCTCGGTCTTTGTCTCCGTCTCTGTCTCTGTCTCTGTCTCTGTCTCTGTCTCTGTCTCTGTCTCTGTCTCTGTCCCCGTATCTGTCTCTGTCTCTGCCCCGTCCCTCTCCCTGGCCCTGTCGCTGTCTCTGTCTCTGTCTCCGTCTCTGTCTCTGTCTCTGTCTCTGTTTCTGCCTCTGTCTCTGTCTCTGTCTCTGTCTCTGTCTATGTCGCTGTCTCTCCCTCTGTCTCTGTCTCCGTATCAGCCTCTGTCTCTGTCTCTGTGTCTATCTCTGCCTCTGACTCTGACGCTGTCCCTGTCTATGTCTCTGTCTCTGTCTCTGTCTCCGTCTGCGTCTCTGTCTCTGTCTCCGTCTCTGTCTCTGTCTCTGGCTCTCTCTCTGTCTCTGTCTCTGTCTGTGTCTCTGTCTCTGTCTCAGTCTCTGTCTCTGCCGCTTTCTCTGTCTCTGTCTCTGTCTCTGTTTCTGTCTCTGTCTCTCTCTCTGCCTCTGTCTTTGCCTCTGTCTCTGTCTCTGTCTCTGTCTCTGTCTCTGTCTCTGTCTCTGTCTCTGCCTCTGTCTCTATCCCCGTATCTGTCTCTGTCTCTGTCTCTGTCTCTGCCTCTGTCTCTGCCCCGTCCCTTTCCCTGGCCCTGTCGCTGTCTCTGTCTCTGTCTCTGTCTATGCATCTGTCCCTGTCTCTGTCTCCGTCTCTGTCTCTGGCTCTGTCTCTGTCTCTGTCTCTGTCTCTGTCTCTGTCTCTGTCTCTGTCTCTGTCTCTGTCTCTGTCTCTGTCTATGCATCTGTCTCTGTTTCTGTCTCTGTCTCTGTCTCTGTCTCTGTCTCTGTCTCTGTCTCTGGCTCTCTCTCTGTCTCTGTCTCTGTCTGTGTCTCTGTCTCTGTCTCCGTCACTGTCTCTGCCGCTGTCTCTGTCTCTGTCTATGCATCTGTCTCTGTTTCTGTCTCTGTCTCTGTCTCTGTCTCTGTCTCTGTCTCTGTCTCTGTCTCTGTCTCTGTCTCTGTCTCTGTCTCTGTCTCTGTCTGTGTCTCTGCTTCTGTCTCGGTCTTTGTCTCCGTCTCTGTCTCTGTATCTGTATTTGTCTCTGTCTCTGTCTCTGTCTCTGTCTCTGTCTCTGTATCAGTCTCTGTCTCTGTCTCTGTCTCTGTCTCTGTCTCTGTCTCTGTCTCTGTCTCTGTCTCTGTCTCTGTCTCTCCCTCTGCCTCTGTCTCTCCCTCTGTCTCTGTCTCTGTCTCTGTCCCTGGCTCTGTCTCTGCCTCTGTCTCTGTTTCTGTCTCTGTCTCTGTCTCTGTCTGTGTCTCTGCTTCTGTCTCGGTCTTTGTCTCCGTCTCTGTCTCTGTCTCTGTATCTGTATCTGTATTTGTCTCTGTCTCTGTCTCTGTCTCTGTCTCTGTATCAGTGTCTGTCTCTGTCTCTGTCTCTGTCTCTGTCGCTGTCTCTCCCTCTGTCTCTGTCTCCGTCCCTGTCTCTGCCTCTGCCTCTGCCTCTGCCTCTGTCTCTGTCTCTGTCTCTGTCTCTGTCGCTGTCTCTCCCTCTGTCCCTGTCTCCGTCTCTGTCCCTGGCTCTGTCTCTGCCTCTGTCTCCGTCTCTGTCTCTGTCTCGGTCTTTGTATCCGTCTCTGTCTCTGTCTCTGTCTCTGTTTCTGTCTCTGCCTCTGTCTCTGTCTCTGCCTCTGTCTCTGTCTCTGTCTCTGTCCCTGTCTCCGTCTCTGTCTCTGTCTCTGTCTCTGTCTCTGTCTCTGTCTATGTCGCTGTCTCTCCCTCTGTCTCTGTCTCCGTATCAGCCTCTGTCTCTGTCTCTGTGTCTATCTCTGCCTCTGACTCTGTCGCTGTCCCTGTCTATGTCTCTGTCTCTGTCTCTGTCTCCGTCTCTGTCTCTGTCTCTGTCTCTGTCTCTGTCTCGGTCTTTGTATCCGTCTCTGTCTCTGTCTCTGTCTCTGTTTCTGTCTCTGCCTCTGTCTCTGTCTCTGCCTCTGTCTCTGTCTCTGTCTCTGTCCCTGTCCCCGTCTCTGTCTCTGTCTCTGTCTCTGTCTCTGTCTATGTCGCTGTCTCTCCCTCTGTCTCTGTCTCCGTATCAGCCTCTGTCTCTGTCTCTGTGTTTATCTCTGCCTCTGACTCTGTCGCTGTCCCTGTCTATGTCTCTGTCTCTGTCTCTGTCTCCGTCTGCGTCTCTGTCTCTGTCTCCGTCTCTGTCTCTGTCTCTGGCTCTCTCTCTGTCTCTGTCTCTGTCTGTGTCTCTGTCTCTGTCTCAGTCTCTGTCTCTGCCGCTTTCTCTGTCTCTGTCTCTGTCTCTGTTTCTGTCTCTGTCTCTCTCTCTGTCTCTGTCTCTGCCTCTGTTTCTGTCTCTGTCTCTGTCTCTGTCTCTGTCTCTCTCTCTGCCTCTGTCTCTATCCCCGTATCTGTCTCTGTCTCTGTTTCTGTCTCTGCCTCTGTCTCTGTCTCTGCCTCTGTCTCTGTCTCTGTCTCTGTTTCTGCCTCTGCCTCTGCCTCTGCCTCTGCCTCTGTCTCTGTCTCTGTCACTGTCTCTTCCTCTGTCTCTGTCTCTGTCTCTGTCCCTGGCTCTGTCTCTGCCTCTGTCTCTGTTTCTGTCTCTGTCTCTGTCTCTGTCTGTGTCTCTGCTTCTGTCTCGGTCTTTGTCTCCATCTCTGTCTCTGTCTCTGTATATGTATTTGTCTCTGTCTCGGTCTCTGTCTCTGAATCAGTCTCTGTCGCTGTCTCTCCCTCTGTCTCTGTCTCCGTCTCTGTCCCTGGCTCTGTCTCTGCCTCTGTCTCCGTCTCTGTCTCTGTCTCGGTCTTTGTCTCCGTCTCTGTCTCTGTCTCTGTCTCTGTCTCTGTCTCTGTCTCTGTCCCCGTATCTGTCTCTGTCTCTGCCCCGTCCCTCTCCCTGGCCCTGTCGCTGTCTCTGTCTCTGCCTCCGTCTCTGTCTCTGTCTCTGTCTCTGTTTCTGCCTCTGTCTCTGTCTCTGTCTCTGTCTCTGTCTATGTCGCTGTCTCTCCCTCTGTCTCTGTCTCCGTATCAGCCTCTGTCTCTGTCTCTGTGTCTATCTCTGCCTCTGACTCTGACGCTGTCCCTGTCTATGTCTCTGTCTCTGTCTCTGTCTCCGTCTGCGTCTCTGTCTCTGTCTCCGTCTCTGTCTCTGTCTCTGGCTCTCTCTCTGTCTCTGTCTCTGTCTGTGTCTCTGTCTCTGTCTCAGTCTCTGTCTCTGCCGCTTTCTCTGTCTCTGTCTCTGTCTCTGTTTCTGTCTCTGTCTCTCTCTCTGTCTCTGTCTTTGCCTCTGTCTCTGTCTCTGTCTCTGTCTCTGTCTCTGTCTCTGTCTCTGTCTCTGTCTCTGTCTCTGTCTCTGCCTCTGTCTCTATCCCCGTATCTGTCTCTGTCTCTGTTTCTGTCTCTGCCTCTGTCTCTGTCTCTGCCTCTGTCTCTGCCCCGTCCCTTTCCCTGGCCCTGTCGCTGTCTCTGTCTCTGTCTCTGTCTATGCATCTGTCTCTGTCTCTGTCTCCGTCTCTGTCTCTGGCTCTGCCTCTGTCTCTGTCTCTGTCTCTGTCTCTGTCTCTGTCTCTGTCTCTGTCTCTGTCTCTGTCTCTGTCTATGCATCTGTCTCTGTTTCTGTCTCTGTCTCTGTCTCTGTCTCTGTCTCTGTCTCTGTCTCTGTCTCTGGCTCTCTCTCTGTCTCTGTCTCTGTCTGTGTCTCTGTCTCTGTCTCCGTCACTGTCTCTGCCGCTGTCTCTGTCTCTGTCTATGCATCTGTCTCTGTTTCTGTCTCTGTCTCTGTCTCTGTCTCTGTCTCTGTCTCTGTCTCTGTCTCTGTCTCTGTCTCTGTCTCTGTCTCTGTCTCTGTCTCTGTCTCTGTCTCTGTCTCTGTCTCTGTCTCTGTCTCTGTCTCTGTCTGTGTCTCTGTCTCTGTCTCTGTCTCTGTCTCTGTCGCAGTCTCTCCCTCTGTCCCTGTCTCCGTCTCTGCCTCTGGCTCTGTCTCTGCCTCTGTCTCTGTCTCTGGCTCTGTCTCTGCCTCTGTCTCCGTCTGTGTCTCTGTCTCGGTCTTTGTCTCCGTCTCTGTCTCTGTCTCTGCCTCTGTCTCTGTCTCTGTCTCTGTCTCTGTCTGTATCTCTGTTTCTGTCTCTGTCTCTCTCTCTGTCTCTGTCTCTGCCTCTGTTTCTGTCTCTGTCTCTGTCTCTGTCTCTGTCTCTGTCTCTGTCTCTGCCTCTGTCTCTATCCCCGTATCTGTCTCTGTCTCTGTTTCTGTCTCTGCCTCTGTCTCTGTCTCTGCCTCTGTCTCTGCCCCGTCCCTCTCCCTGGCCCTGACGCTGTCTCTGTCTCTGTCTCTGTCTATGCATCTGTCTCTGTCTCTGTCTCCGTCTCTGTCTCTGTCTCTGTCTCTGTCTCCGTCTCTGTCTCTGTCTCTGTCTCTGTCTCTGTCTCTGTCTCTGTCTCTGTCTCTGTCTCTGCCTCTGCCTCTGTCTCTGTCTCTGTCGCAGTCTCTCCCTCTGTCCCTGTCTCCGTCTCTCTCCCTGGCTCTGTCTCTGCCTCTGTCTCCGTCTCTGTCTCTGTCTCGGTCTTTGTATCCGTCTCTGTCTCTGTCTCTGTCTCTGTTTCTGTCTCTGCCTCTGTCTCTGTCTCTGCCTCTGTCTCTGTCTCTGTCTCTGTCCCTGGTTCTGTCTCTGCCTCTGTCTCTGTTTCTGTCTGTGTCTCTGTCTCTGTCTGTGTCTCTGCTTCTGTCTCGGTCTTTGTCTCCGTCTCTGTCTCTGTCTCTGTATATGTATTTGTCTCTGTCTCTGTCTCTGTCTCTGTCTCTGAATCAGTCTCTGTCGCTGTCTCCCCTCTGTCTCTGTCTCCGTCTCTGTCCCTGGCTCTGTCTCTGCCTCTGTCTCCGTCTCTGTCTCTGTCTCGGTCTTTGTCTCCGTCTCTGTCTCTGTCTCTGTCTCTGTCTCTGTCTCTGTCTCTGTCTCTGTCCCCGTATTTGTCTCTGTCTCTGCCCCGTCCCTCTCCCTGGCCCTGTCGCTGTCTCTGTCTCTGTCTCCGTCTCTGTCTCTGTCTCTGTCTCTGTTTCTGCCTCTGTCTCTGTCTCTGTCTCTGTCTCTGTCTCTGTCTATGTCGCTGTCTCTCCCTCTGTCTCTGTCTCCGTATCAGCCTCTGTCTCTGTCTCTGTGTCTATCTCTGCCTCTGACTCTGACGCTGTCCCTGTCTATGTCTCTGTCTCTGTCTCTGTCTCCGTCTGCGTCTCTGTCTCTGTCTCCGTCTCTGTCTCTGTCTCTGGCTCTCTCTCTGTCTCTGTCTCTGTCTGTGTCTCTGTCTCTGTCTCAGTCTCTGTCTCTGCCGCTTTCTCTGTCTCTGTCTCTGTCTCTGTTTCTGTCTCTGTCTCTCTCTCTGTCTCTGTCTTTGCCTCTGTCTCTGTCTCTGTCTCTGTCTCTGTCTCTGTCTCTGTCTCTGCCTCTGTCTCTATCCCCGTATCTGTCTCTGTCTCTGTTTCTGTCTCTGCCTCTGTCTCTGTCTCTGCCTCTGTCTCTGCCCCGTCCCTTTCCCTGGCCCTGTCGCTGTCTCTGTCTCTGTCTCTGTCTATGCATCTGTCCCTGTCTCTGTCTCCGTCTCTGTCTCTGGCTCTGTCTCTGTCTCTGTCTCTGTCTCTGTCTCTGTCTCTGTCTCTGTCTCTGTCTCTGTCTCTGTCTCTGTCTCTGTCTATGCATCTGTCTCTGTTTCTGTCTCTGTCTCTGTCTCTGTCTCTGTCTCTGTCTCTGTCTCTGGCTCTCTCTCTGTCTCTGTCTCTGTCTGTGTCTCTGTCTCTGTCTCCGTCACTGTCTCTGCCGCTGTCTCTGTCTCTGTCTATGCATCTGTCTCTGTTTCTGTCTCTGTCTCTGTCTCTGTCTCTGTCTCTGTCTCTGTCTCTGTCTCTGTCTGTGTCTCTGCTTCTGTCTCGGTCTTTGTCTCCGTCTCTGTCTCTGTATCTGTATTTGTCTCTGTCTCTGTCTCTGTCTCTGTCTCTGTCTCTGTATCAGTCTCTGTCTCTGTCTCTGTCTCTGTCTCTGTCTCTGTCTCTGTCTCTGTCTCTGTCTCTGTCTCTGTCTCTCCCTCTGCCTCTGTCTCTCCCTCTGTCTCTGTCTCTGTCTCTGTCCCTGGCTCTGTCTCTGCCTCTGTCTCTGTTTCTGTCTCTGTCTCTGTCTCTGTCTGTGTCTCTGCTTCTGTCTCGGTCTTTGTCTCCGTCTCTGTCTCTGTCTCTGTATCTGTATCTGTATTTGTCTCTGTCTCTGTCTCTGTCTCTGTCTCTGTATCAGTGTCTGTCTCTGTCTCTGTCTCTGTCTCTGTCGCTGTCTCTCCCTCTGTCTCTGTCTCCGTCCCTGTCTCTGCCTCTGCCTCTGCCTCTGCCTCTGTCTCTGTCTCTGTCTCTGTCTCTGTCGCTGTCTCTCCCTCTGTCCCTGTCTCCGTCTCTGTCCCTGGCTCTGTCTCTGCCTCTGTCTCCGTCTCTGTCTCTGTCTCGGTCTTTGTATCCGTCTCTGTCTCTGTCTCTGTCTCTGTTTCTGTCTCTGCCTCTGTCTCTGTCTCTGCCTCTGTCTCTGTCTCTGTCTCTGTCCCTGTCTCCGTCTCTGTCTCTGTCTCTGTCTCTGTCTCTGTCTCTGTCTATGTCGCTGTCTCTCCCTCTGTCTCTGTCTCCGTATCAGCCTCTGTCTCTGTCTCTGTGTCTATCTCTGCCTCTGACTCTGTCGCTGTCCCTGTCTATGTCTCTGTCTCTGTCTCTGTCTCCGTCTCTGTCTCTGTCTCTGTCTCTGTCTCTGTCTCGGTCTTTGTATCCGTCTCTGTCTCTGTCTCTGTCTCTGTTTCTGTCTCTGCCTCTGTCTCTGTCTCTGCCTCTGTCTCTGTCTCTGTCTCTGTCCCTGTCCCCGTCTCTGTCTCTGTCTCTGTCTCTGTCTCTGTCTATGTCGCTGTCTCTCCCTCTGTCTCTGTCTCCGTATCAGCCTCTGTCTCTGTCTCTGTGTTTATCTCTGCCTCTGACTCTGTCGCTGTCCCTGTCTATGTCTCTGTCTCTGTCTCTGTCTCCGTCTGCGTCTCTGTCTCTGTCTCCGTCTCTGTCTCTGTCTCTGGCTCTCTCTCTGTCTCTGTCTCTGTCTGTGTCTCTGTCTCTGTCTCAGTCTCTGTCTCTGCCGCTTTCTCTGTCTCTGTCTCTGTCTCTGTTTCTGTCTCTGTCTCTCTCTCTGTCTCTGTCTCTGCCTCTGTTTCTGTCTCTGTCTCTGTCTCTGTCTCTGTCTCTCTCTCTGCCTCTGTCTCTATCCCCGTATCTGTCTCTGTCTCTGTTTCTGTCTCTGCCTCTGTCTCTGTCTCTGCCTCTGTCTCTGTCTCTGTCTCTGTTTCTGCCTCTGCCTCTGCCTCTGCCTCTGCCTCTGTCTCTGTCTCTGTCACTGTCTCTTCCTCTGTCTCTGTCTCTGTCTCTGTCCCTGGCTCTGTCTCTGCCTCTGTCTCTGTTTCTGTCTCTGTCTCTGTCTCTGTCTGTGTCTCTGCTTCTGTCTCGGTCTTTGTCTCCATCTCTGTCTCTGTCTCTGTATATGTATTTGTCTCTGTCTCGGTCTCTGTCTCTGAATCAGTCTCTGTCGCTGTCTCTCCCTCTGTCTCTGTCTCCGTCTCTGTCCCTGGCTCTGTCTCTGCCTCTGTCTCCGTCTCTGTCTCTGTCTCGGTCTTTGTCTCCGTCTCTGTCTCTGTCTCTGTCTCTGTCTCTGTCTCTGTCTCTGTCCCCGTATCTGTCTCTGTCTCTGCCCCGTCCCTCTCCCTGGCCCTGTCGCTGTCTCTGTCTCTGCCTCCGTCTCTGTCTCTGTCTCTGTCTCTGTTTCTGCCTCTGTCTCTGTCTCTGTCTCTGTCTCTGTCTATGTCGCTGTCTCTCCCTCTGTCTCTGTCTCCGTATCAGCCTCTGTCTCTGTCTCTGTGTCTATCTCTGCCTCTGACTCTGACGCTGTCCCTGTCTATGTCTCTGTCTCTGTCTCTGTCTCCGTCTGCGTCTCTGTCTCTGTCTCCGTCTCTGTCTCTGTCTCTGGCTCTCTCTCTGTCTCTGTCTCTGTCTGTGTCTCTGTCTCTGTCTCAGTCTCTGTCTCTGCCGCTTTCTCTGTCTCTGTCTCTGTCTCTGTTTCTGTCTCTGTCTCTCTCTCTGTCTCTGTCTTTGCCTCTGTCTCTGCCTCTGTCTCTGTCTCTGTCTCTGTCTCTGTCTCTGCCTCTGTCTCTATCCCCGTATCTGTCTCTGTCTCTGTTTCTGTCTCTGCCTCTGTCTCTGTCTCTGCCTCTGTCTCTGCCCCGTCCCTTTCCCTGGCCCTGTCGCTGTCTCTGTCTCTGTCTCTGTCTATGCATCTGTCTCTGTCTCTGTCTCCGTCTCTGTCTCTGGCTCTGCCTCTGTCTCTGTCTCTGTCTCTGTCTCTGTCTCTGTCTCTGTCTCTGTCTCTGTCTCTGTCTCTGTCTCTGTCTCTGTCTCTGTCTCTGTCTCTGTCTGTGTCTCTGTCTCTGTCTCTGTCTGTGTCTCTGTCTCTGTCTCCGTCACTGTCTCTGCCGCTGTCTCTGTCTCTGTCTATGCATCTGTCTCTGTTTCTGTCTCTGTCTCTGTCTCTGTCTCTGTCTCTGTCTCTGTCTCTGTCTCTGTCTCTGTCTCTGTCTCTGTCTCTGTCTCTGTCTCTGTCTATGCATCTGTCTCTGTTTCTGTCTCTGTCTCTGTCTCTGTCTCTGTCTCTGTCTCTGTCTCTGTCTCTGTCTCTGTCTCTGTCTCTGTCTCTGTCTGTGTCTCTGCTTCTGTCTCGGTCTTTGTCTCCGTCTCTGTCTCTGTATCTGTATTTGTCTCTGTCTCTGTCTCTGTCTCTGTCTCTGTCTCTGTATCAGTCTCTGTCTCTCTCTCTGTCTCTGTCTCTGTCTCTGTCTCTGTCTCTGTCTCTGTCTCTGTCTCTGTCTCTGTCTCTCCCTCTGCCTCTGTCTCTCCCTCTGTCTCTGTCTCTGTCTCTGTCCCTGGCTCTGTCTCTGCCTCTGTCTCTGTTTCTGTCTCTGTCTCTGTCTCTGTCTGTGTCTCTGCTTCTGTCTCGGTCTTTGTCTCCGTCTCTGTCTCTGTCTCTGTATCTGTATTTGTCTCTGTCTCTGTCTCTGTCTCTGTATCAGTGTCTGTCTCTGTCTCTGTCTCTGTCGCTGTCTCTCCCTCTGTCTCTGTCTCCGTCCCTGTCTCTGCCTCTGCCTCTGCCTCTGCCTCTGTCTCTGTCTCTGTCGCTGTCTCTCCCTCTGTCCCTGTCTCCGTCTCTGTCCCTGGCTCTGTCTCTGCCTCTGTCTCCGTCTCTGTCTCTGTCTCGGTCTTTGTATCCGTCTCTGTCTCTGTCTCTGTCTCTGTTTCTGTCTCTGCCACTGTCTCTGTCTCTGCCTCTGTCTCTGTCTCTGTCTCTGTCCCTGTCTCCGTCTCTGTCTCTGTCTCTGTCTCTGTCTCTGTCTATGTCGCTGTCTCTCCCTCTGTCTCTGTCTCCGTATCAGCCTCTGTCTCTGTCTCTGTGTCTATCTCTGCCTCTGACTCTGTCGCTGTCCCTGTCTATGTCTCTGTCTCTGTCTCTGTCTCCGTCTGCGTCTCTGTCTCTGTCTCCGTCTCTGTCTCTGTCTCTGGCTCTCTCTCTGTCTCTGTCTCTGTCTCTGTCTCTGTCTCTGCCTCTGTCTCTGTCTCTGTCTCTGTCCCTGTCTCCGTCTCTGTCTCTGTCTCTGTCTCTGTCTCTGTCTCTGTCTATGTCGCTGTCTCTCCCTCTGTCTCTGTCTCCGTATCAGCCTCTGTCTCTGTCTCTGTGTTTATCTCTGCCTCTGACTCTGTCGCTGTCCCTGTCTATGTCTCTGTCTCTGTCTCTGTCTCCGTCTGCGTCTCTGTCTCTGTCTCCGTCTCTGTCTCTGTCTCTGGCTCTCTCTCTGTCTCTGTCTCTGTCTGTGTCTCTGTCTCTGTCTCAGTCTCTGTCTCTGCCGCTTTCTCTGTCTCTGTCTCTGTCTCTGTTTCTGTCTCTGTCTCTCTCTCTGTCTCTGTCTCTGTCTCTGCCTCTGTTTCTGTCTCTGTCTCTGTCTCTGTCTCTGTCTCTCTCTCTGCCTCTGTCTCTATCCCCGTATCTGTCTCTGTCTCTGTTTCTGTCTCTGCCTCTGTCTCTGTCTCTGCCTCTGTCTCTGTCTCTGTCTCTGTTTCTGCCTCTGCCTCTGCCTCTGCCTCTGCCTCTGTCTCTGTCTCTGTCACTGTCTCTTCCTCTGTCTCTGTCTCTGTCTCTGTCCCTGGCTCTGTCTCTGCCTCTGTCTCTGTTTCTGTCTCTGTCTCTGTCTCTGTCTGTGTCTCTGCTTCTGTCTCGGTCTTTGTCTCCGTCTCTGTCTCTGTCTCTGTATATGTATTTGTCTCTGTCTCTGTCTCTGTCTCTGTCTCTGAATCAGTCTCTGTCGCTGTCTCTCCCTCTGTCTCTGTCTCCGTCTCTGTCCCTGGCTCTGTCTCTGCCTCTGTCTCCGTCTCTGTCTCTGTCTCGGTCTTTGTCTCCGTCTCTGTCTCTGTCTCTGTCTCTGTCTCTGTCTCTGTCTCTGTCTCTGTCCCCGTATCTGTCTCTGTCTCTGCCCCGTCCCTCTCCCTGGCCCTGTCGCTGTCTCTGTCTCTGCCTCCGTCTCTGTCTCTGTCTCTGTCTCTGTTTCTGCCTCTGTCTCTGTCTCTGTCTCTGTCTCTGTCTATGTCGCTGTCTCTCCCTCTGTCTCTGTCTCCGTATTAGCCTCTGTCTCTCTCTCTGTGTCTATCTCTGCCTCTGACTCTGACGCTGTCCCTGTCTATGTCTCTGTCTCTGTCTCTGTCTCCGTCTGCGTCTCTGTCTCTGTCTCCGTCTCTGTCTCTGTCTCTGGCTCTCTCTCTGTCTCTGTCTCTGTCTGTGTCTCTGTCTCTGTCTCAGTCTCTGTCTCTGCCGCTTTCTCTGTCTCTGTTTCTGTCTCTGTCTCTCTCTCTGTCTCTGTCTTTGCCTCTGTCTCTGTCTCTGTCTCTGTCTCTGTCTCTGTCTCTGTCTCTGTCTCTGTCTCTGCCTCTGTCTCTATCCCCGTATCTGTCTCTGTCTCTGTTTCTGTCTCCGTTTCTGTCTCTGCCTCTGTCTCTGTCTCTGCCTCTGTCTCTGCCCCGTCCCTTTCCCTGGCCCTGTCGCTGTCTCTGTCTCTGTCTCTGTCTATGCATCTGTCTCTGTCTCTGTCTCCGTCTCTGTCTCTGGCTCTGCCTCTGTCTCTGTCTCTGTCTCTGTCTCTGTCTCTGTCTCTGTCTCTGTCTCTGTCTCTGTCTATGCATCTGTCTCTGTTTCTGTCTCTGTCTCTGTCTCTGTCTCTGTCTCTGTCTCTGTCTCTGGCTCTCTCTCTGTCTCTGTCTCTGTCTGTGTCTCTGTCTCTGTCTCCGTCACTGTCTCTGCCGCTGTCTCTGTCTCTGTCTATGCATCTGTCTCTGTTTCTGTCTCTGTCTCTGTCTCTGTCTCTGTCTCTGTCTCTGTCTCTGTCTCTGTCTCTGTCTCTGTCTCTGTCTCTGTCTCTGTCTGTGTCTCTGTCTCTGTCTCTGTCTGTGTCTCTGTCTCTGTCTCTGTCTCTGTCTCTGTCTCTGTCGCAGTCTCTCCCTCTGTCCCTGTCTCCGTCTCTGCCTCTGGCTCTGTCTCTGCCTCTGTCTCTGTCTCTGGCTCTGTCTCTGCCTCTGTCTCCGTCTGTGTCTCTGTCTCGGTCTTTGTCTCCGTCTCTGTCTCTGTCTCTGCCTCTGTCTCTGTCTCTGTCTCTGTCTCTGTCGCTGTCTCTGTCTCTGTCTGTATCTCTGTCTCTGTCTCCGTCCCTGTCTCTGCCTCTGCCTCTGCCTCTGTCTCTGTCTCTGTCGCTGTCTCTCCCTCTGTCCCTGTCTCCGTCTCTGTCCCTGGCTCTGTCTCTGCCTCTGTCTCCGTCTCTGTCTCTGTCTCGGTCTTTGTATCCGTCTCTGTCTCTGTCCCTGTCTCTGTTTCAGTCTCTGCCTCTGTCTCTGTCTCTGTCTCTGTCTCTGTCTCTGTCTCTGTCTCTGTCTCTGTCTCTGTCTCTGTCTCTGTCTCTGTCTCTGTCTCTGTCTCTGTCTCTGTCTCTGTCTCTGTCTCTGTCTCTGTCTCTGTCTCTGTCTCTGTCTCTGTCTCTGTCTCTGCCTCTGTCTCTGTCTCTGTCTATGTCGCTGTCTCTCCCTCTGTCTCTGTCTCCGTATCAGCCTCTGTCTCTGTCTCTGTGTCTATCTCTGCCTCTGAATCTGTCGCTGTCCCTGTCTATGTCTCTGTCTCTGTCTCTGTCTCCGTCTGCGTCTCTGTCTCTGTCTCTGTCTCTGTCTATGTCGCGGTCTCTCCCTCTGTGTCTGTCTCCGTATCAGCCTCTGTCTCTGTTTCTGTGTCTATCTCTGCCTCTGAATCTGTCGCTGTCCCTGTCTATGTCTCTGTCTCTGTCTCTGTCTCCGTCTGCGTCTCTGTCTCTGTCTCCGTCTCTGTCTCTGTCTCTGGCTCTCTCTCTGTCTCTGTCTCTGTCTGTGTCTCTGTCTCCGTCTCTGTCCCTGGCTCTGTCTCTGCCTCTGTCTCCGTCTCTGTCTCTGTCTCGGTCTTTGTCTCCGTCTCTGTCTCTGTCTCTGTCTCTGTCTCTGTCTCTGTCTCTGTCTCTGTCTCTGTCCCCGTATCTGTCTCTGTCTCTGCCCCGTCCCTCTCCCTGGCCCTGTCGCTGTCTCTGTCTCTGTCTCCGTCTCTGTCTCTGTCTCTGTCTCTGTTTCTGCCTCTGTCTCTGTCTCTGTCTCTGTCTCTGTCTATGTCGCTGTCTCTCCCTCTGTCTCTGTCTCCGTATCAGCCTCTGTCTCTGTCTCTGTGTCTATCTCTGCCTCTGACTCTGACGCTGTCCCTGTCTATGTCTCTGTCTCTGTCTCTGTCTCCGTCTGCGTCTCTGTCTCTGTCTCCGTCTCTGTCTCTGTCTCTGGCTCTCTCTCTGTCTCTGTCTCTGTCTGTGTCTCTGTCTCTGTCTCAGTCTCTGTCTCTGCCGCTTTCTCTGTCTCTGTCTCTGTCTCTGTTTCTGTCTCTGTCTCTCTCTCTGTCTCTGTCTTTGCCTCTGTCTCTGTCTCTGTCTCTGTCTCTGCCTCTGTCTCTATCCCCGTATCTGTCTCTGTCTCTGTTTCTGTCTCTGCCTCTGTCTCTGTCTCTGCCTCTGTCTCTGTCTCTGTCTCTGTCTCTGTTTCTGCCTCTGCCTCTGCCTCTGCCTCTGCCTCTGTCTCTGTCTCTGTCACTGTCTCTTCCTCTGTCTCTGTCTCTGTCTCTGTCCCTGGCTCTGTCTCTGCCTCTGTCTCTGTCTCTGTCTCTGTCTCTGTCTCTGTCCCCGTATCTGTCTCTGTCTCTGCCCCGTCCCTCTCCCTGGCCCTGTCGCTGTCTCTGTCTCTGCCTCCGTCTCTGTCTCTGTCTCTGTCTCTGTTTCTGCCTCTGTCTCTGTCTCTGTCTCTGTCTCTGTCTATGTCGCTGTCTCTCCCTCTGTCTCTGTCTCCGTATTAGCCTCTGTCTCTCTCTCTGTGTCTATCTCTGCCTCTGACTCTGACGCTGTCCCTGTCTATGTCTCTGTCTCTGTCTCTGTCTCCGTCTGCGTCTCTGTCTCTGTCTCCGTCTCTGTCTCTGTCTCTGTCTCTGGCTCTCTCTCTGTCTCTGTCTCTGTCTGTGTCTCTGTCTCTGTCTCTGTCTCTGTCTCTGTCTCTGTCTCTGTCTCTGTCTCTGTCTCTGTCTCTGTCTCTGTCTCTGTCTCTGTCTCTGTCTCTGTCTCTGTCTCTGTCTCTGCCTCTGTCTCTATCCCCGTATCTGTCTCTGTCTCTGTTTCTGTCTCTGTCTCTGCCGCTTTCTCTGTCTCTGTCTCTGTCTCTGTTTCTGTCTCTGTCTCTCTCTCTGTCTCTGTCTTTGCCTCTGTCTCTGTCTCTGTCTCTGTCTCTGTCTCTGTCTCTGTCTCTGTCTCTGTCTCTGCCTCTGTCTCTATCCCCGTATCTGTCTCTGTCTCTGTTTCTGTCTCTGTTTCTGTCTCTGCCTCTGTCTCTGTCTCTGCCTCTGTCTCTGCCCCGTCCCTTTCCCTGGCCCTGTCGCTGTCTCTGTCTCTGTCTCTGTCTATGCATCTGTCTCTGTCTCTGTCTCCGTCTCTGTCTCTGGCTCTGCCTCTGTCTCTGTCTCTGTCTCTGTCTCTGTCTCTGTCTCTGTCTCTGTCTCTGTCTATGCATCTGTCTCTGTTTCTGTCTCTGTCTCTGTCTCTGTCTCTGTCTCTGTCTCTGTCTCTGGCTCTCTCTCTGTCTCTGTCTCTGTCTGTGTCTCTGTCTCTGTCTCCGTCACTGTCTCTGCCGCTGTCTCTGTCTCTGTCTATGCATCTGTCTCTGTTTCTGTCTCTGTCTCTGTCTCTGTCTCTGTCTCTGTCTCTGTCTCTGTCTCTGTCTCTGTCTCTGTCTCTGTCTCTGTCTCTGTCTCTGTCTCTGTCTCTGTCTCTGTCTGTGTCTCTGTCTCTGTCTCTGTCTCTGTCTCTGTCTCTGTCGCAGTCTCTCCCTCTGTCCCTGTCTCCGTCTCTGCCTCTGGCTCTGTCTCTGCCTCTGTCTCTGTCTCTGGCTCTGTCTCTGCCTCTGTCTCCGTCTGTGTCTCTGTCTCGGTCTTTGTCTCCGTCTCTGTCTCTGTCTCTGCCTCTGTCTCTGTCTCTGTCTCTGTCTCTGTCGCTGTCTCTGTCTCTGTCTGTATCTCTGTGTCTGTCTCCGTCCCTGTCTCTGCCTCTGCCTCTGCCTCTGTCTCTGTCTCTGTCGCTGTCTCTCCCTCTGTCCCTGTCTCCGTCTCTGTCCCTGTCTCTGTCTCTGCCTCTGTCTCCGTCTCTGTCTCTGTCTCGGTCTTTGTATCCGTCTCTGTCTCTGTCCCTGTCTCTGTTTCAGTCTCTGCCTCTGTCTCTGTCTCTGTCTCTGTCTCTGTCTCTGTCTCTGTCTCTGTCTCTGTCTCTGTCTCTGTCTCTGTCTCTGTCTCTGTCTCTGTCTCTGTCTCTGTCTCTGTCTCTGTCTCTGTCTCTGTCTCTGTCTCTGTCTCTGCCTCTGTCTCTGTCTCTGTCTATGTCGCTGTCTCTCCCTCTGTCTCTGTCTCCGTATCAGCCTCTGTCTCTGTCTCTGTGTCTATCTCTGCCTCTGAATCTGTCGCTGTCCCTGTCTATGTCTCTGTCTCTGTCTCTGTCTCCGTCTGCGTCTCTGTCTCTGTCTCTGTCTCTGTCTATGTCGCGGTCTCTCCCTCTGTGTCTGTCTCCGTATCAGCCTCTGTCTCTGTCTCTGTGTCTATCTCTGCCTCTGAATCTGTCGCTGTCCCTGTCTATGTCTCTGTCTCTGTCTCTGTCTCCGTCTGCGTCTCTGTCTCTGTCTCCGTCTCTGTCTCTGTCTCTGGCTCTCTCTCTGTCTCTGTCTCTGTCTGTGTCTCTGTCTCCGTCTCTGTCCCTGGCTCTGTCTCTGCCTCTGTCTCCGTCTCTGTCTCTGTCTCGGTCTTTGTCTCCGTCTCTGTCTCTGTCTCTGTCTCTGTCTCTGTCTCTGTCTCTGTCCCCGTATCTGTCTCTGTCTCTGCCCCGTCCCTCTCCCTGGCCCTGTCGCTGTCTCTGTCTCTGTCTCCGTCTCTGTCTCTGTCTCTGTCTCTGTCTCTGTTTCTGCCTCTGTCTCTGTCTCTGTCTCTGTCTCTGGCTCTCTCTCTGTCTCTGTCTCTGTCTGTGTCTCTGTCTCTGTCTCCGTCACTGTCTCTGCCGCTGTCTCTGTCTCTGTCTATGCATCTGTCTCTGTTTCTGTCTCTGTCTCTGTCTCTGTCTCTGTCTCTGTCTCTGTCTCTGTCTCTGTCTCTGTCTCTGTCTCTGTCTCTGTCTCTGTCTCTGTCTCTGTCTCTGTCTCTGTCTCTGTCTCTGTCTGTGTCTCTGTCTCTGTCTCTGTCTCTGTCTCTGTCGCTGTCTCTCCCTCTGTCCCTGTCTCCGTCTCTGCCTCTGGCTCTGTCTCTGCCTCTGTCTCCGTCTCTGTGTCTGTGTCGGTCTTTGTCTCCGTCTCTGTCTCTGTCTCTGGCTCTGTCTCTGCCTCTGTCTCCGTCTCTGTCTCTGTCTCGGTCTTTGTCTCCGTCTCTGTCTCTGTCTCTGTCTCTGTCTCTGTCTCTGTCTCTGTCTCTGTCTCTGTCTCTGTCTATATCTCTGTCTCTGTCTCTGTCTATGTCGCTGTCTCTCACTCTGTCTCTGTCTCCGTATCAGCCTCTGTCTCTGTCTCTGTGTCTATCTCTGCCTCTGACTCTGTCGCTGTCCCTGTCTACGTCTCTGTCTCTGTCTCTCTCTCCGTCTGCGTCTCTGTCTCTGTCTCCGTCTCTGTCTCTGTCTCTGGCTCTCTCTCTGTCTCTGTCTCTGTCTGTGTCTCTGTCTCTGTCTCTGTCTCTGTATCAGTGTCTGTCTCTGTCTCTGTCGCTGTCTCTCCCTCTGTCTCTGTCTCCGTATTAGCCTCTGTCTCTCTCTCTGTGTCTATCTCTGCCTCTGACTCTGACGCTGTCCCTGTCTATGTCTCTGTCTCTGTCTCTGTCTCCGTCTGCGTCTCTGTCTCTGTCTCCGTCTCTGTCTCTGTCTCTGGCTCTCTCTCTGTCTCTGTCTCTGTCTGTGTCTCTGTCTCTGTCTCAGTCTCTGTCTCTGCCGCTTTCTCTGTCTCTGTTTCTGTCTCTGTCTCTCTCTCTGTCTCTGTCTTTGCCTCTGTCTCTGTCTCTGTCTCTGTCTCTGTCTCTGTCTCTGTCTCTGTCTCTGTCTCTGCCTCTGTCTCTATCCCCGTATCTGTCTCTGTCTCTGTTTCTGTCTCCGTTTCTGTCTCTGCCTCTGTCTCTGTCTCTGCCTCTGTCTCTGCCCCGTCCCTTTCCCTGGCCCTGTCGCTGTCTCTGTCTCTGTCTCTGTCTATGCATCTGTCTCTGTCTCTGTCTCCGTCTCTGTCTCTGGCTCTGCCTCTGTCTCTGTCTCTGTCTCTGTCTCTGTCTCTGTCTCTGTCTCTGTCTCTGTCTCTGTCTCTGTCTATGCATCTGTCTCTGTTTCTGTCTCTGTCTCTGTCTCTGTCTCTGTCTCTGTCTCTGTCTCTGGCTCTCTCTCTGTCTCTGTCTCTGTCTGTGTCTCTGTCTCTGTCTCCGTCACTGTCTCTGCCGCTGTCTCTGTCACTGTCTATGCATCTGTCTCTGTTTCTGTCTCTGTCTCTGTCTCTGTCTCTGTCTCTGTCTCTGTCTCTGTCTCTGTCTCTGTCTCTGTCTCTGTCTCTGTCTCTGTCTCTGTCTCTGTCTGTGTCTCTGTCTCTGTCTCTGTCTGTGTCTCTGTCTCTGTCTCTGTCTCTGTCTCTGTCTCTGTCGCAGTCTCTCCCTCTGTCCCTGTCTCCGTCTCTGCCTCTGGCTCTGTCTCTGCCTCTGTCTCTGTCTCTGGCTCTGTCTCTGCCTCTGTCTCCGTCTGTGTCTCTGTCTCGGTCTTTGTCTCCGTCTCTGTCTCTGTCTCTGCCTCTGTCTCTGTCTCTGTCTCTGTCTCTGTCGCTGTCTCTGTCTCTGTCTGTATCTCTGTCTCTGTCTCCGTCCCTGTCTCTGCCTCTGCCTCTGCCTCTGTCTCTGTCTCTGTCGCTGTCTCTCCCTCTGTCCCTGTCTCCGTCTCTGTCCCTGGCTCTGTCTCTGCCTCTGTCTCCGTCTCTGTCTCTGTCTCGGTCTTTGTATCCGTCTCTGTCTCTGTCCCTGTCTCTGTTTCAGTCTCTGCCTCTGTCTCTGTCTCTGTCTCTGTCTCTGTCTCTGTCTCTGTCTCTGTCTCTGTCTCTGTCTCTGTCTCTGTCTCTGTCTCTGTCTCTGTCTCTGTCTCTGTCTCTGTCTCTGTCTCTGTCTCTGTCTCTGTCTCTGTCTCTGTCTCTGTCTCTGTCTCTGTCTCTGTCTCTGTCTCTGCCTCTGTCTCTGTCTCTGTCTATGTCGCTGTCTCTCCCTCTGTCTCTGTCTCCGTATCAGCCTCTGTCTCTGTCTCTGTGTCTATCTCTGCCTCTGAATCTGTCGCTGTCCCTGTCTATGTCTCTGTCTCTGTCTCTGTCTCCGTCTGCGTCTCTGTCTCTGTCTCTGTCTCTGCCTATGTCGCGGTCTCTCCCTCTGTGTCTGTCTCCGTATCAGCCTCTGTCTCTGTTTCTGTGTCTATCTCTGCCTCTGAATCTGTCGCTGTCCCTGTCTATGTCTCTGTCTCTGTCTCTGTCTCCGTCTGCGTCTCTGTCTCTGTCTCCGTCTCTGTCTCTGTCTCTGGCTCTCTCTCTGTCTCTGTCTCTGTCTGTGTCTCTGTCTCCGTCTCTGTCCCTGGCTCTGTCTCTGCCTCTGTCTCCGTCTCTGTCTCTGTCTCGGTCTTTGTCTCCGTCTCTGTCTCTGTCTCTGTCTCTGTCTCTGTCTCTGTCTCTGTCTCTGTCTCTGTCCCCGTATCTGTCTCTGTCTCTGCCCCGTCCCTCTCCCTGGCCCTGTCGCTGTCTCTGTCTCTGTCTCCGTCTCTGTCTCTGTCTCTGTCTCTGTCTCTGTTTCTGCCTCTGTCTCTGTCTCTGTCTCTGTCTCTGTCTATGTCGCTGTCTCTCCCTCTGTCTCTGTCTCCGTATCAGCCTCTGTCTCTGTCTCTGTGTCTATCTCTGCCTCTGACTCTGACGCTGTCCCTGTCTATGTCTCTGTCTCTGTCTCTGTCTCCGTCTGCGTCTCTGTCTCTGTCTCCGTCTCTGTCTCTGTCTCTGGCTCTCTCTCTGTCTCTGTCTCTGTCTGTGTCTCTGTCTCTGTCTCAGTCTCTGTCTCTGCCGCTTTCTCTGTCTCTGTCTCTGTCTCTGTTTCTGTCTCTGTCTCTCTCTCTGTCTCTGTCTTTGCCTCTGTCTCTGTCTCTGTCTCTGTCTCTGCCTCTGTCTCTATCCCCGTATCTGTCTCTGTCTCTGTTTCTGTCTCTGCCTCTGTCTCTGTCTCTGCCTCTGTCTCTGTCTCTGTCTCTGTCTCTGTTTCTGCCTCTGCCTCTGCCTCTGCCTCTGCCTCTGTCTCTGTCTCTGTCACTGTCTCTTCCTCTGTCTCTGTCTCTGTCTCTGTCCCTGGCTCTGTCTCTGCCTCTGTCTCTGTCTCTGTCTCTGTCTCTGTCTCTGTCCCCGTATCTGTCTCTGTCTCTGCCCCGTCCCTCTCCCTGGCCCTGTCGCTGTCTCTGTCTCTGCCTCCGTCTCTGTCTCTGTCTCTGTCTCTGTTTCTGCCTCTGTCTCTGTCTCTGTCTCTGTCTCTGTCTATGTCGCTGTCTCTCCCTCTGTCTCTGTCTCCGTATTAGCCTCTGTCTCTCTCTCTGTGTCTATCTCTGCCTCTGACTCTGACGCTGTCCCTGTCTATGTCTCTGTCTCTGTCTCTGTCTCCGTCTCTGTCTCTGTCTCTGTCTCTGGCTCTCTCTCTGTCTCTGTCTCTGTCTGTGTCTCTGTCTCTGTCTCAGTCTCTGTCTCTGCCGCTTTCTCTGTCTCTGTCTCTGTCTCTGTTTCTGTCTCTGTCTCTCTCTCTGTCTCTGTCTTTGCCTCTGTCTCTGTCTCTGTCTCTGTCTCTGTCTCTGTCTCTGTCTCTGTCTCTGTCTCTGCCTCTGTCTCTATCCCCGTATCTGTCTCTGTCTCTGTTTCTGTCTCTGTTTCTGTCTCTGCCTCTGTCTCTGTCTCTGCCTCTGTCTCTGCCCCGTCCCTTTCCCTGGCCCTGTCGCTGTCTCTGTCTCTGTCTCTGTCTATGCATCTGTCTCTGTCTCTGTCTCCGTCTCTGTCTCTGGCTCTGCCTCTGTCTCTGTCTCTGTCTCTGTCTCTGTCTCTGTCTCTGTCTCTGTCTCTGTCTCTGTCTATGCATCTGTCTCTGTTTCTGTCTCTGTCTCTGTCTCTGTCTCTGTCTCTGTCTCTGTCTCTGGCTCTCTCTCTGTCTCTGTCTCTGTCTCCGTCACTGTCTCTGCCGCTGTCTCTGTCTCTGTCTATGCATCTGTCTCTGTTTCTGTCTCTGTCTCTGTCACTGTCTCTGTCTCTGTCTCTGTCTCTGTCTCTGTCTCTGTCTCTGTCTCTGTCTCTGTCTCTGTCTCTGTCTCTGTCTCTGTCTCTGTCTGTGTCTCTGTCTCTGTCTCTGTCTCTGTCTCTGTCTCTGTCGCAGTCTCTCCCTCTGTCCCTGTCTCCGTCTCTGCCTCTGGCTCTGTCTCTGCCTCTGTCTCTGTCTCTGGCTCTGTCTCTGCCTCTGTCTCCGTCTGTGTCTCTGTCTCGGTCTTTGTCTCCGTCTCTGTCTCTGTCTCTGCCTCTGTCTCTGTCTCTGTCTCTGTCTCTGTCGCTGTCTCTGTCTCTGTCTGTATCTCTGTCTCTGTCTCCGTCCCTGTCTCTGCCTCTGCCTCTGCCTCTGTCTCTGTCTCTGTCGCTGTCTCTCCCTCTGTCCCTGTCTCCGTCTCTGTCCCTGGCTCTGTCTCTGCCTCTGTCTCCGTCTCTGTCTCTGTCTCGGTCTTTGTATCCGTCTCTGTCTCTGTCCCTGTCTCTGTTTCAGTCTCTGCCTCTGTCTCTGTCTCTGTCTCTGTCTCTGTCTCTGTCTCTGTCTCTGTCTCTGTCTCTGTCTCTGTCTCTGTCTCTGTCTCTGTCTCTGTCTCTGTCTCTGTCTCTGTCTCTGTCTCTGCCTCTGTCTCTGTCTCTGTCTATGTCGCGGTCTCTCCCTCTGTCTCTGTCTCCGTATCAGCCTCTGTCTCTGTCTCTGTGTCTATCTCTGCCTCTGAATCTGTCGCTGTCCCTGTCTATGTCTCTGTCTCTGTCTCTGTCTCCGTCTGCGTCTCTGTCTCTGTCTCTGTCTCTGTCTATGTCGCGGTCTCTCCCTCTGTGTCTGTCTCCGTATCAGCCTCTGTCTCTGTCTCTGTGTCTATCTCTGCCTCTGAATCTGTCGCTGTCCCTGTCTATGTCTCTGTCTCTGTCTCTGTCTCCGTCTGCGTCTCTGTCTCTGTCTCCGTCTCTGTCTCTGTCTCTGGCTCTCTCTCTGTCTCTGTCTCTGTCTGTGTCTCTGTCTCCGTCTCTGTCCCTGGCTCTGTCTCTGCCTCTGTCTCCGTCTCTGTCTCTGTCTCGGTCTTTGTCTCCGTCTCTGTCTCTGTCTCTGTCTCTGTCTCTGTCTCTGTCTCTGTCCCCGTATCTGTCTCTGTCTCTGCCCCGTCCCTCTCCCTGGCCCTGTCGCTGTCTCTGTCCCTGTCTGTATCTCTGTCTCTGTCTCCGTCCCTGTCTCTGCCTCTGCCTCTGCCTCTGTCTCTGTCTCTGTCGCTGTCTCTCCCTCTGTCCCTGTCTCCGTCTCTGTCCCTGGCTCTGTCTCTGCCTCTGTCTCCGTCTCTGTCTCTGTCTCGGTCTTTGTATCCGTCTCTGTCTCTGTCTCTGTCTCTGTTTCTGTCTCTGCCTCTGTCTTTGTCTCTGCCTCTGTCTCTGCCTCTGTCTCTGTCTCTGCCTCTGTCTTTGTCTCTGTCTCTGTCCCTGTCTCCGTCTCTGTCTCTGTCTCTGTCTCTGTCTCTGTCTCTGTCTCTGTCTCTGTCTATGTCGCTGTCTCTCCCTCTGTCTCTGTCTCCGTATCAGCCTCTGTCTCTGTCTCTGTGTCTATCTCTGCCTCCGACTCTGTCGCTGTCCCTGTCTATGTCTCTGTCTCTGTCTCTGTCTCCGTCTGCGTCTCTGTCTCTGTCTCCGTCTCTGTCTCTGTCTCTGGCTCTCTCTCTGTCTCTGTCTCTGTCTCTGTCTCTGTCTCTGTCTCTGTCTCTGTCTCTGTCTCTGTCTCTGTCTCTGTCTCTGTCTCTGTCTATGTCGCTGTCTCTCCCTCTGTCTCTGTCTCCGTATCAGCCTCTGTCTCTGTCTCTGTGTCTATCTCTGCCTCTGACTCTGTCGCTGTCCCTGTCTATGTCTCTGTCTCTGTCTCTGTCTCCGTCTGCGTCTCTGTCTCTGTCTCCCTCTCTGTCTCTGTCTCTGGCTCTCTCTCTGTCTCTGTCTCTGTCTCTGTCTCTATCTCTGTCTCTGTCCCTGTCTCTGTCTCTGCCTCTGTCTCTGTCTCTGTCTCTGTCTCTGTCTCTGTCTCTGTCGCTGTCTCTCCCTCTGTCCCTGTCTCCGTCTCTGTCCCTGGCTCTGTCTCTGCCTCTGTCTCCGTCTCTGTCTCTGTCTCGGTCTTTGTATCCGTCTCTGTCTCTGTCCCTGTCTCTGTTTCAGTCTCTGCCTCTGTCTCTGTCTCTGTCTCTGTCTCTGTCTCTGTCTCTGTCTCTGTCTCTGTCTCTGTCTCTGTCTCTGTCTCTGTCTCTGTCTCTGTCTCTGTCTCTGTCTCTGTCTCTGTCTCTGTCTCTGTCTCTGTCTCTGCCTCTGTCTCTGTCTCTGTCTATGTCGCTGTCTCTCCCTCTGTCTCTGTCTCCGTATCAGCCTCTGTCTCTGTCTCTGTGTCTATCTCTGCCTCTGAATCTGTCGCTGTCCCTGTCTATGTCTCTGTCTCTGTCTCTGTCTCCGTCTGCGTCTCTGTCTCTGTCTCTGTCTCTGTCTATGTCGCGGTCTCTCCCTCTGTGTCTGTCTCCGTATCAGCCTCTGTCTCTGTCTCTGTGTCTATCTCTGCCTCTGAATCTGTCGCTGTCCCTGTCTATGTCTCTGTCTCTGTCTCTGTCTCCGTCTGCGTCTCTGTCTCTGTCTCCGTCTCTGTCTCTGTCTCTGGCTCTCTCTCTGTCTCTGTCTCTGTCTGTGTCTCTGTCTCCGTCTCTGTCCCTGGCTCTGTCTCTGCCTCTGTCTCCGTCTCTGTCTCTGTCTCGGTCTTTGTCTCCGTCTCTGTCTCTGTCTCTGTCTCTGTCTCTGTCTCTGTCTCTGTCCCCGTATCTGTCTCTGTCTCTGCCCCGTCCCTCTCCCTGGCCCTGTCGCTGTCTCTGTCTCTGTCTCCGTCTCTGTCTCTGTCTCTGTCTCTGTCTCTGTTTCTGCCTCTGTCTCTGTCTCTGTCTCTGTCTCTGTCTATGTCGCTGTCTCTCCCTCTGTCTCTGTCTCCGTATCAGCCTCTGTCTCTGTCTCTGTGTCTATCTCTGCCTCTGACTCTGACGCTGTCCCTGTCTATGTCTCTGTCTCTGTCTCTGTCTCCGTCTGCGTCTCTGTCTCTGTCTCCGTCTCTGTCTCTGTCTCTGGCTCTCTCTCTGTCTCTGTCTCTGTCTGTGTCTCTGTCTCTGTCTCAGTCTCTGTCTCTGCCGCTTTCTCTGTCTCTGTCTCTGTCTCTGTTTCTGTCTCTGTCTCTCTCTCTGTCTCTGTCTTTGCCTCTGTCTCTGTCTCTGTCTCTGTCTCTGTCTCTGTCTCTGCCTCTGTCTCTATCCCCGTATCTGTCTCTGTCTCTGTTTCTGTCTCTGCCTCTGTCTCTGTCTCTGCCTCTGTCTCTGCCCCGTCCCTTTCCCTGGCCCTGTCGCTGTCTCTGTCTCTGTCTCTGTCTATGCATCTGTCTCTGTCTCTGTCTCCGTCTCTGTCTCTGGCTCTGTCTCTGTCTCTGTCTCTGTCTCTGTCTCTGTCTCTGTCTCTGTCTCTGTCTCTGTCTATGCATCTGTCTCTGTTTCTGTCTCTGTCTCTGTCTCTGTCTCTGTCTCTGGCTCTCTCTCTGTCTCTGTCTCTGTCTGTGTCGCTGTCTCTGTCTCCGTCACTGTCTCTGCCGCTGTCTCTGTCTCTGTCTATGCATCTGTCTCTGTTTCTGTCTCTGTCTCTGTCTCTGTCTCTGTCTCTGTCTCTGTCTCTGTCTCTGTCTCTGTCTCTGTCTCTGTCTCTGTCTCTGTCTCTGTCTCTGTCTCTGTCTCTGTCTCTGTCTCTGTCTGTGTCTCTGTCTCTGTCTCTGTCTCTGTCTCTGTCGCTGTCTCTCCCTCTGTCCCTGTCTCCGTCTCTGCCTCTGGCTCTGTCTCTGCCTCTGTCTCCGTCTCTGTGTCTGTGTCGGTCTTTGTCTCCGTCTCTGTCTCTGTCTCTGGCTCTGTCTCTGCCTCTGTCTCCGTCTCTGTCTCTGTCTCGGTCTTTGTCTCCGTCTCTGTCTCTGTCTCTGTCTCTGTCTCTGTCTCTGCCTCTGTCTCTGTCTCTGTCTCTGTCTCTGGCTCTGTCTCTGCCTCTGTCTCCGTCTGTGTCTCTGTCTCGGTCTTTGTCTCCGTCTCTGTCTCTGTCTCTGCCTCTGTCTCTGTCTCTGTCTCTGTCTCTGTCTCTGTCGCTGTCTCTGTCTCTGTCTGTATCTCTGTCTCTGTCTCCGTCCCTGTCTCTGCCTCTGCCTCTGCCTCTGTCTCTGTCTCTGTCGCTGTCTCTCCCTCTGTCCCTGTCTCCGTCTCTGTCCCTGGCTCTGTCTCTGCCTCTGTCTCCGTCTCTGTCTCTGTCTCGGTCTTTGTATCCGTCTCTGTCTCTGTCCCTGTCTCTGTTTCAGTCTCTGCCTCTGTCTCTGTCTCTGTCTCTGTCTCTGTCTCTGTCTCTGTCTCTGTCTCTGTCTCTGTCTCTGTCTCTGTCTCTGTCTCTGTCTCTGTCTCTGTCTCTGTCTCTGCCTCTGTCTCTGTCTCTGTCTATGTCGCTGTCTCTCCCTCTGTCTCTGTCTCCGTATCAGCCTCTGTCTCTGTCTCTGTGTCTATCTCTGCCTCTGAATCTGTCGCTGTCCCTGTCTATGTCTCTGTCTCTGTCTCTGTCTCCGTCTGCGTCTCTGTCTCTGTCTCTGTCTCTGTCTATGTCGCGGTCTCTCCCTCTGTGTCTGTCTCCGTATCAGCCTCTGTCTCTGTCTCTGTGTCTATCTCTGCCTCTGAATCTGTCGCTGTCCCTGTCTATGTCTCTGTCTCCGTCTGCGTCTCTGTCTCTGTCTCCGTCTCTGTCTCTGTCTCTGGCTCTCTCTCTGTCTCTGTCTCTGTCTGTGTCTCTGTCTCTGTCTCTGTCTCTGTCTCTGTCTCTGTCTCTGTCTCTGTCTCTGTCTCTGTCCCTGTCTCTGTCTCTGTCTCTGTCTCTGTCTCTGTCTCTGTCTCTGTTTCTGCCTCTGCCTCTGCCTCTGTCTCTGTCTCTGTCGCTGTCTCTCCCTCTGTCCCTGTCTCCGTCTCCGTCTCTGGCTCTGTCTCTGCCTCTGTCTCCGTCTCTGTCTCTGTCTCTGCCTCGGTCTTTGTCTCCGTCTCTGGCTCTGTCTCTGCCTCTGTCTCTGTCTCTGTCTCTGTCTCTGTCTCTGTCTCTGTCTCTGTCTCTGTCTCTGTCTCTGTCTATATCTCTGTCTCTGTCTCTGTCTATGTCGCTGTCTCTCACTCTGTCTCTGTCTCCGTATCAGCCTCTGTCTCTGTCTCTGTGTCTATCTCTGCCTCTGACTCTGTCGCTGTCCCTGTCTACGTCTCTGTCTCTGTCTCTCTCTCCGTCTGCGTCTCTGTCTCTGTCTCCGTCTCTGTCTCTGTCTCTGGCTCTCTCTCTGTCTCTGTCTCTGTCTGTGTCTCTGTCTCTGTCTCTGTCTCTGTATCAGTGTCTGTCTCTGTCTCTGTCTCTGTCCCTGTCTCTGTCTCTGTGTCTGTCCCTGTCTCTGTCTCTGTCTCTGTCTCTGTCTCTGTCTCTGTCTCTGTCTCTGTCTCTGTCTCTGTCTCTGTCTCTGTCTCTGTCTCTGTCTCTGTCTCTGTTTCTGTCTCTGTCTCTGTCGCTGTCTCTGTCCCTGTCTGTATCTCTGTCTTTGTCTCCGTTCCTGTCTCTGCCTCTGCCTCTGCCTCTGTCTCTGTCTCTGTCGCTGTCTCTCCCTCTGTCCCTGTCTCCGTCTCTGTCCCTGGCTCTGTCTCTGCCTCTGTCTCCGTCTCTGTCTCTGTCTCGGTCTTTGTATCCGTCTCTGTCTCTGTCTCTGTCTCTGTTTCTGTCTCTGCCTCTGTCTCTGTCTCTGCCTCTGTCTTTGTCTCTGTCTCTGTCCCTGTCTCCGTCTCTGTCTCTGTCTCTGTCTCTGTCTCTGTCTCTGTCTCTGTCTCTGTCTCTGTCTCTGTCTATGT
The DNA here is from genome assembly GCA_945859595.2 of Megachile willughbiella. Classification (NCBI taxonomy): domain Eukaryota; kingdom Metazoa; phylum Arthropoda; class Insecta; order Hymenoptera; family Megachilidae; genus Megachile; species Megachile willughbiella. The sequence continues at coordinate 690,609 of CAMAOD020000141.1, forward strand.
CGCTGTCTCTCCCTCTGTCTCTGTCTCCGTATCAGCCTCTGTCTCTGTCTCTGTGTCTATCTCTGCCTCTGACTCTGTCGCTGTCCCTGTCTATGTCTCTGTCTCTGTCTCTGTCTCCGTCTGCGTCTCTGTCTCTGTCTCCGTCTCTGTCTCTGTCTCTGGCTCTCTCTCTGTCTCTGTCTCTGTCTCTGTCTCTGTCTCTGTCTCTGTCTGTGTCTCTGTCTCTGTCTCTGTCTCTGTCTCTGTCGCTGTCTCTCCCTCTGTCCCTGTCTCCGTCTCTGCCTCTGGCTCTGTCTCTGCCTCTGTCTCCGTCTCTGTGTCTGTGTCGGTCTTTGTCTCCGTCTCTGTCTCTGTCTCTGGCTCTGTCTCTGCCTCTGTCTCCGTCTCTGTCTCTGTCTCGGTCTTTGTCTCCGTCTCTGTCTCTGTCTCTGTCTCTGTCTCTGTCTCTGCCTCTGTCTCTGTCTCTGTCTCTGTCTCTGGCTCTGTCTCTGCCTCTGTCTCCGTCTGTGTCTCTGTCTCGGTCTTTGTCTCCGTCTCTGTCTCTGTCTCTGCCTCTGTCTCTGTCTCTGTCTCTGTCTCTGTCTCTGTCGCTGTCTCTGTCTCTGTCTGTATCTCTGTCTCTGTCTCCGTCCCTGTCTCTGCCTCTGCCTCTGCCTCTGTCTCTGTCTCTGTCGCTGTCTCTCCCTCTGTCCCTGTCTCCGTCTCTGTCCCTGGCGCTGTCTCTGCCTCTATCTCCGTCTCTGTCTCTGTCTCGGTCTTTGTATCCGTCTCTGTCTCTGTCCCTGTCTCTGTTTCAGTCTCTGCCTCTGTCTCTGTCTCTGTCTCTGTCTCTGTCTCTGTCTCTGTCTCTGTCTCTGTCTCTGTCTCTGTCTCTGTCTCTGTCTCTGTCTCTGTCTCTGTCTCTGCCTCTGTCTCTGTCTCTGTCTATGTCGCTGTCTCTCCCTCTGTCTCTGTCTCCGTATCAGCCTCTGTCTCTGTCTCTGTGTCTATCTCTGCCTCTGAATCTGTCGCTGTCCCTGTCTATGTCTCTGTCTCTGTCTCTGTCTCCGTCTGCGTCTCTGTCTCTGTCTCTGTCTCTGTCTATGTCGCGGTCTCTCCCTCTGTGTCTGTCTCCGTATCAGCCTCTGTCTCTGTCTCTGTGTCTATCTCTGCCTCTGAATCTGTCGCTGTCCCTGTCTATGTCTCTGTCTCCGTCTGCGTCTCTGTCTCTGTCTCCGTCTCTGTCTCTGTCTCTGGCTCTCTCTCTGTCTCTGTCTCTGTCTGTGTCTCTGTCTCTGTCTCTGTCTCTGTCTCTGTCTCTGTCTCTGTCTCTGTCTCTGTCTCTGTCCCTGTCTCTGTCTCTGTCTCTGTCTCTGTCTCTGTCTCTGTCTCTGTTTCTGCCTCTGCCTCTGCCTCTGTCTCTGTCTCTGTCGCTGTCTCTCCCTCTGTCCCTGTCTCCGTCTCCGTCTCTGGCTCTGTCTCTGCCTCTGTCTCCGTCTCTGTCTCTGTCTCTGCCTCGGTCTTTGTCTCCGTCTCTGGCTCTGTCTCTGCCTCTGTCTCTGTCTCTGTCTCTGTCTCTGTCTCTGTCTCTGTCTCTGTCTCTGTCTCTGTCTCTGTCTATATCTCTGTCTCTGTCTCTGTCTATGTCGCTGTCTCTCACTCTGTCTCTGTCTCCGTATCAGCCTCTGTCTCTGTCTCTGTGTCTATCTCTGCCTCTGACTCTGTCGCTGTCCCTGTCTACGTCTCTGTCTCTGTCTCTCTCTCCGTCTGCGTCTCTGTCTCTGTCTCCGTCTCTGTCTCTGTCTCTGGCTCTCTCTCTGTCTCTGTCTCTGTCTGTGTCTCTGTCTCTGTCTCTGTCTCTGTATCAGTGTCTGTCTCTGTCTCTGTCTCTGTCCCTGTCTCTGTCTCTGCCTCTGTCTCTGTCTCTGCCTCTGTCTTTGTCTCTGTCTCTGTCCCTGTCTCCGTCTCTGTCTCTGTCTCTGTCTCTGTCTCTGTCTCTGTCTCTGTCTCTGTCTATGTCGCTGTCTCTCCCTCTGTCTCTGTCTCCGTATCAGCCTCTGTCTCTGTCTCTGTGTCTATCTCTGCCTCCGACTCTGTCGCTGTCCCTGTCTATGTCTCTGTCTCTGTCTCTGTCTCCGTCTGCGTCTCTGTCTCTGTCTCCGTCTCTGTCTCTGTCTCTGGCTCTCTCTCTGTCTCTGTCTCTGTCTCTGTCTCTGTCTCTGTCTCTGTCTCTGTCTCTGTCTCTGTCTCTGTCTATGTCGCTGTCTCTCCCTCTGTCTCTGTCTCCGTATCAGCCTCTGTCTCTGTCTCTGTGTCTATCTCTGCCTCTGACTCTGTCGCTGTCCCTGTCTATGTCTCTGTCTCTGTCTCTGTCTCCGTCTGCGTCTCTGTCTCTGTCTCCCTCTCTGTCTCTGTCTCTGGCTCTCTCTCTGTCTCTGTCTCTGTCTCTGTCTCTATCTCTGTCTCTGTCCCTGTCTCTGTCTCTGCCTCTGTCTCTGTCTCTGTCTCTGTCTCTGTCTCTGTCTCTGTCTCTGTCTCTGTCTCTGCCTCTGTCTCTGTCTCTGTCTATGTCGCTGTCTCTCCCTCTGTCTCTGTCTCCGTATCAGCCTCTGTCTCTGTCTCTGTGTCTATCTCTGCCTCTGAATCTGTCGCTGTCCCTGTCTATGTCTCTGTCTCTGTCTCTGTCTCCGTCTGCGTCTCTGTCTCTGTCTCTGTCTCTGTCTATGTCGCGGTCTCTCCCTCTGTGTCTGTCTCCGTATCAGCCTCTGTCTCTGTCTCTGTGTCTATCTCTGCCTCTGAATCTGTCGCTGTCCCTGTCTATGTCTCTGTCTCTGTCTCTGTCTCCGTCTGCGTCTCTGTCTCTGTCTCCGTCTCTGTCTCTGTCTCTGGCTCTCTCTCTGTCTCTGTCTCTGTCTGTGTCTCTGTCTCCGTCTCTGTCCCTGGCTCTGTCTCTGCCTCTGTCTCCGTCTCTGTCTCTGTCTCGGTCTTTGTCTCCGTCTCTGTCTCTGTCTCTGTCTCTGTCTCTGTCTCTGTCTCTGTCCCCGTATCTGTCTCTGTCTCTGCCCCGTCCCTCTCCCTGGCCCTGTCGCTGTCTCTGTCTCTGTCTCCGTCTCTGTCTCTGTCTCTGTCTCTGTCTCTGTTTCTGCCTCTGTCTCTGTCTCTGTCTCTGTCTCTGTCTATGTCGCTGTCTCTCCCTCTGTCTCTGTCTCCGTATCAGCCTCTGTCTCTGTCTCTGTGTCTATCTCTGCCTCTGACTCTGACGCTGTCCCTGTCTATGTCTCTGTCTCTGTCTCTGTCTCCGTCTGCGTCTCTGTCTCTGTCTCCGTCTCTGTCTCTGTCTCTGGCTCTCTCTCTGTCTCTGTCTCTGTCTGTGTCTCTGTCTCTGTCTCAGTCTCTGTCTCTGCCGCTTTCTCTGTCTCTGTCTCTGTCTCTGTTTCTGTCTCTGTCTCTCTCTCTGTCTCTGTCTTTGCCTCTGTCTCTGTCTCTGTCTCTGTCTCTGTCTCTGTCTCTGCCTCTGTCTCTATCCCCGTATCTGTCTCTGTCTCTGTTTCTGTCTCTGCCTCTGTCTCTGTCTCTGCCTCTGTCTCTGCCCCGTCCCTTTCCCTGGCCCTGTCGCTGTCTCTGTCTCTGTCTCTGTCTATGCATCTGTCTCTGTCTCTGTCTCCGTCTCTGTCTCTGGCTCTGTCTCTGTCTCTGTCTCTGTCTCTGTCTCTGTCTCTGTCTCTGTCTCTGTCTCTGTCTATGCATCTGTCTCTGTTTCTGTCTCTGTCTCTGTCTCTGTCTCTGTCTCTGTCTCTGTCTCTGGCTCTCTCTCTGTCTCTGTCTCTGTCTGTGTCTCTGTCTCTGTCTCCGTCACTGTCTCTGCCGCTGTCTCTGTCTCTGTCTATGCATCTGTCTCTGTTTCTGTCTCTGTCTCTGTCTCTGTCTCTGTCTCTGTCTCTGTCTCTGTCTCTGTCTCTGTCTCTGTCTCTGTCTCTGTCTCTGTCTCTGTCTCTGTCTCTGTCTCTGTCTCTGTCTCTGTCTCTGTCTCTGTCTGTGTCTCTGTCTCTGTCTCTGTCTCTGTCTCTGTCGCTGTCTCTCCCTCTGTCCCTGTCTCCGTCTCTGCCTCTGGCTCTGTCTCTGCCTCTGTCTCCGTCTCTGTGTCTGTGTCGGTCTTTGTCTCCGTCTCTGTCTCTGTCTCTGGCTCTGTCTCTGCCTCTGTCTCCGTCTCTGTCTCTGTCTCGGTCTTTGTCTCCGTCTCTGTCTCTGTCTCTGTCTCTGTCTCTGTCTCTGCCTCTGTCTCTGTCTCTGTCTCTGTCTCTGGCTCTGTCTCTGCCTCTGTCTCCGTCTGTGTCTCTGTCTCGGTCTTTGTCTCCGTCTCTGTCTCTGTCTCTGCCTCTGTCTCTGTCTCTGTCTCTGTCTCTGTCTCTGTCGCTGTCTCTGTCTCTGTCTGTATCTCTGTCTCTGTCTCCGTCCCTGTCTCTGCCTCTGCCTCTGCCTCTGTCTCTGTCTCTGTCGCTGTCTCTCCCTCTGTCCCTGTCTCCGTCTCTGTCCCTGGCTCTGTCTCTGCCTCTGTCTCCGTCTCTGTCTCTGTCTCGGTCTTTGTATCCGTCTCTGTCTCTGTCCCTGTCTCTGTTTCAGTCTCTGCCTCTGTCTCTGTCTCTGTCTCTGTCTCTGTCTCTGTCTCTGTCTCTGTCTCTGTCTCTGTCTCTGTCTCTGTCTCTGTCTCTGTCTCTGTCTCTGTCTCTGCCTCTGTCTCTGTCTCTGTCTATGTCGCTGTCTCTCCCTCTGTCTCTGTCTCCGTATCAGCCTCTGTCTCTGTCTCTGTGTCTATCTCTGCCTCTGAATCTGTCGCTGTCCCTGTCTATGTCTCTGTCTCTGTCTCTGTCTCCGTCTGCGTCTCTGTCTCTGTCTCTGTCTCTGTCTATGTCGCGGTCTCTCCCTCTGTGTCTGTCTCCGTATCAGCCTCTGTCTCTGTCTCTGTGTCTATCTCTGCCTCTGAATCTGTCGCTGTCCCTGTCTATGTCTCTGTCTCCGTCTGCGTCTCTGTCTCTGTCTCCGTCTCTGTCTCTGTCTCTGGCTCTCTCTCTGTCTCTGTCTCTGTCTGTGTCTCTGTCTCTGTCTCTGTCTCTGTCTCTGTCTCTGTCTCTGTCTCTGTCTCTGTCTCTGTCCCTGTCTCTGTCTCTGTCTCTGTCTCTGTCTCTGTCTCTGTCTCTGTTTCTGCCTCTGCCTCTGCCTCTGTCTCTGTCTCTGTCGCTGTCTCTCCCTCTGTCCCTGTCTCCGTCTCCGTCTCTGGCTCTGTCTCTGCCTCTGTCTCCGTCTCTGTCTCTGTCTCTGCCTCGGTCTTTGTCTCCGTCTCTGGCTCTGTCTCTGCCTCTGTCTCTGTCTCTGTCTCTGTCTCTGTCTCTGTCTCTGTCTCTGTCTCTGTCTCTGTCTCTGTCTCTGTCTATATCTCTGTCTCTGTCTCTGTCTATGTCGCTGTCTCTCACTCTGTCTCTGTCTCCGTATCAGCCTCTGTCTCTGTCTCTGTGTCTATCTCTGCCTCTGACTCTGTCGCTGTCCCTGTCTACGTCTCTGTCTCTGTCTCTCTCTCCGTCTGCGTCTCTGTCTCTGTCTCCGTCTCTGTCTCTGTCTCTGGCTCTCTCTCTGTCTCTGTCTCTGTCTGTGTCTCTGTCTCTGTCTCTGTCTCTGTATCAGTGTCTGTCTCTGTCTCTGTCTCTGTCCCTGTCTCTGTCTCTGTGTCTGTCCCTGTCTCTGTCTCTGTCTCTGTCTCTGTCTCTGTCTCTGTCTCTGTCTCTGTCTCTGTCTCTGTCTCTGTCTCTGTCTCTGTCTCTGTCTCTGTTTCTGTCTCTGTCTCTGTCGCTGTCTCTGTCCCTGTCTGTATCTCTGTCTTTGTCTCCGTTCCTGTCTCTGCCTCTGCCTCTGCCTCTGTCTCTGTCTCTGTCGCTGTCTCTCCCTCTGTCCCTGTCTCCGTCTCTGTCCCTGGCTCTGTCTCTGCCTCTGTCTCCGTCTCTGTCTCTGTCTCGGTCTTTGTATCCGTCTCTGTCTCTGTCTCTGTCTCTGTTTCTGTCTCTGCCTCTGTCTCTGTCTCTGCCTCTGTCTTTGTCTCTGTCTCTGTCCCTGTCTCCGTCTCTGTCTCTGTCTCTGTCTCTGTCTCTGTCTCTGTCTCTGTCTCTGTCTCTGTCTCTGTCTATGTCGCTGTCTCTCCCTCTGTCTCTGTCTCCGTATCAGCCTCTGTCTCTGTCTCTGTGTCTATCTCTGCCTCTGACTCTGTCGCTGTCCCTGTCTATGTCTCTGTCTCTGTCTCTGTCTCCGTCTGCGTCTCTGTCTCTGTCTCCGTCTCTGTCTCTGTCTCTGGCTCTCTCTCTGTCTCTGTCTCTGTCTCTGTCTCTGTCTCTGTCTCTGTCTCTGTCTCTGTCTCTGCCTCTGTCTCTGTCTCTGTCTCTGTCTCTGTCTCTGTCTCTGTCTCTGTCTCTGTCCCTGTCTCTGTCTCTGTCTCTGTCTCTGTCTCTGTCTCTGTCTCTGTTTCTGTCTCTGTCTCTGTCGCTGTCTCTGTCCCTGTCTGTATCTCTGTCTCTGTCTCCGTCCCTGTCTCTGCCTCTGCCTCTGCCTCTGTCTCTGTCTCTGTCGCTGTCTCTCCCTCTGTCCCTGTCTCCGTCTCTGTCCCTGGCTCTGTCTCTGCCTCTGTCTCCGTCTCTGTCTCTGTCTCGGTCTTTGTATCCGTCTCTGTCTCTGTCTCTGTCTCTGTTTCTGTCTCTGCCTCTGTCTCTGTCTCTGCCTCTGTCTCTGCCTCTGTCTCTGTCTCTGCCTCTGTCTTTGTCTCTGTCTCTGTCCCTGTCTCCGTCTCTGTCTCTGTCTCTGTCTCTGTCTCTGTCTCTGTCTCTGTCTCTGTCTATGTCGCTGTCTCTCCCTCTGTCTCTGTCTCCGTATCAGCCTCTGTCTCTGTCTCTGTGTCTATCTCTGCCTCCGACTCTGTCGCTGTCCCTGTCTATGTCTCTGTCTCTGTCTCTGTCTCCGTCTGCGTCTCTGTCTCTGTCTCCGTCTCTGTCTCTGTCTCTGGCTCTCTCTCTGTCTCTGTCTCTGTCTCTGTCTCTGTCTCTGTCTCTGTCTCTGTCTCTGTCTCTGTCTCTGTCTCTGTCTATGTCGCTGTCTCTCCCTCTGTCTCTGTCTCCGTATCAGCCTCTGTCTCTGTCTCTGTGTCTATCTCTGCCTCTGACTCTGTCGCTGTCCCTGTCTATGTCTCTGTCTCTGTCTCTGTCTCCGTCTGCGTCTCTGTCTCTGTCTCCCTCTCTGTCTCTGTCTCTGGCTCTCTCTCTGTCTCTGTCTCTGTCTCTGTCTCTATCTCTGTCTCTGTCCCTGTCTCTGTCTCTGCCTCTGTCTCTGTCTCTGTCTCTGTCTCTGTCTCTGTCTCTGTCTCTGTCTCTGTCTCTGTCTCTGTCTCTGTCTCTGTCTCTGTCTCTGTCTCTGTCTCTGTCTCTGTCTCTGTCTCTGTCTCTGTCTCTGTCTCTGTTTCTGTCTCTGTCTCTGTCGCTGTCTCTGTCCCTGTCTGTATCTCTGTCTCTGTCTCCGTCCCTCTCTCTGCCTCTGCCTCTGCCTCTGTCTCTGTCTCTGTCGCTGTCTCTCCCTCTGTCCCTGTCTCCGTCTCTGTCCCTGGCTCTGTCTCTGCCTCTGTCTCCGTCTCTGTCTCTGTCTCGGTCTTTGTATCCGTCTCTGTCTCTGTCTCTGTCTCTGTTTCTGTCTCTGCCTCTGTCTCTGTCTCTGCCTCTGTCTCTGTCTCTGTCTCTGTCCCTGTCTCCGTCTCTGTCTCTGTCTCTGTCTCTGTCTCTGTCTATGTCGCTGTCTCTCCCTCTGTCTCTGTCTCCGTATCAGCCTCTGTCTCTGTCTCTGTGTCTATCTATGCCTCTGTCTTTGCCTCTGTCTCTGTCTCTGTTTCTGTCTCTGTCTCTGTCTCTGTCTGTGTCTCTGTCTCTGTCTCTGTCTCTGTCTCTGTCTCTGTCTGTGTCTCTGTCTCTGTCTCTGTCTCTGTCTCTGTCGCTGTCTCTCCCTCTGTCCCTGTCTCCGTCTCTGCCTCTGCCTCTGTCTCTGTCTCTGTCGCTGTCTCTCCCTCTGTCCCTGTCTCCGTCTCTGTCGCTGGCTCTGTCTCTGCCTCTGTCTCCGTCTCTGTCTCTGTCTCGGTCTTTGTATCCGTCTCTGTCTCTGTCCCTGTCTCTGTTTCAGTCTCTTCCTCTGTCTCTGTCTCTGTCTCTATCTCTGTCTCTGTCTCTGTCTCTGTCTCTGCCTCTGTCTCCGTCTCTGTCTCTGTCTCGGTCTTTGTATCCGTCTCTGTCTCTGTCTCTGTCTCTGTTTCTGTCTCTGCCTCCGTCTCTGTCTCTGTCTCTGGCTCTCTCTCTGTCTCTGTCTCTGTCTCTGTCTCTGTCTCTGTCTCTGTCTCTGTCTCTATCTCTGCCTCTGTCTCTGTCTCTGTCTCTGTCTCTGTCTCTGTCTCTGTCTCTGTCTCTGTCTCTGTCTCTGTCTCTGTCTCTGTTTCTGTCTCTGTCTCTGTCGCTGTCTCTGTCCCTGTCTGTATCTCTGTCTCTGTCTCCGTCCCTGTCTCTGCCTCTGCCTCTGCCTCTGTCTCTGTCTCTGTCGCTGTCTCTCCCTCTGTCCCTGTCTCCGTCTCTGTCCCTGGCTCTGTCTCTGCCTCTGTCTCCGTCTCTGTCTCTGTCTCGGTCTTTGTATCCGTCTCTGTCTCTGTCTCTGTCTCTGTTTCTGTCCTTGCCTCTGTCTCTGTCTCTGCCTCTGTCTCTGTCTCTGTCTCTGTCCCTGTCTCCGTCTCTGTCTCTGTCTCTGTCTCTGTCTCTGTCTATGTCGCTGTCTCTCCCTCTGTCTCTGTCTCCGTATCAGCCTCTGTCTCTGTCTCTGTGTCTATCTCTGCCTCTGACTCTGTCGCTGTCCCTGTCTATGTCTCTGTCTCTGTCTCTGTCTCCGTCTGCGTCTCTGTCTCTGTCTCCGTCTCTGTCTCTGTCTCTGGCTCTCTCTCTGTCTCTGTCTCTGTCTGTGTCTCTGTCTCTGTCTCAGTCTCTGTCTCTGCCGCTTTCTCTGTCTCTGTCTCTGTCTCTGTTTCTGTCTCTGTCTCTCTCTCTGTCTCTGTCTCTGCCTCTGTTTCTGTCTCTGTCTCTGTCTCTGTCTCTGTCTCTGTCTCTGCCTCTGTCTCTATCCCCGTATCTGTCTCTGTCTCTGTTTCTGTCTCTGCCTCTGTCTCTGTCTCTGCCTCTGTCTCTGCCCCGTCCCTCTCCCTGGCCCTGTCGCTGTCTCTGTCTCTGTCTCTGTCTATGCATCTGTCTCTGTCTCTGTCTCCGTCTCTGTCTCTGTCTCTGGCTCTCTCTCTGTCTCTGTCTCTGTCTGTGTCTCTGTCTCTGTCTCTGTCTCTGTATCAGTGTCTGTCTCTGTCTCTGTCCCTGGCTCTGTCTCTGCCTCTGTCTCCGTCTCTGTCTCTGTCTCGGTCTTTGTATCCGTCTCTGTCTCTGTCCCTGTCTCTGTTTCAGTCTCTGCCTCTGTCTCTGTCTCTGTCTCTGTCTCTGTCACTGTCTCTGTCTCTGCCTCTATCTCTGTCTCTGTCTCTGTCTCTGTCTCTGTCTCTGTCTCTGTCTCTGCCTCTGTCTCTGTTTCTGTCTCTGTCTCTGTCGCTGTCTCTGTCCCTGTCTGTATCTCTGTCTCTGTCTCCGTCCCTGTCTCTGCCTCTGCCTCTGCCTCTGTCTCTGTCTCTGTCTCGGTCTTTGTATCCGTCTCTGTCTCTGTCTCTGTCTCTGTTTCTGTCTCTGCCTCTGTCTCTGTCTCTGCCTCTGTATTTGTCTCTGTCTCTGTCCCTGTCTCCGTCTGCGTCTCTGTCTCTGTCTCTGTCTCTGTCTATGTCGCGGTCTCTCCCTCTGTGTCTGTCTCCGTATCAGCCTCTGTCTCTGTCTCTGTGTCTATCTCTGCCTCTGAATCTGTCGCTGTCCCTGTCTATGTCTCTGTCTCTGTCTCTGTCTCCGTCTGCGTCTCTGTCTCTGTCTCCGTCTCTGTCTCTGTCTCTGGCTCTCTCTCTGTCTCTGTCTCTGTCTGTGTCTCTATCTCTGTCTCTGTCTCTGTCTCTGTCTCTGTCACTGTCTCTGTCTCTGTCTCTGTCTCTGTCCCTGTCTCTGTCTCTGTCTCTGTCTCTGTCTCTGTCTCTGTCTCTGTCTCTGTTTCTGCCTCTGCCTCTGCCTCTGTCTCTGTCTCTGTCGCTGTCTCTCCCTCTGCCCCTGTCTCCGTCTCCGTCTCTGGCTCTGTCTCTGCCTCTGTCTCCGTCTCTGTCTCTGTCTCTGCCTCGGTCTTTGTCTCCGTCTCTGGCTCTGTCTCTGCCTCTGTCTCTGTCTCTGTCTCTGTCTCTGTCTCTGTCTCTGTCTCTGTCTCTGTCTCTGTCTCTGTCTCTGTCTCTGTCTCTGTCTCTATCTCTGTCTCTGTCTCTGTCTATGTCGCTGTCTCTCACTCTGTCTCTGTCTCCGTATCAGCCTCTGTCTCTGTCTCTGTGTCTATCTCTGCCTCTGACTCTGTCGCTGTCCCTGTCTACGTCTCTGTCTCTGTCTCTGTCTCCGTCTGCGTCTCTGTCTCTGTCTCCGTCTCTGTCTCTGTCTCTGGCTCTCTCTCTGGCTCTGTCTCTGTCTGTGTCTCTGCCTCTGTCTCAGTCTCTGTCTCTGCAGCTTTCTCTGTCTCTGCCTCTGTCTCTGTTTCTGTCTCTGTCTCTGTCTCTGTCTGTGTCTCTGCTTCTGTCTCGGTCTTTGTCTCCGTCTGTGTCTCTGCCTCTGTATATGTATTTGTCTCTGTCTCTGTCTCTGTATCTGTCTCTGAATCAGTCTCTGGCGCTGTCTCTCCCTCTGTCTCTGTCTCCGTCTCTGTCCCTGGCTCTGTCTCTGCCTCTGTCTCCGTCTCTGTCTCTGTCTCGGTCTTTGTCTCCGTCTCTGTCTCTGTCTCTGTCTCTGTCTCCGTCACTGTCTCTGCCGCTGTCTCTGTCTCTGTCTATGCATCTGTCTCTGTTTCTGTCTCTGTCTCTGTCTCTGTCTCTGTCTCTGTCTCTGGCTCTGTCTCTGCCTCTGTCTCCGTCTCTGTCTCTGTCTCGGTCTTTGTCTCCGTCTCTGTCTCTGTCTCTGTCTCTGTCTCTGTCTCTGTCTCTGTCTCTGTCTCTGTCTCTGTCTCTGTCTCTGTCTCTGTCTCTGTCTCTGTCTCTGGCTCTGTCTCTGCCTCTGTCTCCGTCTGTGTCTCTGTCTCGGTCTTTGTCTCCGTCTCTGTCTCTGTCTCTGCCTCTGTCTCTGTCTCTGTCTCTGTCTCTGTCGCTGTCTCTGTCTCTGTCTGTATCTCTGTCTCTGTCTCCGTCCCTGTCTCTGCCTCTGCCTCTGCCTCTGCCTCTGTCTCTGTCTCTGTCGCTGTCTCTCCCTGTGTCCCTGTCTCCGTCTCTGTCCCTGGCTCTGTCTCTGCCTCTGTCTCCGTCTCTGTCTCTGTCTCGGTCTTTGTATCCGTCTCTGTCTCTGTCCCTGTCTCTGTTTCAGTCTCTGCCTCTGTCTCTGTCTCTGTCTCTGTCTCTGTCACTGTCTCTGTCTCTGCCTCTATCTCTGTCTCTGTCTCTGTCTCTGTCTCTGTCTCTGTCTCTGTCTCTGCCTCTGTCTCTGTTTCTGTCTCTGTCTCTGCCGCTGTCTCTGTCCCTGTCTGTATCTCTGTCTCTGTCTCCGTCCCTGTCTCTGCCTCTGCCTCTGCCTCTGTCTCTGTCTCTGTCTCGGTCTTTGTATCCGTCTCTGTCTCTGTCTCTGTCTCTGTTTCTGTCTCTGCCTCTGTCTCTGTCTCTGCCTCTGTATTTGTCTCTGTCTCTGTCCCTGTCTCCGTCTGCGTCTCTGTCTCTGTCTCTGTCTCTGTCTATGTCGCGGTCTCTCCCTCTGTGTCTGTCTCCGTATCAGCCTCTGTCTCTGTCTCTGTGTCTATCTCTGCCTCTGAATCTGTCGCTGTCCCTGTCTATGTCTCTGTCTCTGTCTCTGTCTCCGTCTGCGTCTCTGTCTCTGTCTCCGTCTCTGTCTCTGTCTCTGGCTCTCTCTCTGTCTCTGTCTCTGTCTGTGTCTCTGTCTCTGTCTCTGTCTCTGTCTCTGTCTCTGTCACTGTCTCTGTCTCTGTCTCTGTCTCTGTCCCTGTCTCTGTCTCTGTCTCTGTCTCTGTCTCTGTCTCTGTCTCTGTTTCTGCCTCTGCCTCTGCCTCTGTCTCTGTCTCTGTCGCTGTCTCTCCCTCTGTCCCTGTCTCCGTCTCCGTCTCTGGCTCTGTCTCTGCCTCTGTCTCCGTCTCTGTCTCTGTCTCTGCCTCGGTCTTTGTCTCCGTCTCTGGCTCTGTCTCTGCCTCTGTCTCTGTCTCTGTCTCTGTCTCTGTCTCTGTCTCTGCCTCTGTCTCTGTCTCTGTCTCTGTCTCTGTCTCTATCTCTGTCTCTGTCTCTGTCTATGTCGCTGTCTCTCACTCTGTCTCTGTCTCCGTATCAGCCTCTGTCTCTGTCTCTGTGTCTATCTCTGCCTCTGACTCTGTCGCTGTCCCTGTCTACGTCTCTGTCTCTGTCTCTGTCTCCGTCTGCGTCTCTGTCTCTGTCTCCGTCTCTGCCTCTGTCTCTGGCTCTCTCTCTGGCTCTGTCTCTGTCTGTGTCTCTGCCTCTGTCTCAGTCTCTGTCTCTGCAGCTTTCTCTGTCTCTGTCTCTGTCTCTGTTTCTGTCTCTGTCTCTCTCTCTGTCTCTGTCTCTGCCTCTGTTTCTGTCTCTGTCTCTGTCTCTGTCTCTGTCTCTGTCTCTCTCTCTGCCTCTGTCTCTATCCCCGTATCTGTCTCTGTCTCTGTTTCTGTCTCTGCCTCTGTCTCTGTCTCTGCCTCTGTCTCTGCCCCGTCCCACTCCCTGGCCCTGTCGCTGTCTCTGTCTCTGTCTCTGTCTCCGTCTCTGTCTCTGTCTCTGTCTCTGTCTCCGTCTCTGTCTCTGTCTCCGTCTCTGTCTCTGTCTCTGTCTCTGTCTCTGTCTCTGTCTCTGTCTCTGTTTCTGCCTCTGCCTCTGCCTCTGCCTCTGCCTCTGTCTCTGTCTCTGTCACTGTCTCTTCCTGTGTCTCTGTCTCTGTCTCTGTCCCTGGCTCTGTCTCTGCCTCTGTCTCTGTTTCTGTCTCTGTCTCTGTCTCTGTCTGTGTCTCTGCTTCTGTCTCGGTCTTTGTCTCCGTCTGTGTCTCTGCCTCTGTATATGTATTTGTCTCTGTCTCTGTCTCTGTATCTGTCTCTGAATCAGTCTCTGGCGCTGTCTCTCCCTCTGTCTCTGTCTCCGTCTCTGTCCCTGGCTCTGTCTCTGCCTCTGTCTCCGTCTCTGTCTCTGTCTCGGTCTTTGTCTCCGTCTCTGTCTCTGTCTCTGTCTCTGTCTCCGTCACTGTCTCTGCCGCTGTCTCTGTCTCTGTCTATGCATCTGTCTCTGTTTCTGTCTCTGTCTCTGTCTCTGTCTCTGTCTCTGTCTCTGTCTCTGGCTCTGTCTCTGCCTCTGTCTCCGTCTCTGTCTCTGTCTCGGTCTTTGTCTCCGTCTCTGTCTCTGTCTCTGTCTCTGTCTCTGTCTCTGTCTCTGTCTCTGTCTCTGTCTCTGTCTCTGTCTCTGTCTCTGTCTCTGTCTCTGTCTCTGGCTCTGTCTCTGCCTCTGTCTCCGTCTGTGTCTCTGTCTCGGTCTTTGTCTCCGTCTCTGTCTCTGTCTCTGCCTCTGTCTCTGTCTCTGTCTCTGTCTCTGTCGCTGTCTCTGTCTCTGTCTGTATCTCTGTCTCTGTCTCCGTCCCTGTCTCTGCCTCTGCCTCTGCCTCTGCCTCTGTCTCTGTCTCTGTCGCTGTCTCTCCCTGTGTCCCTGTCTCCGTCTCTGTCCCTGGCTCTGTCTCTGCCTCTGTCTCCGTCTCTGTCTCTGTCTCGGTCTTTGTATCCGTCTCTGTCTCTGTCCCTGTCTCTGTTTCAGTCTCTGCCTCTGTCTCTGTCTCTGTCTCTGTCTCTGTCTCTGTCTCTGTCTCTGTCTCTGTCTCTGTCTCTGTCTCTGTCTCTGTCTCTGTCTCTGTCTCTGTCTCTGTCTCTGTCTCTGTCTCTGTCTCTGTCTCTGCCTCTGTCTCTGTCTCTGTCTATGTCGCTGTCTCTCCCTCTGTCTCTGTCTCCGTATCAGCCTCTGTCTCTGTCTCTGTGTCTATCTCTGCCTCTGAATCTGTCGCTGTCCCTGTCTATGTCTCTGTCTCTGTCTCTGTCTCCGTCTGCGTCTCTGTCTCTGTCTCTGTCTCTGTCTATGTCGCGGTCTCTCCCTCTGTGTCTGTCTCCGTATCAGCCTCTGTCTCTGTCTCTGTGTCTATCTCTGCCTCTGAATCTGTCGCTGTCCCTGTCTATGTCTCTGTCTCTGTCTCTGTCTCCGTCTGCGTCTCTGTCTCTGTCTCCGTCTCTGTGTCTGTCTCTGGCTCTCCCTCTGTCTCTGTCTCTGTCTGTGTCTCTGTCTCTGTCTCTGTCTCTGTCTCTGTCTCTGTCTCTGTCTCTGTCTCTGTCTCTGTCCCTGTCTCTGTCTCTGTCTCTGTCTCTGTCTCTGTTTCTGCCTCTGCCTCTGCCTCTGTCTCTGTCTCTGTCGCTGTCTCTCCGTCTGTCCCTGTCTCCGTCTCCGTCTCTGGCTCTGTCTCTGCCTCTGTCTCCGTCTCTGTCTCTGTCTCTGCCTCGGTCTTTGTCTCCGTCTCTGGCTCTGTCTCTGCCTGTGTCTCTGTCTCTGTCTCTGTCTCTGTCTCTGTCTCTGTCTCTGTCTCTGTCTCTGTCTCTATCTCTGTCTCTGTCTCTGTCTATGTCGCTGTCTCTCACTCTGTCTCTGTCTCCGTATCAGCCTCTGTCTCTGTCTCTGTGTCTATCTCTGCCTCTGACTCTGTCGCTGTCCCTGTCTACGTCTCTGTCTCTGTCTCTGTCTCCGTCTGCGTCTCTGTCTCTGTCTCCGTCTCTGTCTCTGTCTCTGGCTCTCTCTCTGGCTCTGTCTCTGTCTGTGTCTCTGTCTCTGTCTCAGTCTCTGTCTCTGCCGCTTTCTCTGTCTCTGTCTCTGTCTCTGTTTCTGTCTCTGTCTCTCTCTCTGTCTCTGTCTCTGCCTCTGTTTCTGTCTCTGTCTCTGTCTCTGTCTCTGTCTCTCTCTCTGCCTCTGTCTCTATCCCCGTATCTGTCTCTGTCTCTGTTTCTGTCTCTGCCTCTGTCTCTGTCTCTGCCTCTGTCTCTGCCCCGTCCCACTCCCTGGCCCTGTCGCTGTCTCTGTCTCTGTCTCTGTCTCCGTCTCTGTCTCTGTCTCTGTCTCTGTCTCCGTCTCTGTCTCTGTCTCCGTCTCTGTCTCTGTCTCTGTCTCTGTCTCTGTCTCTGTCTCTGTCTCTGTCTCTGTCTCTGTCTCTGTCTCTGTTTCTGCCTCTGCCTCTGCCTCTGCCTCTGCCTCTGTCTCTGTCTCTGTCACTGTCTCTTCCTCTGTCTCTGCCTCTGTCTCTGTTTCTGTCTCTGTCTGTGTCTCTGTCTGCGTCTCTGCTTCTGTCTCGGTCTTTGTCTCCGTCTCTGTCTCTGTCTCTGTATGTGTATTTGTCTCTGTCTCTGTCTCTGAATCAGTCTCTGTCGCTGTCTCTCCCTCTGTCTCTGTCTCCGTCTCTGTCCCTGGCTCTGTCTCTGCCTCTGTCTCCGTCTCTGTCTCTGTCTCGGTCTTTGTCTCCGTCTCTGTCTCTGTCTCTGTCTCTGTCTCTGTCTCTGTCTCTGTCCCCGTATCTGTCTCTGTCTCTGCCCCGTCCCTCTCCCTGGCCCTGTCGCTGTCTCTGTCTCTGTCTCCGTCTCTGTCTCTGTCTCTGTCTCTGTTTCTGCCTCTGTCTCTGTCTCTGTCTCTGTCTCTGTCTATGTCGCTGTCTCTCCCTCTGTCTCTGTCTCCGTATCAGCCTCTGTCTCTGTCTCTGTGTCTATCTCTGCCTCTGACTCTGACGCTGTCCCTGTCTATGTCTCTGTCTCTGTCTCTGTCTCCGTCTGCGTCTCTGTCTCTGTCTCCGTCTCTGTCTCTGTCTCTGGCTCTCTCTCTGTCTCTGTCTCTGTCTGTGTCTCTGTCTCTGTCTCAGTCTCTGTCTCTGCCGCTTTCTCTGTCTCTGCCTCTGTCTCTGTTTCTGTCTCTGTCTCTCTCTCTGTCTCTGTCTTTGCCTCTGTCTCTGTCTCTGTCTCTGTCTCTGTCTCTGCCTCTGTCTCTGTCTCTGTCTCTGCCTCTGTCTCTATCCCCGTATCTGTCTCTGTCTCTGTTTCTGTCTCTGCCTCTGTCTCTGTCTCTGCCTCTGTCTCTGCCCGGTCCCTTTCCCTGGCCCTGTCGCTGTCTCTGTCTCTGTCTCTGTCTCTGTCTCTGTCTCTGTCTCTGTCTCTGTCTCTGTCTCTGTCTCTGTCTCTGTCTCTGTCTCTGTCTCTGTCTCTGTCTGTGTCTCTTTCTCTGTCTCTGTCTCTGTCTCTGTCGCTGTCTCTCCCTCTGTCCCTGTCTCCGTCTCTGCCTCTGGCTCTGTCTCTGCCTCTGTCTCCGTCTCTGTGTCTGTGTCGGTCTTTGTCTCCGTCTCTGTCTCTGTCTCTGGCTCTGTCTCTGCCTCTGTCTCCGTCTCTGTCTCTGTCTCGGTCTTTGTCTCCGTCTCTGTCTCTGTCTCTGTCTCTGTCTCTGTCTCTGTCTCTGTCTCTGTCTCTGTCTCTGTCTCTGTCTCTGGCTCTGTCTCTGCCTCTGTCTCCGTCTGTGTCTCTGTCTCGGTCTTTGTCTCCGTCTCTGTCTCTGTCTCTGCCTCTGTCTCTGTCTCTGTCTCTGTCTCTGTCGCTGTCTCTGTCTCTGTCTGTATCTCTGTCTCTGTCTCCGTCCCTGTCTCTGCCTCTGCCTCTGCCTCTGTCTCTGTCTCTGTCGCTGTCTCTCCCTCTGTCCCTGTCTCCGTCTCTGTCCCTGTCTCTGTCTCTGCCTCTATCTCTGTCTCTGTCTCTGTCTCTGTCTCTGTCTCTGTCTCTGTCTCTGCCTCTGTCTCTGTTTCTGTCTCTGTCTCTGTCGCTGTCTCTGTCCCTGTCTGTATCTCTGTCTCTGTCTCCGTCCCTGTCTCTGCCTCTGCCTCTGCCTCTGTCTCTGTCTCTGTCTCGGTCTTTGTATCCGTCTCTGTCTCTGTCTCTGTCTCTGTTTCTGTCTCTGCCTCTGTCTCTGTCTCTGCCTCTGTATTTGTCTCTGTCTCTGTCCCTGTCTCCGTCTGCGTCTCTGTCTCTGTCTCTGTCTCTGTCTATGTCGCGGTCTCTCCCTCTGTGTCTGTCTCCGTATCAGCCTCTGTCTCTGTCTCTGTGTCTATCTCTGCCTCTGAATCTGTCGCTGTCCCTGTCTATGTCTCTGTCTCTGTCTCTGTCTCCGTCTGCGTCTCTGTCTCTGTCTCCGTCTCTGTCTCTGTCTCTGGCTCTCTCTCTGTCTCTGTCTCTGTCTGTGTCTCTGTCTCTGTCTCTGTCTCTGTCTCTGTCTCTGTCACTGTCTCTGTCTCTGTCTCTGTCTCTGTCCCTGTCTCTGTCTCTGTCTCTGTCTCTGTCTCTGTCTCTGTCTCTGTCTCTGTTTCTGCCTCTGCCTCTGCCTCTGTCTCTGTCTCTGTCGCTGTCTCTCCCTCTGTCCCTGTCTCCGTCTCCGTCTCTGGCTCTGTCTCTGCCTCTGTCTCCGTCTCTGTCTCTGTCTCTGCCTCGGTCTTTGTCTCCGTCTCTGGCTCTGTCTCTGCCTCTGTCTCTGTCTCTGTCTCTGTCTCTGTCTCTGTCTCTGCCTCTGTCTCTGTCTCTGTCTCTGTCTCTGTCTCTATCTCTGTCTCTGTCTCTGTCTATGTCGCTGTCTCTCACTCTGTCTCTGTCTCCGTATCAGCCTCTGTCTCTGTCTCTGTGTCTATCTCTGCCTCTGACTCTGTCGCTGTCCCTGTCTACGTCTCTGTCTCTGTCTCTGTCTCCGTCTGCGTCTCTGTCTCTGTCTCCGTCTCTGCCTCTGTCTCTGGCTCTCTCTCTGGCTCTGTCTCTGTCTGTGTCTCTGCCTCTGTCTCAGTCTCTGTCTCTGCAGCTTTCTCTGTCTCTGTCTCTGTCTCTGTTTCTGTCTCTGTCTCTCTCTCTGTCTCTGTCTCTGCCTCTGTTTCTGTCTCTGTCTCTGTCTCTGTCTCTGTCTCTGTCTCTCTCTCTGCCTCTGTCTCTATCCCCGTATCTGTCTCTGTCTCTGTTTCTGTCTCTGCCTCTGTCTCTGTCTCTGCCTCTGTCTCTGCCCCGTCCCACTCCCTGGCCCTGTCGCTGTCTCTGTCTCTGTCTCTGTCTCCGTCTCTGTCTCTGTCTCTGTCTCTGTCTCCGTCTCTGTCTCTGTCTCCGTCTCTGTCTCTGTCTCTGTCTCTGTCTCTGTCTCTGTCTCTGTCTCTGTTTCTGCCTCTGCCTCTGCCTCTGCCTCTGCCTCTGTCTCTGTCTCTGTCACTGTCTCTTCCTGTGTCTCTGTCTCTGTCTCTGTCCCTGGCTCTGTCTCTGCCTCTGTCTCTGTTTCTGTCTCTGTCTCTGTCTCTGTCTGTGTCTCTGCTTCTGTCTCGGTCTTTGTCTCCGTCTGTGTCTCTGCCTCTGTATATGTATTTGTCTCTGTCTCTGTCTCTGTATCTGTCTCTGAATCAGTCTCTGGCGCTGTCTCTCCCTCTGTCTCTGTCTCCGTCTCTGTCCCTGGCTCTGTCTCTGCCTCTGTCTCCGTCTCTGTCTCTGTCTCGGTCTTTGTCTCCGTCTCTGTCTCTGTCTCTGTCTCTGTCTCCGTCACTGTCTCTGCCGCTGTCTCTGTCTCTGTCTATGCATCTGTCTCTGTTTCTGTCTCTGTCTCTGTCTCTGTCTCTGTCTCTGTCTCTGTCTCTGGCTCTGTCTCTGCCTCTGTCTCCGTCTCTGTCTCTGTCTCGGTCTTTGTCTCCGTCTCTGTCTCTGTCTCTGTCTCTGTCTCTGTCTCTGTCTCTGTCTCTGTCTCTGTCTCTGTCTCTGTCTCTGTCTCTGTCTCTGTCTCTGTCTCTGGCTCTGTCTCTGCCTCTGTCTCCGTCTGTGTCTCTGTCTCGGTCTTTGTCTCCGTCTCTGTCTCTGTCTCTGCCTCTGTCTCTGTCTCTGTCTCTGTCTCTGTCGCTGTCTCTGTCTCTGTCTGTATCTCTGTCTCTGTCTCCGTCCCTGTCTCTGCCTCTGCCTCTGCCTCTGCCTCTGTCTCTGTCTCTGTCGCTGTCTCTCCCTGTGTCCCTGTCTCCGTCTCTGTCCCTGGCTCTGTCTCTGCCTCTGTCTCCGTCTCTGTCTCTGTCTCGGTCTTTGTATCCGTCTCTGTCTCTGTCCCTGTCTCTGTTTCAGTCTCTGCCTCTGTCTCTGTCTCTGTCTCTGTCTCTGTCTCTGTCTCTGTCTCTGTCTCTGTCTCTGTCTCTGTCTCTGTCTCTGTCTCTGTCTCTGTCTCTGTCTCTGTCTCTGTCTCTGTCTCTGTCTCTGTCTCTGCCTCTGTCTCTGTCTCTGTCTATGTCGCTGTCTCTCCCTCTGTCTCTGTCTCCGTATCAGCCTCTGTCTCTGTCTCTGTGTCTATCTCTGCCTCTGAATCTGTCGCTGTCCCTGTCTATGTCTCTGTCTCTGTCTCTGTCTCCGTCTGCGTCTCTGTCTCTGTCTCTGTCTCTGTCTATGTCGCGGTCTCTCCCTCTGTGTCTGTCTCCGTATCAGCCTCTGTCTCTGTCTCTGTGTCTATCTCTGCCTCTGAATCTGTCGCTGTCCCTGTCTATGTCTCTGTCTCTGTCTCTGTCTCCGTCTGCGTCTCTGTCTCTGTCTCCGTCTCTGTGTCTGTCTCTGGCTCTCCCTCTGTCTCTGTCTCTGTCTGTGTCTCTGTCTCTGTCTCTGTCTCTGTCTCTGTCTCTGTCTCTGTCTCTGTCTCTGTCCCTGTCTCTGTCTCTGTCTCTGTCTCTGTCTCTGTTTCTGCCTCTGCCTCTGCCTCTGTCTCTGTCTCTGTCGCTGTCTCTCCCTCTGTCCCTGTCTCCGTCTCCGTCTCTGGCTCTGTCTCTGCCTCTGTCTCCGTCTCTGTCTCTGTCTCTGCCTCGGTCTTTGTCTCCGTCTCTGGCTCTGTCTCTGCCTGTGTCTCTGTCTCTGTCTCTGTCTCTGTCTCTGTCTCTGTCTCTGTCTCTGTCTCTGTCTCTATCTCTGTCTCTGTCTCTGTCTATGTCGCTGTCTCTCACTCTGTCTCTGTCTCCGTATCAGCCTCTGTCTCTGTCTCTGTGTCTATCTCTGCCTCTGACTCTGTCGCTGTCCCTGTCTACGTCTCTGTCTCTGTCTCTGTCTCCGTCTGCGTCTCTGTCTCTGTCTCCGTCTCTGTCTCTGTCTCTGGCTCTCTCTCTGGCTCTGTCTCTGTCTGTGTCTCTGTCTCTGTCTCAGTCTCTGTCTCTGCCGCTTTCTCTGTCTCTGTCTCTGTCTCTGTTTCTGTCTCTGTCTCTCTCTCTGTCTCTGTCTCTGCCTCTGTTTCTGTCTCTGTCTCTGTCTCTGTCTCTGTCTCTCTCTCTGCCTCTGTCTCTATCCCCGTATCTGTCTCTGTCTCTGTTTCTGTCTCTGCCTCTGTCTCTGTCTCTGCCTCTGTCTCTGCCCCGTCCCACTCCCTGGCCCTGTCGCTGTCTCTGTCTCTGTCTCTGTCTCCGTCTCTGTCTCTGTCTCTGTCTCTGTCTCCGTCTCTGTCTCTGTCTCCGTCTCTGTCTCTGTCTCTGTCTCTGTCTCTGTCTCTGTCTCTGTCTCTGTCTCTGTCTCTGTCTCTGTCTCTGTTTCTGCCTCTGCCTCTGCCTCTGCCTCTGCCTCTGTCTCTGTCTCTGTCACTGTCTCTTCCTCTGTCTCTGCCTCTGTCTCTGTTTCTGTCTCTGTCTGTGTCTCTGTCTGCGTCTCTGCTTCTGTCTCGGTCTTTGTCTCCGTCTCTGTCTCTGTCTCTGTATGTGTATTTGTCTCTGTCTCTGTCTCTGAATCAGTCTCTGTCGCTGTCTCTCCCTCTGTCTCTGTCTCCGTCTCTGTCCCTGGCTCTGTCTCTGCCTCTGTCTCCGTCTCTGTCTCTGTCTCGGTCTTTGTCTCCGTCTCTGTCTCTGTCTCTGTCTCTGTCTCTGTCTCTGTCTCTGTCCCCGTATCTGTCTCTGTCTCTGCCCCGTCCCTCTCCCTGGCCCTGTCGCTGTCTCTGTCTCTGTCTCCGTCTCTGTCTCTGTCTCTGTCTCTGTTTCTGCCTCTGTCTCTGTCTCTGTCTCTGTCTCTGTCTATGTCGCTGTCTCTCCCTCTGTCTCTGTCTCCGTATCAGCCTCTGTCTCTGTCTCTGTGTCTATCTCTGCCTCTGACTCTGACGCTGTCCCTGTCTATGTCTCTGTCTCTGTCTCTGTCTCCGTCTGCGTCTCTGTCTCTGTCTCCGTCTCTGTCTCTGTCTCTGGCTCTCTCTCTGTCTCTGTCTCTGTCTGTGTCTCTGTCTCTGTCTCAGTCTCTGTCTCTGCCGCTTTCTCTGTCTCTGCCTCTGTCTCTGTTTCTGTCTCTGTCTCTCTCTCCGTCTCTGTCTTTGCCTCTGTCTCTGTCTCTGTCTCTGTCTCTGTCTCTGCCTCTGTCTCTGTCTCTGTCTCTGCCTCTGTCTCTATCCCCGTATCTGTCTCTGTCTCTGTTTCTGTCTCTGCCTCTGTCTCTGTCTCTGCCTCTGTCTCTGCCCGGTCCCTTTCCCTGGCCCTGTCGCTGTCTCTGTCTCTGTCTCTGTCTCTGTCTCTGTCTCTGTCTCTGTCTCTGTCTCTGTCTCTGTCTCTGTCTCTGTCTCTGTCTCTGTCTCTGTCTCTGTCTGTGTCTCTTTCTCTGTCTCTGTCTCTGTCTCTGTCGCTGTCTCTCCCTCTGTCCCTGTCTCCGTCTCTGCCTCTGGCTCTGTCTCTGCCTCTGTCTCCGTCTCTGTGTCTGTGTCGGTCTTTGTCTCCGTCTCTGTCTCTGTCTCTGGCTCTGTCTCTGCCTCTGTCTCCGTCTCTGTCTCTGTCTCGGTCTTTGTCTCCGTCTCTGTCTCTGTCTCTGTCTCTGTCTCTGTCTCTGTCTCTGTCTCTGTCTCTGTCTCTGTCTCTGTCTCTGGCTCTGTCTCTGCCTCTGTCTCCGTCTGTGTCTCTGTCTCGGTCTTTGTCTCCGTCTCTGTCTCTGTCTCTGCCTCTGTCTCTGTCTCTGTCTCTGTCTCTGTCGCTGTCTCTGTCTCTGTCTGTATCTCTGTCTCTGTCTCCGTCCCTGTCTCTGCCTCTGCCTCTGCCTCTGTCTCTGTCTCTGTCGCTGTCTCTCCCTCTGTCCCTGTCTCCGTCTCTGTCCCTGGCTCTGTCTCTGCCTCTGTCTCCGTCTCTGTCTCTGGCTCGGTCTTTGTATCCGTCTCTGTCTCTGTCCCTGTCTCTGTTTCAGTCTCTGCCTCTGTCTCTGTCTCTGTCTCTGTCTCTGTCTCTGTCTCTGTCTCTGTCTCTGTCTCTGTCTCTGTCTCTGTCTCTGTCTCTGTCTCTGTCACTGTCTCTGTCTCTGTCTCTGTCTCTGTCTCTGTCTCTGTCTCTGTCTCTGCCTCTGTCTCTGTCGCTGTCTATGTCGCTGTCTCTCCCTCTGTCTCTGTCTCCGTATCAGCCTCTGTCTCTGTCTCTGTGTCTATCTCTGCCTCTGAATCTGTCGCTGTCCCTGTCTATGTCTCTGTCTCTGTCTCTGTCTCCGTCTGCGTCTCTGTCTCTGTCTCCGTCTCTGTCTCTGTCTCTGGCTCTCTCTCTGTCTCTGTCTCTGTCTGTGTCTCTGTCTCTGTCTCTGTCTCTGTCTCTGTCTCTGTCTCTGTCTCTGTCTCTGTCTCTGTCTCTGTCTCTGTCTCTGTCTCTGCCTCTGTCTCTGTCGCTGTCTATGTCGCTGTCTCTCCCTCTGTCTCTGTCTCCGTATCAGCCTCTGTCTCTGTCTCTGTGTCTATCTCTGCCTCTGAATCTGTCGCTGTCCCTGTCTATGTCTCTGTCTCTGTCTCTGTCTCTGTCTCTGTCTCTGTCTCTGTCTCTGTCTCTGTCTCTGTCTCTATCTCTGTCTCTGTCTCTGTCTATGTCGCTGTCTCTCACTCTGTCTCTGTCTCCGTATCAGCCTCTGTCTCTGTCTCTGTGTCTATCTCTGCCTCTGACTCTGTCGCTGTCCCTGTCTACGTCTCTGTCTCTGTCTCTGTCTCCGTCTGCGTCTCTGTCTCTGTCTCCGTCTCTGTCTCTGTCTCTGGCTCTCTCTCTGTCTCTGTCTCTGTCTGTGTCTCTGTCTCTGTCTCTGTCTCTGTATCAGTGTCTGTCTCTGTCTCTGTCTCTGTCCCTGTCTCTGTCTCTGTGTCTGTCTCTGTCTCTGTCTCTGTCTCTGTCTCTGTCCCTGTCTCCGTCTCTGTCCCTGGCTCTGTCTCTGCCTCTGTCTCCGTCTCTGTCTCTGTCTCGGTCTTTGTATCCGTCTCTGTCTCTGTCTCTGTCTCTGTTTCTGTCTCTGCCTCTGTCTCTGTCTCTGTCTGTGTCTCTGTCTCTGTCTCTGTCTCTGTCGCTGTCTCTCCCTCTGTCCCTGTCTCCGTCTCTGCCTCTGGCTCTGTCTCTGCCTCTGTCTCCGTCTCTGTGTCTGTGTCGGTCTTTGTCTCCGTCTCTGTCTCCGTCTCTGGCTCTGTCTCTGCCTCTGTCTCCGTCTCTGTCTCTGTCTCGGTCTTTGTCTCCGTCTCTGTCTCTGTCTCTGTCTCTGTCTCTGTCTCTGTCTCTGTCTCTGTCTCTGTCTCTGTCTCTGTCTCTGTCTCTGTCTCTGTCTCTGTCTCTGTCTCTGGCTCTGTCTCTGCCTCTGTCTCCGTCTGTGTCTCTGTCTCGGTCTTTGTCTCCGTCTCTGTCTCTGTCTCTGCCTCTGTCTCTGTCTCTGTCTCTGTCTCTGTCGCTGTCTCTGTCTCTGTCTGTATCTCTGTCTCTGTCTCCGTCCCTGTCTCTGCCTCTGCCTCTGCCTCTGTCTCTGTCTCTGTCGCTGTCTCTCCCTCTGTCCCTGTCTCCGTCTCTGTCCCTGGCTCTGTCTCTGCCTCTGTCTCCGTCTCTGTCTCTGTCTCGGTCTTTGTATCCGTCTCTGTCTCTGTTTCAGTCTCTGCCTCTGTCTCTGTCCCTGTCTCTGTCTCTGTCTCTGTCTCTGTCTCTGTCTCTGTCTCTGTCTCTGTCTCTGTCTCTGTCTCTGTCTCTGTCTCTGTCTCTGTCTCTGTCTCTGTCTCTGTCTCTGTCTCTGTCTATGTCGCTGTCTCTCCCTCTGTCTCTGTCTCCGTATCAGCCTCTGTCTCTGTCTCTGTGTCTATCTCTGCCTCTGAATCTGTCGCTGTCCCTGTCTATGTCTCTGTCTCTGTCTCTGTCTCTGTCTCCGTCTGCGTCTCTGTCTCTGTCTCTGTCTCTGTCTCCGTCTGCGTCTCTGTCTCTGTCTCTGTCTCTGTCTATGTCGCTGTCTCTCCCTCTGTGTCTGTCTCCGTATCAGCCTCTGTCTCTGTCTCTGTGTCTATCTCTGCCTCTGAATCTGTCGCTGTCCCTGTCTATGTCTCTGTCTCTGTCTCTGTCTCCGTCTGCGTCTCTGTCTCTGTCTCCGTCTCTGTCTCTGTCTCTGGCTCTCTCTCTGTCTCTGTCTCTGTCTGTGTCTCTGTCTCTGTCTCTGTCTCTGTCTCTGTCTCTGTCTCCGTCTCTGTCTCTGTCTCTGTCTCTGTCTCTGTCTCTGTCTCTGTTTCTGCCTCTGCTTCTGCCTCTGTCTCTGTCTCTGTCGCTGTCTCTCCCTCTGTCCCTGTCTCCGTCTCCGTCTCTGGCTCTGTCTCTGCCTCTGTCTCCGTCTCTGTCTCTGTCTCTGCCTCGGTCTTTGTCTCCGTCTCTGGCTCTGTCTCTGCCTCTGTCTCTGTCTCTGTCTCTGTCTCTGTCTCTGTCTCTGTCTCTGTCTCTGTCTCTGTCTCTGTCTCTATCTCTGTCTCTGTCTCTGTCTATGTCGCTGTCTCTCACTCTGTCTCTGTCTCCGTATCAGCCTCTGTCTCTGTCTCTGTGTCTATCTCTGCCTCTGAGTCTGTCGCTGTCCCTGTCTATGTCTCTGTCTCTGTCTCTGTCTCCGTCTGCGTCTCTGTCTCTGTCTCCGTCTCTGTCTCTGTCTCTGGCTCTCTCTCTGTCTCTGTCTCTGTCTGTGTCTCTGTCTCTGTCTCTGTCTCTGTATCAGTGTCTGTCTCTGTCTCTGTCTCTGTCCCTGTCTCTGTCTCTGTGTCTGTCTCTGTCTCTGTCTCTGTCTCTGTCTCTGTCTCTGTCTCTGTCTCTGTCTCTGTCTCTGTTTCTGTCTCTGTCTCTGTCGCTGTCTCTGTCCCTGTCTGTATCTCTGTCTTTGTCTCCGTCCCTGTCTCTGCCTCTGCCTCTGCCTCTGTCTCTGTCTCTGTCGCTGTCTCTCCCTCTGTCCCTGTCTCCGTCTCTGTCCCTGGCTCTGTCTCTGCCTCTGTCTCCGTCTCTGTCTCTGTCTCGGTCTTTGTATCCGTCTCTGTCTCTGTCTCTGTCTCTGTCTCTGTTTCTGTCTCTGCCTCTGTCTCTGTCTCTGCCTGTGTCTTTGTCTCTGTCTCTGTCCCTGTCTCCGTCTCTGTCTCTGTCTCTGTCTCTGTCTCTGTGTCTGTCTCTGTCTATGTCGCTGTCTCTCCCTCTGTCTCTGTCTCCGTATCAGCCTCTGTCTCTGTCTCTGTGTCTATCTCTGCCTCTGACTCTGTCGCTGTCCCTGTCTATGTCTCTGTCTCTGTCTCTGTCTCCGTCTGCGTCTCTGTCTCTGTCTCCGTCTCTGTCTCTGTCTCTGGCTCTCTCTCTGTCTCTGTCTCTGTCTCTGTCTCTGTCTCTGTCTCTGTCTCTGTCTCTGTCTCTGCCTCTGCCTCTGTCTCTGTCTCTGTCTCTGTCTCTGTCTCTGTCTCTGTCTCTGTCTCTGTCTCTGTCTCTGTCTCTGTCTCTGTCTCTGTTTCTGTCTCTGTCTCTGTCTCTGTCGCTGTCTCTGTCCCTGTCTGTATCTCTGTCTCTGTCTCCGTCCCTGTCTCTGCCTCTGCCTCTGCCTCTGTCTCTGTCTCTGTCGCTGTCTCTCCCTCTGTCCCTGTCTCCGTCTCTGTCCCTGGCTCTGTCTCTGCCTCTGTCTCCGTCCCTGTCTCTGTCTCGGTCTTTGTATCCGTCTCTGTCTCTGTCTCTGTCTCTGTTTCTGTCTCTGCCTCTGTCTCTGTCTCTGCCTCTGTCTCTGTCTCTGTCTCTGTCCCTGTCTCCGTCTCTGTCTCTGTCTCTGTCTCTGTCTCTGTCTATGTCGCTGTCTCTCCCTCTGTCTCTGTCTCCGTATCAGCCTCTGTCTCTGTCTCTGTGTCTATCTCTGCCTCTGACTCTGTCGCTGTCCCTGTCTATGTCTCTGTCTCTGTCTCTGTCTCCGTCTGCGTCTCTGTCTCTGTCTCCGTCTCTGTCTCTGTCTCTGGCTCTCTCTCTGTCTCTGTCTCTGTCTGTGTCTCTGTCTCTGTCTCAGTCTCTGTCTCTGCCGCTTTCTCTGTCTCTGTCTCTGTCTCTGTTTCTGTCTCTGTCTCTCTCTCTGTCTCTGTCTCTGCCTCTGTTTCTGTCTCTGTCTCTGTCTCTGTCTCTGTCTCTGTCTCTGCCTCTGTCTCTATCCCCGTATCTGTCTCTGTCTCTGTTTCTGTCTCTGCCTCTGTCTCTGTCTCTGTCTCTGCTTCTGTCTCTGCCCCGTCCCTCTCCCTGGCCCTGTCGCTGTCTCTGTCTCTGTCTCTGTCTATGCATCTGTCTCTGTCTCTGTCTCCGTCTCTGTCTCTGTCTCTGGCTCTCTCTCTGTCTCTGTCTCTGTCTGTGTCTCTGTCTCTGTCTCTGTATCAGTGTCTGTCTCTGTCTCTGTCTCTGTCCCTGTCTCTGTCTCTGTCTCTGTCTCTGTCTCTTTCTCTGTCTCTGTCTCTGTGTCTGTCTCTGTCTCTGTCTCTGTCTCTGTCTCTGTCTCTGTCTCTGTCTCTGTCTCTGTCTCTGTCTCTGTCACTGTCTCTGTCTCTGTCTCTGTCTCTGTCTCTGTCTCTGTCTCTGTCTCTGTCTCTGTCTCTGTCTCTGCCTCTGTCTCTGTTTCTGTCTCTGTCTCTGTCGCTGTCTCTGACCCTGTCTGTATCTCTGTCTCTGTCTCCGTCCCTGTCTCTGCCTCTGCCTCTGCCTCTGTCTCTGTCTCTGTCTCGGTCTTTGTATCCGTCTCTGTCTCTGTCTCTGTCTCTGTTTCTGTCTCTGCCTCTGTCTCTGTCTCTGCCTCTGT
Organism: Megachile willughbiella; assembly: GCA_945859595.2. NCBI lineage: Eukaryota > Metazoa > Arthropoda > Insecta > Hymenoptera > Megachilidae > Megachile > Megachile willughbiella. The sequence goes on from CAMAOD020000141.1 coordinate 717,831, forward strand.
ATTTGTCTCTGTCTCTGTCCCTGTCTCCGTCTGCGTCTCTGTCTCTGTCTCTGTCTCTGTCTATGTCGCGGTCTCTCCCTCTGTGTCTGTCTCCGTATCAGCCTCTGTCTCTGTCTCTGTGTCTATCTCTGCCTCTGAATCTGTCGCTGTCCCTGTCTATCTCTCTGTCTCTGTCTCTGTCTCCGTCTGCGTCTCTGTCTCTGTCTCCGTCTCTGTCTCTGTCTCTGGCTCTCTCTCTGTCTCTGTCTCTGTCTCTGTCTCTGTCTCTGTTTCTGTCTCTGCCTCTGTCTCTGTCTCTGCCTCTGTCTTTGTCTCTGTCTCTGTCCCTGTCTCCGTCTCTGTCTCTGTCTCTGTCTCTGTCTCTGTCTCTGTCTCTTTCTATGTCGCTGTCTCTCCCTCTGTCTCTGTCTCCGTATCAGCCTCTGTCTCTGTCTCTGTGTCTATCTCTGCCTCTGACTCTGTCGCTGTCCCTGTCTATGTCTCTGTCTCTGTCTCTGTCTCCGTCTGCGTCTCTGTCTCTGTCTCCGTCTCTGTCTCTGTCTCTGGCTCTCTCTCTGTCTCTGTCTCTGTCTCTGTCTCTGTCTCTGCCTCTGTCTCTGTCTCTGTCTCTGTCTCTGTCTCTGTCTCTGTCTCTGTCTCTGTCTCTGTCTCTGTCTCTGTCTCTGTCTCTGTCTCTGTCCCTGTCGCTGTCTCTCCCTCTGTCCCTGTCTCCGTCTCTGTCCCTGGCTCTGTCTCTGCCTCTGTCTCCGTCTCTGTCTCTGTCTCGGTCTTTGTATCCGTCTCTGTCTCTGTCTCTGTCTCTGTTTCTGTCTCTGCCTCTGTCTCTGTCTCTGTCTCTGCCTCTGTCTCTGTCTCTGTCTCTATACCCGTATCTGTCTCTGTCTCTGTTTCTGTCTCTGCCTCTGTCTCTGTCTCTGCCTCTGTCTCTGCCCCGTCCCTTTCCCTGGCCCTGTCGCTGTCTCTGTCTCTGTCTCTGTCTATGCATCTGTCTCTGTCTCTGTCTCCGTCTCTGTCTCTGGCTCTGTCTCTGTCTCTGTCTCTGTCTCTGTCTCTGTCTCTGTCTCTGGCTCTCTCTCTGTCTCTGTCTCTGTCTGTGTCTCTGTCTCTGTCTCCGTCACTGTCTCTGCCGCTGTCTCTGTCTCTGTCTATGCATCTGTCTCTGTTTCTGTCTCTGTCTCTGTCTCTGTCTCTGTCTCTGTCTCTGTCTCTGTCTCTGTCTCTGTCTCTGTCTCTGCCTCTGTCTCTGTCTGTGTCTCTGTCTCTGTCTCTGTCTCTGTCTCTGTCGCTGTCTCTCCCTCTGTCCCTGTCTCCGTCTCTGCCTCTGGCTCTGTCTCTGCCTCTGTCTCCGTCTCTGTGTCTGTGTCGGTCTTTGTCTCCGTCTCTGTCTCTGTCTCTGGCTCTGTCTCTGCCTCTGTCTCCGTCTCTGTCTCTGTCTCGGTCTTTGTCTCCGTCTCTGTCTCTGTCTCTGTCTCTGTCTCTGTCTCTGTCTCTGTCTCTGTCTCTGTCTCTGGCTCTGTCTCTGCCTCTGTCTCCGTCTGTGTCTCTGTCTCGGTCTTTGTCTCCGTCTCTGTCTCTGTCTCTGCCTCTGGCTCTGTCTCTGTCTCTGTCGCTGTCTCTGTCTCTGTCTGTATCTCTGTCTCTGTCTCCGCCCCTGTCTCTGTCTCTGTCTCTGTCGCTGTCTCTCCCTCTGTCCCTGTCTCCGTCTCTGTCCCTGGCTCTGTCTCTGCCTCTGTCTCCGTCTCTGTCTCTGTCTCGGTCTTTGTATCCGTCTCTGTCTCTGTCCCTGTCTCTGTTTCAGTCTCTGCCTCTGTCTCTGTCTCTGTCTCTATCTCTGTCTCTGTCTCTGTCTCTGTCTCTGTCTCTGTCTCTGTCTCTGTCTCTGTCTCTGTCTCTGTCTCTGTCTCTGTCTCTGTCTCTGTCTCTGTCTCTGTCTCTGTCTCTGTCTCTGTCTCTGTCTCTGTCTCTGTCTCTGTCTCTGTCTCTGTCTCTGTCTCTGTCTATGTCGCTGTCTCTCCCTCTGTCTCTGTCTCCGTATCAGCCTCTGTCTCTGTCTCTGTGTCTATCTCTGTCTCTGTCTCTGTGTCTATCTCTGCCTCTGAATCTGTCGCTGTCCCTGTCTATGTCTCCGTCTCTGTCTCTGTCTCCGTCTGCGTCTCTGTCTCTGTCTCTGTCTCTGTCTATGTCGCTGTCTCTCCCTCTGCGTCTGTCTCCGTATCAGCCTCTGTCTCTGTCTCTGTGTCTATCTCTGCCTCTGAATCTGTCGCTGTCCCTGTCTATGTCTCTGTCTCTGCCTCTGCCTCTGCCTCTGTCTCTGTCTCTGTCTCTGTCTCTATCTCTGTCTCTGTCTCTGTCTATGTCGCTGTCTCTCACTCTGTCTCTGTCTCCGTATCAGCCTCTGTCTCTGTCTCTGTGTCTATCTCTGACTCTGACTCTGTCGCTGTCCCTGTCTACGTCTCTGTCTCTGTCTCTGTCTCCGTCTGCGTCTCCGTCTCTGTCTCCGTCTCTGTCTCTGTCTCTGGCTCTCTCTCTGTCTCTGTCTCTGTCTGTGTCTCTGTCTCTGTCTCTGTCTCTGTATCAGTGTCTGTCTCTGTCTCTGTCTCTGTCCCTGTCTCTGTCTCTGTGTCTGTCTCTGTCTCTGTCTCTGTCTCTGTCTCTGTCTCTGTTTCTGTCTCTGTCTCTCTCTCTGTCTCTGTCTCTGCCTCTGTTTCTGTCTCTGTCTCTGTCTCTGTCTCTGTCTCTGTCTCTGCCTCTGTCTCTATCCCCGTATCTGTCTCTGTCTCTGTTTCTGTCTCTGCCTCTGTCTCTGTCTCTGCCTCTGTCTCTTCCCCGTCCCTCTCCCTGGCCCTGTCGCTGTCTCTGTCTCTGTCTCTGTCTATGCATCTGTCTCTGTCTCTGTCTCCGTCTCTGTCTCTGTCTCTGGCTCTCTCTCTGTCTCTGTCTCTGTCTGTGTCTCTGTCTCTGTCTCTGTCTCTGTATCAGTGTCTGTCTCTGTCTCTGTCTCTGTCCCTGTCTCTGTCTCTGTCTCTGTCTCTGTCTCTGTCTCTGTCTCTGTGTCTGTCTCTGTCTCTGTCTCTGTCTCTGTCGCTGTCCCTGTCTACGTCTCTGTCTCTGTCTCTGTCTCCGTCTGCGTCTCCGTCTCTGTCTCCGTCTCTGTCTCTGTCTCTGGCTCTCTCTCTGTCTCTGTCTCTGTCTGTGTCTCTGTCTCTGTCTCTGTCTCTGTATCAGTGTCTGTCTCTGTCTCTGTCTCTGTCCCTGTCTCTGTCTCTGTGTCTGTCTCTGTCTCTGTCTCTGTCTCTGTCTCTGTCTCTGTTTCTGTCTCTGTCTCTCTCTCTGTCTCTGTCTCTGCCTCTGTTTCTGTCTCTGTCTCTGTCTCTGTCTCTGTCTCTGTCTCTGCCTCTGTCTCTATCCCCGTATCTGTCTCCGTCTCTGTCTCTGTCTCTGGCTCTCTCTCTGTCTCTGTCTCTGTCTGTGTCTCTGTCTCTGTCTCTGTCTCTGTATCAGTGTCTGTCTCTGTCTCTGTCTCTGTCCCTGTCTCTGTCTCTGTGTCTGTCTCTGTCTCTGTCTCTGTCTCTGTCTCTGTCTCTGTTTCTGTCTCTGTCTCTCTCTCTGTCTCTGTCTCTGCCTCTGTTTCTGTCTCTGTCTCTGTCTCTGTCTCTGTCTCTGTCTCTGCCTCTGTCTCTATCCCCGTATCTGTCTCTGTCTCTGTTTCTGTCTCTGCCTCTGTCTCTGTCTCTGCCTCTGTCTCTTCCCCGTCCCTCTCCCTGGCCCTGTCGCTGTCTCTGTCTCTGTCTCTGTCTATGCATCTGTCTCTGTCTCTGTCTCCGTCTCTGTCTCTGTCTCTGGCTCTCTCTCTGTCTCTGTCTCTGTCTGTGTCTCTGTCTCTGTCTCTGTCTCTGTATCAGTGTCTGTCTCTGTCTCTGTCTCTGTCCCTGTCTCTGTCTCTGTCTCTGTCTCTGTCTCTGTCTCTGTCTCTGTCTCTGTGTCTGTCTCTGTCTCTGTCTCTGTCTCTGTCTCTGTCTCTGTCTCTGTCTCTGTCTCTGTCTCTGTCTCTGTCTCTGTCACTGTCTCTGTCTCTGTCTCTGTCTCTGTCTCTGTCTCTGTCTCTGTCTCTGTCTCTGTCTCTGTCTCTGTCTCTGTCTCTGCCTCTGTCTCTGTTTCTGTCTCTGTCTCTGTCGCTGTCTCTGTCCCTGTCTGTATCTCTGTCTCTGTCTCCGTCCCTGTCTCTGCCTCTGCCTCTGCCTCTGTCTCTGTCTCTGTCTCGGTCTTTGTATCCGTCTCTGTCTCTGTCTCTGTCTCTGTTTCTGTCTCTGCCTCTGTCTCTGTCTCTGCCTCTGTATTTGTCTCTGTCTCTGTCCCTGTCTCCGTCTCTGTCTCTGTCTCTGTCTCTGTCTCTGTCTCTGTCTATGTCGCTGTCTCTCCCTCTGTCTCTGTCTCCGTGTCAGCCTCTGTCTCTGTCTCTGTGTCTATCTCTGCCTCTGACTCTGTCGCTGTCCCTGTCTATGTCTCTGTCTCTGTCTCCGTCTGCGTCTCTGTCTCTGTCTCCGTCTCTGTCTCTGTCTCTGGCTCTCTCTCTGTCTCTGTCTCTGTCTCTGTCTCTGTCTCTGTCCCTGTCTCAGTCTCTGTCTCTGTCTCTGTCTCTGTCTCTGTCTCTGTCTCTGTTTCTGTCTCTGCCTCTGTCTCTGTCTCTGCCTCTGTATTTGTCTCTGTCTCTGTCCCTGTCTCCGTCTCTGTCTCTGTCTCTGTCTCCGTCTCTGTCTCTGTCTCTGGCTCTCTCTCTGTCTCTGTCTCTGTCTGTGTCTCTGTCTCTGTCTCTGTCTCTGTATCAGTGTCTGTCTCTGTCTCTGTCTCTGTCCCTGTCTCTGTCTCTGTCTCTGTCTCTGTCTCTGCCTCTGTCACTGTCTCTGTCTCTGTCTCTGTCTCTGTCTCTGTCTCTGTCTCCGTATCAGCCTCTGTCTCTGTCTCTGTCTCTGTCTCTGTCTCTGTCTCTGTCTCTGTCTCTGTCTCTGTTTCTGTCTCTGTCTCTGTCGCTGTCTCTGCCTCTGTCTCTGTCTCTGTCTCTGTCCCTGTCTCCGTCTCTGTCTCTGTCTCTGTCTCTGTCTCTGTCTATGTCGCTGTCTCTCCCTCTGTCTCTGTCTCCGTATCAGCCTCTGTCTCTGTCTCTGTGTCTATCTCTGCCTCTGACTCTGTCGCTGTCCCTGTCTATGTCTCTGTCTCTGTCTCTGTCTCCGTCTGCGTCTCTGTCTCTGTCTCCGTCTCTGTCTCTGTCTCTGGCTCTCTCTCTGTCTCTGTCTCTGTCTGTGTCTCTGTCTCTGTCTCAGTCTCTGTCTCTGCCGCTTTCTCTGTCTCTGTCTCTGTCTCTGTTTCTGTCTCTGTCTCTCTCTCTGTCTCTGTCTCTGCCTCTGTTTCTGCCTCTGTCTCTGTCTCTGTCTCTGTCTCTGTCTCTGCCTCTGTCTCTATCCCCGTATCTGTCTCTGTCTCTGTTTCTGTCTCTGCCTCTGTCTCTGTCTCTGTCTCTGCCTCTGTCTCTGCCCCGTCCCTCTCCCTGGCCCTGTCGCTGTCTCTGTCTCTGTCTCTGTCTATGCATCTGTCTCTGTCTCTGTCTCCGTCTCTGTCTCTGTCTCTGGCTCTCTCTCTGTCTCTGTCTCTGTCTGTGTCTCTGTCTCTGTCTCTGTATCAGTGTCTGTCTCTGTCTCTGTCTCTGTCCCTGTCTCTGTCTCTGTCTCTGTCTCTGTCTCTGTCTCTGTCTCTGTGTCTGTCTCTGTCTCTGTCTCTGTCTCTGTCTCTGTCTCTGTCTCTGTCTCTGTCTCTGTCTCTGTCTCTGTCACTGTCTCTGTCTCTGTCTCTGTCTCTGTCTCTGTCTCTGTCTCTGTCTCTGTCTCTGTCTCTGTCTCTGTCTCTGCCTCTGTCTCTGTTTCTGTCTCTGTCTCTGTCGCTGTCTCTGACCCTGTCTGTATCTCTGTCTCTGTCTCCGTCCCTGTCTCTGCCTCTGCCTCTGCCTCTGTCTCTGTCTCTGTCTCTGTCTCGGTCTTTGTATCCGTCTCTGTCTCTGTCTCTGTCTCTGTTTCTGTCTCTGCCTCTGTCTCTGTCTCTGCCTCTGTATTTGTCTCTGTCTCTGTCCCTGTCTCCGTCTGCGTCTCTGTCTCTGTCTCTGTCTCTGTCTATGTCGCGGTCTCTCCCTCTGTGTCTGTCTCCGTATCAGCCTCTGTCTCTGTCTCTGTGTCTATCTCTGCCTCTGAATCTGTCGCTGTCCCTGTCTATCTCTCTGTCTCTGTCTCTGTCTCCGTCTGCGTCTCTGTCTCTGTCTCCGTCTCTGTCTCTGTCTCTGGCTCTCTCTCTGTCTCTGTCTCTGTCTCTGTCTCTGTCTCTGTTTCTGTCTCTGCCTCTGTCTCTGTCTCTGCCTCTGTCTTTGTCTCTGTCTCTGTCCCTGTCTCCGTCTCTGTCTCTGTCTCTGTCTCTGTCTCTGTCTCTGTCTCTTTCTATGTCGCTGTCTCTCCCTCTGTCTCTGTCTCCGTATCAGCCTCTGTCTCTGTCTCTGTGTCTATCTCTGCCTCTGACTCTGTCGCTGTCCCTGTCTATGTCTCTGTCTCTGTCTCTGTCTCCGTCTGCGTCTCTGTCTCTGTCTCCGTCTCTGTCTCTGTCTCTGGCTCTCTCTCTGTCTCTGTCTCTGTCTCTGTCTCTGTCTCTGCCTCTGTCTCTGTCTCTGTCTCTGTCTCTGTCTCTGTCTCTGTCTCTGTCTCTGTCTCTGTCTCTGTCTCTGTCTCTGTCCCTGTCGCTGTCTCTCCCTCTGTCCCTGTCTCCGTCTCTGTCCCTGGCTCTGTCTCTGCCTCTGTCTCCGTCTCTGTCTCTGTCTCGGTCTTTGTATCCGTCTCTGTCTCTGTCTCTGTCTCTGTTTCTGTCTCTGCCTCTGTCTCTGTCTCTGTCTCTGCCTCTGTCTCTGTCTCTGTCTCTGTCCCTGTCTCCGTCTCTGTCTCTGTCTCTGTCTCTGTCTCTGTCTATGTCGCTGTCTCTCCCTCTGTCTCTGTCTCCGTATCAGCCTCTGTCTCTGTCTCTGTGTCTATCTATGCCTCTGTCTTTGCCTCTGTCTCTGTCTCTGTCTCTGTCTCTGTCTCTGTGTCTGTCTCTGCCTCTGTCTCTATCCCCGTATCTGTCTCTGTCTCTGTTTCTGTCTCTGCCTCTGTCTCTGTCTCTGCCTCTGTCTCTGCCCCGTCCCTTTCCCTGGCCCTGTCGCTGTCTCTGTCTCTGTCTCTGTCTATGCATCTGTCTCTGTCTCTGTCTCCGTCTCTGTCTCTGGCTCTGTCTCTGTCTCTGTCTCTGTCTCTGTCTCTGTCTCTGTCTCTGGCTCTCTCTCTGTCTCTGTCTCTGTCTGTGTCTCTGTCTCTGTCTCCGTCACTGTCTCTGCCGCTGTCTCTGTCTCTGTCTATGCATCTGTCTCTGTTTCTGTCTCTGTCTCTGTCTCTGTCTCTGTCTCTGTCTCTGTCTCTGTCTCTGTCTCTGTCTCTGCCTCTGTCTCTGTCTGTGTCTCTGTCTCTGTCTCTGTCTCTGTCTCTGTCGCTGTCTCTCCCTCTGTCCCTGTCTCCGTCTCTGCCTCTGGCTCTGTCTATGCCTCTGTCTCCGTCTCTGTGTCTGTGTCGGTCTTTGTCTCCGTCTCTGTCTCTGTCTCTGTATCAGTGTCTGTCTCTGTCTCTGTCTCTGTCCCTGTCTCTGTCTCTGTCTCTGTCTCTGTCTCTGTCTCTGTCTCTGTCTCTGCCTCTGTCACTGTCTCTGTCTCTGTCTCTGTCTCTGTCTCTGTCTCTGTCTCTGCCTCTGTCTCTGTCACTGTCTCTGTCTCTGTCTCTGTCTCTGTCTCTGTCTCTGTCTCTGTCTCTGTCTCTGTTTCTGTCTCTGTCTCTGTCGCTGTCTCTGTCCCTGTCTGTATCTCTGTCTTTGTCTCCGTCCCTGTCTCTGCCTCTGCCTCTGCCTCTGTCTCTGTCTCTGTCGCTGTCTCTCCCTCTGTCCCTGTCTCCGTCTCTGTCCCTGGCTCTGTCTCTGCCTCTGTCTCCGTCTCTGTCTCTGTCTCGGTCTTTGTATCCGTCTCTGTCTCTGTCTCTGTCTCTGTTTCTGTCTCTGCCTCTGTCTCTGTCTCTGCCTCTGTCTTTGTCTCTGTCTCTGTCCCTGTCTCCGTCTCTGTCTCTGTCTCTGTCTCTGTCTCTGTCTCTGTCTCTGTCTCTGTCTCTGTCTATGTCGCTGTCTCTCCCTCTGTCTCTGTCTCCGTATCAGCCTCTGTCTCTGTCTCTGTGTCTATCTCTGCCTCTGACTCTGTCGCTGTCCCTGTCTATGTCTCTGTCTCTGTCTCTGTCTCCGTCTGCGTCTCTGTCTCTGTCTCCGTATCAGCCTCTGTCTCTGTCTCTGTGTCTATCTATGCCTCTGTCTTTGCCTCTGTCTCTGTCTCTGTCTCTGTCTCTGTCTCTGTCTCTGTCTCTGTCTCTGTCTCTGTCTCTGTCTCTGTCTCTGTCTCTGTCTCTGTCTCTGCCTCTGTCTCTGACTCTGTCGCTGTCCCTGTCTACGTCTCTGTCTCTGTCTCTGTCTCCGTCTGCGTCTCTGTCTCTGTCTCCGTCTCTGTCTCTGTCTCTGGCTCTCTCTCTGTCTCTGTCTCTGTCTCTGTATCAGTGTCTGTCTCTGTCTCTGTCTCTGTCCCTGTCTCTGTCTCTGTGTCTGTCTCTGTCTCTGTCTCTGTCTCTGTCTCTGTCTCTGTCTCTGTCTCTGTCTCTGTCTCTGTCTCTGTCTCTGTCTCTGTCTCTGTCTCTGTTTCTGTCTCTGTCTCTGTCGCTGTCTCTGTCCCTGTCTGTATCTCTGTCTTTGTCTCCGTCCCTGTCTCTGCCTCTGCCTCTGCCTCTGTCTCTGTCTCTGTCGCTGTCTCTCCCTCTGTCCCTGTCTCCGTCTCTGTCCCTGGCTCTGTCTCTGCCTCTGTCTCCGTCTCTGTCTCTGTCTCGGTCTTTGTATCCGTCTCTGTCTCTGTCTCTGTCTCTGTTTCTGTCTCTGCCTCTGTCTCTGTCTCTGCCTCTGTCTTTGTCTCTGTCTCTGTCCCTGTCTCCGTCTCTGTCTCTGTCTCTGTCTCTGTCTCTGTCTCTGTCTCTGTCTCTGTCTATGTCGCTGTCTCTCCCTCTGTCTCTGTCTCCGTATCAGCCTCTGTCTCTGTCTCTGTGTCTATCTCTGCCTCTGACTCTGTCGCTGTCCCTGTCTATGTCCCTGTCTCTGTCTCTGTCTCCGTCTGCGTCTCTGTCTCTGTCTCCGTCTCTGTCTCTGTCTCTGGCTCTCTCTCTGTCTCTGTCTCTGTCTCTGTCTCTGTCTCTGTCTCTGTCTCTGTCTCTGTCTCTGTCTCTGCCTCTGTCTCTGTCTCTGTCTCTGTCTCTGTCTCTGTCTCTGTCTCTGTCTCTGTCTCTGTCTCTGTCTCTGTCTCTGTCTCTGTCTCTGTCTCTGTCTCTGTCTCTGTCTCTGTCTCTGTCTCTGTCTCTGTCTCTGTTTCTGTCTCTGTCTCTGTCGCTGTCTCTGTCCCTGTCTGTATCTCTGTCTCTGTCTCCGTCCCTGTCTCTGCCTCTGCCTCTGCCTCTGTCTCTGTCTCTGTCGCTGTCTCTCCCTCTGTCCCTGTCTCCGTCTCTGTCCCTGGCTCTGTCTCTGCCTCTGTCTCCGTCTCTGTCTCTGTCTCGGTCTTTCAATCCGTCTCTGTCTCTGTCTCTGTCTCTGTCTCTGTTTCTGTCTCTGCCTCTGTCTCTGTCTCTGCCTCTGTCTCTGTCTCTGTCTCTGTCCCTGTCTCCGTCTCTGTCTCTGTCTCTGTCTCTGTCTCTGTCTCTGTCTCTGTCTCTGTCCCTGTCTCCGTCTCTGTCTCTGTCTCTGTCTCTGTCTCTGTCTATGTCGCTGTCTCTCCCTCTGTCTCTGTCTCCGTATCAACCTCTGTCTCTGTCTCTGTGTCTATCTATGCCCCTGTCTTTGCCTCTGTCTCTGTCTCTGTCTCTGTCTCTGTCTCTGTCTCTGTCTCTGTCTCTGTCTCTGTCTCTGCCTCTGTCTCTATCCCCGTATCTGTCTCTATCTCTGTTTCTGTCTCTGCCTCTGTCTCTGTCTCTGCCTCTGTCTCTGCCCCGTCCCTTTCCCTGGCCCTGTCGCTGTCTCTGTCTCTGTCTCTGTCTATGCATCTGTCTCTGTCTCTGTCTCCGTCTCTGTCTCTGGCTCTGTCTCTGTCTCTGTCTGTGTCTCTGTCTCTGTCTCTGTCTCTGTCTCTGTCTCTGTCTATGCATCTGTCTCTGTTTCTGTCTCTGTCTCTGTCTCTGTCTCTGTCTCTGTCTCTGTCTCTGTCTCTGGCTCTCTCTCTGTCTCTGTCTCTGTCTGTGTCTCTGTCTCTGTCTCCGTCACTGTCTCTGCCGCTGTCTCTGTCTCTGTCTATGCATCTGTCTCTGTTTCTGTCTCTGTCTCTGTCTCTGTCTCTGTCTCTGTCTCTGTCTCTGTCTCTGTCTCTGTCTCTGTCTCTGTCTCTGTCTCTGTCTCTGTCTCTGTCTCTGTCACTGTCTGTGTCTCTGTCTCTGTCTCTGTCTCTGTCTCTGTCGCTGTCTCTCCCTCTGTCCCTGTCTCCGTCTCTGCCTCTGGCTCTGTCTCTGCCTCTGTCTCCGTCTCTGTGTCTGTGTCGGTCTTTGTCTCCGTCTCTGTCTCTGTCTCTGCCTCTGTCTCCGTCTCTGTCTCTGTCTCGGTCTTTGTCTCCGTCTCTGTCTCTGTCTCTGTCTCTGTCTCTGTCTCTGTCTCTGTCTCTGTCTCTGTCTCTGTCTCTGGCTCTGTCTCTGCCTCTGTCTCCGTCTGTGTCTCTGTCTCGGTCTTTGTCTCCGTCTCTGTCTCTGTCTCTGCCTCCGTCTCTGTCTCTGTCTCTGTCTCTGTCGCTGTCTCTGTCTCTGTCTGTATCTCTGTCTCTGTCTCCGCCCCTGTCTCTGCCTCTGCCTCTGCCTCTGTCTCTGTCTCTGTCGCTGTCTCTCCCTCTGTCCCTGTCTCCGTCTCTGTCCCTGGCTCTGTCTCTGCCTCTGTCTCCGTCTCTGTCTCTGTCTCGGTCTTTGTATCCGTCTCTGTCTCTGTCCCTGTCTCTGTTTCAGTCTCTGCCTCTGTCTCTGTCTCTGTCTCTATCTCTGTCTCTGTCTCTGTCTCTGTCTCTGTCTCTGTCTCTGTCTCTGTCTCTGTCTCTGTCTCTGTCTCTGTCTCTGTCTCTGTCTCTGTCTCTGTCTCTGTCTCTGGCTCTGTCTCTGCCTCTGTCTCTGTCTCTGTCTCTGTCTCTGTCTCTGTCTCTGTCTCTGTCTCTGTCTCTGTCTCTGTCTCTGTCTCTGTCTCTGTCTCTGTCTCTATCTCTGTCTCTGTCTCTGTCTATGTCGCTGTCTCTCACTCTGTCTCTGTCTCCGTATCAGCCTCTGTCTCTGTCTCTGTGTCTATCTCTGCCTCTGACTCTGTCGCTGTCCCTGTCTATGTCTCTGTCTCTGTCTCTGTCTCCGTCTGCGTCTCTGTCTCTGTCTCCGTCTCTGTCTCTGTCTCTGGCTCTCTCTCTGTCTCTGTCTCTGTCTCTGTCTCTGTCTCTGTCTCTGTCTCTGTATCAGTGTCTGTCTCTGTCTCTGTCTCTGTCCCTATCTCTGTCTCTGTGTCTGTCTCTGTCTCTGTCTCTGTCTCTGTCTCTGTCTCTGTCTCTGTCTCTGTCTCTGTCTCTGTCTCTGTCTCTGCCTCTGCCTCTGCCTCTGTCTCTGTCGCTGTCTCTCCCTCTGTCCCTGTCTCCGTCTCTGTCCCTGGCTCTGTCTCTGCCTCTGTCTCCGTCTCTGTCTCTGTCTCGGTCTTTGTATCCGTCTCTGTCTCTGTCTCTGTCTCTGTTTCTGTCTCTGCCTCTGTCTCTGTCTCTGCCTCTGTCTCTGTCTCTGTCTCTGTCCCTGTCTCCGTCTCTGTCTCTGTCTCTGTCTCTGTCTCTGTCTATGTCGCTGTCTTTCCCTCTGTCTCTGTCTCCGTATCAGCCTCTGTCTCTGTCTCTGTGTCTATCTATGCCTCTGTCTTTGCCTCTGTCTCTGTCTCTGTCTCTGTCTCTGTCTCTGTCTCTGTCTCTGCCTCTGTCTCTATCCCCGTATCTGTCTCTGTCTCTGTTTCTGTCTCTGCCTCTGTCTCTGTCTCTGCCTCTGTCTCTGCCCCGTCCGTTTCCCTGGCCCTGTCGCTGTCTCTGTCTCTGTCTCTGTCTATGCATCTGTCTCTGTCTCTGTCTCCGTCTCTGTCTCTGGCTCTGTCTCTGACTCTGTCTCTGTCTCTGTCTCTGTCTCTGTCTCTGTCTCTGTCTATGCATCTGTCTCTGTTTCTGTCTCTGTCTCTGTCTCTGTCTCTGTCTCTGTCTCTGTCTCTGTCTCTGTCTCTGTCTCTGTCTCTGGCTCTCTCTCTGTCTCTGTCTCTGTCTGTGTCTCTGTCTCTGTCTCCGTCACTGTCTCTGCCGCCGTCTCTGTCTCTGTCTATGCATCTGTCTCTGTTTCTGTCTCTGTCTCTGTCTCTGTCTCTGTCTCTGTCTCTGTCTCTGTCTCTGTCTCTGTCTCTGTCTCTGTCTCTGTCTCTGTCTGTGTCTCTGTCTCTGTCTCTGTCTCCGTCTCTGTCTCTGTCGCTGTCTCTCCCTCTGTCCCTGTCTCCGTCTCTGCCTCTGGCTCTGTCTCTGCCTCTGTCTCCGTCTCTGTGTCTGTGTCGGTCTTTGTCTCCGTCTCTGTCTCTGTCTCTGGCTCTGTCTCTGCCTCTGTCTCCGTCTCTGTCTCTGTCTCGGTCTTTGTCTCCGTCTCTGTCTCTGTCTCTGTCTCTGTCTCTGTCTCTGTCTCTGTCTCTGTCTCTGTCTCTGTCTCTGTCTCTGGCTCTGTCTCTGCCTCTGTCTCCGTCTGTGTCTCTGTCTCGGTCTTTGTCTCCGTCTCTGTCTCTGTCTCTGCCTCTGTCTCTGTCTCTGTCTCTGTCTCTGTCGCTGTCTCTGTCTCTGTCTGTATCTCTGTCTCTGTCTCCGTCCCTGTCTCTGCCTCTGCCTCTGCCTCTGTCTCTGTCTCTGTCGCTGTCTCTCCCTCTGTCCCTGTCTCCGTCTCTGTCCCTGGCTCTGTCTCTGCCTCTGTCTCCGTCTCTGTCTCTGTCTCGGTCTTTGTATCCGTCTCTGTCTCTGTCCCTGTCTCTGTTTCAGTCTCTGCCTCTGTCTCTGTCTCTGTCTCTATCTCTGTCTCTGTCTCTGTCTCTGTCTCTGTCTCTGTTTCTGCCTCTGCTTCTGCCTCTGTCTCTGTCTCTGTCGCTGTCTCTCCCTCTGTCCCTGTCTCCGTCTCCGTCTCTGGCTCTGTCTCTGCCTCTGTCTCCGTCTCTGTCTCTGTCTCTGCCTCGGTCTTTGTCTCCGTCTCTGGCTCTGTCTCTGCCTCTGTCTCTGTCTCTGTCTCTGTCTCTGTCTCTGTCTCTGTCTCTGTCTCTGTCTCTGTTTCTGTCTCTGTCTCTGTCTCTGTCTCTGTCTCTGTCTCTGTCTCTGTCCCTGTCTCTGTCTCTGTCTCTGTCTCTGTCTCTGTCTCTGTTTCTGCCTCTGCCTCTGCCTCTGTCTCTGTCTCTGTCGCTGTCTCTCCCTCTGTCCCTGTCTCCGTCTCCGTCTCTATCTCTGTCTCTGTCTCTGTCTCTGTCTATGTCGCTGTCTCTCACTCTGTCTCTGTCTCCGTATCAGCCTCTGTCTCTGTCTCTGTGTCTATCTCTGCCTCTGACTCTGTCGCTGTCCCTGTCTACGTCTCTGTCTCTGTCTCTGTCTCCGTCTGCGTCTCTGTCTCTGTCTCCGTCTCTGTCTCTGTATCAGTGTCTGTCTCTGTCTCTGTCTCTGTCTCTGTATCAGTGTCTGTCTCTGTCTCTGTCTCTGTCCCTGTCTCTGTCTCTGTGTCTGTCTCTGTCTCTGTCTCTGCCTCTGTCTCTGTCTCTGTCTCTGTCTCTGTCTCTGTCTCTGTCTCTGTCTCTGTCTCTGTCTCTGTCTCTGTCTCTGTTTCTGTCTCTGTCTCTGTCGCTGTCTCTGTCCCTGTCTGTATCTCTGTCTTTGTCTCCGTCCCTGTCTCTGCCTCTGCCTCTGCCTCTGTCTCTGTCTCTGTCGCTGTCTCTCCCTCTGTCCCTGTCTCCGTCTCTGTCCCTGGCTCTGTCTCTGCCTCTGTCTCCGTCTCTGTCTCTGTCTCGGTCTTTGTATCCGTCTCTGTCTCTGTCTCTGTCTCTGTCTCTGTTTCTGTCTCTGCCTCTGTCTCTGTCTCTGCCTCTGTCTCTGTCTCTGTCTCTGTCCCTGTCTCCGTCTCTGTCTCTGTCTCTGTCTCTGTCTCTGTCTCTGTCTCTGTCTCTGTCCCTGTCTCCGTCTCTGTCTCTGTCTCTGTCTCTGTCTCTGTCTATGTCGCTGTCTCTCCCTCTGTCTCTGTCTCCGTATCAGCCTCTGTCTCTGTCTCTGTGTCTATCTATGCCCCTGTCTTTGCCTCTGTCTCTGTCTCTGTCTCTGTCTCTGTCTCTGTCTCTGTCTCTGTCTCTGTCTCTGTCTCTGCCTCTGTCTCTATCCCCGTATCTGTCTCTATCTCTGTTTCTGTCTCTGCCTCTGTCTCTGTCTCTGCCTCTGTCTCTGCCCCGTCCCTTTCCCTGGCCCTGTCGCTGTCTCTGTCTCTGTCTCTGTCTATGCATCTGTCTCTGTCTCTGTCTCCGTCTCTGTCTCTGGCTCTGTCTCTGTCTCTGTCTCTGTCTCTGTCTCTGTCTCTGTCTCTGTCTCTGTCTCTGTCTCTGTCTCTGTCTCTGTCTCTGTCTCTGTCTCTGTCTCTGTCTCTGTCTATGTCGCTGTCTCTCACTCTGTCTCTGTCTCCGTATCAGCCTCTGTCTCTGTCTCTGTGTCTATCTCTGCCTCTGACTCTGTCGCTGTCCCTGTCTACGTCTCTGTCTCTGTCTCTGTCTCCGTCTGCGTCTCTGTCTCTGTCTCCGTCTCTGTCTCTGTATCAGTGTCTGTCTCTGTCTCTGTCTCTGTCTCTGTATCAGTGTCTGTCTCTGTCTCTGTCTCTGTCCCTGTCTCTGTCTCTGTGTCTGTCTGTATCTCTGTCTCTGTCTCCGTCCCTGTCTCTATCTCTGTCTCTGTCTCTGTCTCTGTCTATGTCGCTGTCTCTCACTCTGTCTCTGTCTCCGTATCAGCCTCTGTCTCTGTCTCTGTGTCTATCTCTGCCTCTGACTCTGTCGCTGTCCCTGTCTACGTCTCTGTCTCTGTCTCTGTCTCCGTCTGCGTCTCTGTCTCTGTCTCCGTCTCTGTCTCTGTATCAGTGTCTGTCTCTGTCTCTGTCTCTGTCTCTGTATCAGTGTCTGTCTCTGTCTCTGTCTCTGTCCCTGTCTCTGTCTCTGTGTCTGTCTCTGTATCTGTCTCTGCCTCTGTCTCTGTCTCTGTCTCTGTCTCTGTCTCTGTCTCTGTCTCTGTCTCTGTCTCTGTGTCTATCTCTGCCTCTGACTCTGTCGCTGTCCCTGTCTATGTCCCTGTCTCTGTCTCTGTCTCCGTCTGCGTCTCTGTCTCTGTCTCCGTCTCTGTCTCTGTCTCTGGCTCTCTCTCTGTCTCTGTCTCTGTATCAGTGTCTGTCTCTGTCTCTGTCTCTGTCCCTGTCTCTGTCTCTGTGTCTGTCTCTGTCTCTGTCTCTGCCTCTGTCTCTGTCTCTGTCTCTGTCTCTGTCTCTGTCTCTGTCTCTGTGTCTATCTCTGCCTCTGACTCTGTCGCTGTCCCTGTCTATGTCCCTGTCTCTGTCTCTGTCTCCGTCTGCGTCTCTGTCTCTGTCTCCGTCTCTGTCTCTGTCTCTGGCTCTCTCTCTGTCTCTGTCTCTGTCTCTGTCTCTGTCTCTGTCTCTGTCTCTGTCTCTGTCTCTGCCTCTGTCTCTGTCTCTGTCTCTGTCTCTGTCTCTGTCCCTGTCTCTGTCTCTGTCTCTGTCTCTGTCTCTGTCTCTGTCTCTGTCTCTGTCTCTGTCTCTGTCTCTGTCTCTGTCTCTGTCTCTGTCTCTGTCTCTGTCTCTGTCTCTGTCGCTGTCTCTGTCCCTGTCTGTATCTCTGTCTCTGTCTCCGTCCCTGTCTCTGCCTCTGGCTCTGCCTCTGTCTCTGTCTCTGTCGCTGTCTCTCCCTCTGTCCCTGTCTCCGTCTCTGTCCCTGGCTCTGTCTCTGCCTCTGTCTCCGTCTCTGTCTCTGTCTCGGTCTTTGTATCCGTCTCTGTCTCTGTCTCTGTCTCTGTCTCTGTTTCTGTCTCTGCCTCTGTCTCTGTCTCTGCCTCTGTCTCTGTCTCTGTCTCTGTCCCTGTCTCCGTCTCTGTCTCTGTCTCTGTCTCTGTCTCTGTCTCTGTCTCTGTCCCTGTCTCCGTCTCTGTCTCTGTCTCTGTCTCTGTCTCTGTCTATGTCGCTGTCTCTCCCTCTGTCTCTGTCTCCGTATCAGCCTCTGTCTCTGTCTCTGTGTCTATCTATGCCCCTGTCTTTGCCTCTGTCTCTGTCTCTGTCTCTGTCTCTGTCTCTGTCTCTGTCTCTGTCTCTGTCTCTGCCTCTGTCTCTATCCCCGTATCTGTCTCTATCTCTGTTTCTGTCTCTGCCTCTGTCTCTGTCTCTGCCTCTGTCTCTGCCCCGTCCCTTTCCCTGGCCCTGTCGCTGTCTCTGTCTCTGTCTCTGTCTCTGTCTCTGTCTCTGTCTCTGTCTCTGTCTCTGTCTCTGTCTCTGTCTCTGTCTCTGTCTCTGTTTCTGTCTCTGTCTCTGTCGCTGTCTCTGTCCCTGTCTGTATCTCTGTCTCTGTCTCCGTCCCTGTCTCTGCCTCTGCCTCTGTCTCTGTCTCTGTCTCTGTCTCTGTCTCTGTCTCTGTCTCTGTCTCTGTCTCTGTCTCTGGCTCTCTCTCTGTCTCTGTCTCGGTCTGTGTCTCTGTCTCTGTCTCCGTCACTGTCTCTGCCGCTGTCTCTGTCTCTGTCTATGCATCTGTCTCTGTTTCTGTCTCTGTCTCTGTCTCTGTCTCTGTCTCTGTCTCTGTCTCTGTCTCTGTCTCTGTCTCTGTCTCTGTCTCTGTCTCTGTCTCTGTCTCTGTCTCTGTCTCTGTCTCTGTCTCTGTCTCTGTCTCTGTCGCTGTCTCTCCCTCTGTCCCTGTCTCCGTCTCTGCCTCTGGCTCTGTCTCTGCCTCTGTCTCCGTCTCTGTGTCTGTGTCGGTCTTTGTCTCCGTCTCTGTCTCTGTCTCTGCCTCTGTCTCCGTCTCTGTCTCTGTCTCGGTCTTTGTCTCCGTCTCTGTCTCTGTCTCTGTCTCTGTCTCTGTCTCTGTCTCTGTCTCTGTCTCTGTCTCTGTCTCTGGCTCTGTCTCTGCCTCTGTCTCCGTCTGTGTCTCTGTCTCGGTCTTTGTCTCCGTCTCTGTCTCTGTCTCTGCCTCTGTCTCTGTCTCTGTCTCTGTCTCTGTCGCTGTCTCTGTCTCTGTCTGTATCTCTGTCTCTGTCTCCGCCCCTGGCTCTGTCTCTGCCTCTGTCTCCGTCTCTGTCCCTGTCTCTGTCTCTGTCTCTGTCTCTGTCTCTGTCTCTGTCCCTGTCTCCGTCTCTGTCTCTGTCTCTGTCTCTGTGTCTGTCTCTGTCTCTGTCTCTGTCTCTGTCTCTGTCTCTGTCTCTGTCACTGTCTCTGTCTCTGTCTCTGTCTCTGTCTCTGTCTCTGTCTCTGTCTCTGTCTCTGTCTCTGTCTCTGCCTCTGTCTCTGTTTCTGTCTCTGTCTCTGTCGCTGTCTCTGTCCCTGTCTGTATCTCTGTCTCTGTCTCCGTCCCTGTCTCTGCCTCTGCCTCTGCCTCTGCCTCTGTCTCTGTCTCTGTCTCGGTCTTTGTATCCGTCTCTGTCTCTGTCTCTGTCTCTGTTTCTGTCTCTGCCTCTGTCTCTGTCTCTGCCTCTGTATTTGTCTCTGTCTCTGTCCCTGTCTCCGTCTCTGTCTCTGTCTCTGTCTCTGTCTCTGTCTCTGTCTATGTCGCTGTCTCTCCCTCTGTCTCTGTCTCCGTATCAGCCTCTGTCTCTGTCTCTGTGTCTATCTCTGCCTCTGACTCTGTCGCTGTCCCTGTCTATGTCTCTGTCTCTGTCTCTGTCTCCGTCTGCGTCTCTGTCTCTGTCTCCGTCTCTGTCTCTGTCTCTGTCTCTGTCTCTGTCTCTGTCTCTGTCTCTGTCTCTGTCTCTGTCTCTGTTTCTGTCTCTGTCTCTGTCGCTGTCTCTGTCCCTGTCTGTATCTCTGTCTTTGTCTCCGTCCCTGTCTCTGCCTCTGCCTCTGCCTCTGTCTCTGTCTCTGTCGCTGTCTCTCCCTCTGTCCCTGTCTCCGTCTCTGTCCCTGGCTCTGTCTCTGCCTCTGTCTCCGTCTCTGTCTCTGTCTCGGTCTTTGTATCCGTCTCTGTCTCTGTCTCTGTCTCTGTCTCTGTTTCTGTCTCTGCCTCTGTCTCTGTCTCTGCCTCTGTCTTTGTCTCTGTCTCTGTCCCTGTCTCCGTCTCTGTCTCTGTCTCTGTCTCTGTCTCTGTCTCTGTCTCTGTCTCTGTCTCTGTCTATGTCGCTGTCTCTCCCTCTGTCTCTGTCTCCGTATCAGCCTCTGTCTCTGTCTCTGTGTCTATCTCTGCCTCTGACTCTGTCGCTGTCCCTGTCTATGTCTCTGTCTCTGTCTCTGTCTCCGTCTGCGTCTCTGTCTCTGTCTCCGTCTCTGTCTCTGTCTCTGGCTCTCTCTCTGTCTCTGTCTCTGTCTCTGTCTCTGTCTCTGTCTCTGTCTCTGTCTCTGTCTCTGCCTCTGTCTCTGTCTCTGTCTCTGTCTCTGTCTCTGTCTCTGTCTCTGTCTCTGTCTCTGTCTCTGTCTCTGTCTCTGTCTCTGTCTCTGTCTCTGTCTCTGTCTCTGTCTCTGTCTCTGTCTCTGTCTCTGTCTCTGTCTCTGTCTCTGTCTCTGTCTCTGTTTCTGTCTCTGTCTCTGTCTCTGTCTATGTCGCTGTCTCTCACTCTGTCTCTGTCTCCGTATCAGCCTCTGTCTCTGTCTCTGTGTCTATCTCTGCCTCTGACTCTGTCGCTGTCCCTGTCTACGTCTCTGTCTCTGTCTCTGTCTCCGTCTGCGTCTCTGTCTCTGTCTCCGTCTCTGTCTCTGTCTCTGGCTCTCTCTCTGGCTCTGTCTGTGTCTGTGTCTCTGCCTCTGTCTCAGTCTCTGTCTCTGCAGCTTTCTCTGTCTCTGTCTCTGTCTCTGTTTCTGTCTCTGTCTCTCTCTCTGTCTCTGTCTCTGCCTCTGTTTCTGTCTCTGTCTCTGTCTCTGTCTCTGTCTCTGTCTCTCTCTCTGCCTCTGTCTCTATCCCCGTATCTGTCTCTGTCTCTGTTTCTGTCTCTGCCTCTGTCTCTGTCTCTGCCTCTGTCTCTGCCCCGTCCCACTCCCTGGCCCTGTCGCTGTCTCTGTCTCTGTCTCTGTCTCTGTCTCTGTCTCTGTCTCTGTCTCTGTCTCTGTCTCTGTCTCCGTCTCTGTCTCTGTCTCCGTCTCTGTCTCTGTCTCTGTCTCTGTCTCTGTCTCTGTCTCTGTTTCTGCCTCTGCCTCTGCCTCTGCCTCTGCCTCTGTCTCTGTCTCTGTCACTGTCTCTTCCTGTGTCTCTGTCTCTGTCTCTGTCCCTGGCTCTGTCTCTGCCTCTGTCTCTGTTTCTGTCTCTGTCTCTGTCTCTGTCTGTGTCTCTGCTTCTGTCTCGGTCTTTGTCTCCGTCTGTGTCTCTGCCTCTGTATATGTATTTGTCTCTGTCTCTGTCTCTGTATCTGTCTCTGAATCAGTCTCTGGCGCTGTCTCTCCCTCTGTCTCTGTCTCCGTCTCTGTCCCTGGCTCTGTCTCTGCCTCTGTCTCCGTCTCTGTCTCTGTCTCGGTCTTTGTCTCCGTCTCTGTCTCTGTCTCTGTCTCTGTCTCCGTCACTGTCTCTGCCGCTGTCTCTGTCTCTGTCTATGCATCTGTCTCTGTTTCTGTCTCTGTCTCTGTCTCTGTCTCTGTCTCTGTCTCTGTCTCTGTCTCTGTCTCTGGCTCTGTCTCTGCCTCTGTCTCCGTCTGTGTCTCTGTCTCGGTCTTTGTCTCCGTCTCTGTCTCTGTCTCTGCCTCTGTCTCTGTCTCTGTCTCTGTCTCTGTCGCTGTCTCTGTCTCTGTCTGTATCTCTGTCTCTGTCTCCGTCCCTGTCTCTGCCTCTGCCTCTGCCTCTGCCTCTGCCTCTGTCTCTGTCTCTGTCTCTGTCTCTGTCCCTGTCTCTGTCTCTGTCTCTGTCTCTGTCTCTGTCTCTGTCTCTGTCTCTGTCTCTGTCTCTGTCTCTGTCTCTGTCTCTGTCTCTGTCTCTGTCTCTGTCTCTGTCTCTGTCTCTGTCTCTGTCTCTGTCTCTGTCTCTGTCGCTGTCTCTGTCCCTGTCTGTATCTCTGTCTCTGTCTCCGTCCCTGTCTCTGCCTCTGCCTCTGCCTCTGTCTCTGTCTCTGTCGCTGTCTCTCCCTCTGTCCCTGTCTCCGTCTCTGTCCCTGGCTCTGTCTCTGCCTCTGTCTCCGTCTCTGTCTCTGTCTCGGTCTTTGTATCCGTCTCTGTCTCTGTCTCTGTCTCTGTCTCTGTTTCTGTCTCTGCCTCTGTCTCTGTCTCTGCCTCTGTCTCTGTCTCTGTCTCTGTCCCTGTCTCCGTCTCTGTCTCTGTCTCTGTCTCTGTCTCTGTCTCTGTCTCTGTCCCTGTCTCCGTCTCTGTCTCTGTCTCTGTCTCTGTCTCTGTCTATGTCGCTGTCTCTCCCTCTGTCTCTGTCTCCGTATCAGCCTCTGTCTCTGTCTCTGTGTCTATCTATGCCCCTGTCTTTGCCTCTGTCTCTGTCTCTGTCTCTGTCTCTGTCTCTGTCTCTGTCTCTGTCTCTGTCTCTGCCTCTGTCTCTATCCCCGTATCTGTCTCTATCTCTGTTTCTGTCTCTGCCTCTGTCTCTGTCTCTGCCTCTGTCTCTGCCCCGTCCCTTTCCCTGGCCCTGTCGCTGTCTCTGTCTCTGTCTCTGTCTCTGTCTCTGTCTCTGTCTCTGTCTCTGTCTCTGTCTCTGTCTCTGTCTCTGTCTCTGTTTCTGTCTCTGTCTCTGTCGCTGTCTCTGTCCCTGTCTGTATCTCTGTCTCTGTCTCCGTCCCTGTCTCTGCCTCTGCCTCTGTCTCTGTCTCTGTCTCTGTCTCTGTCTCTGTCTCTGTCTCTGTCTCTGTCTCTGGCTCTCTCTCTGTCTCTGTCTCGGTCTGTGTCTCTGTCTCTGTCTCCGTCACTGTCTCTGCCGCTGTCTCTGTCTCTGTCTATGCATCTGTCTCTGTTTCTGTCTCTGTCTCTGTCTCTGTCTCTGTCTCTGTCTCTGTCTCTGTCTCTGTCTCTGTCTCTGTCTCTGTCTCTGTCTCTGTCTCTGTCTCTGTCTCTGTCTCTGTCTCTGTCTCTGTCTCTGTCTCTGTCGCTGTCTCTCCGTCTGTCCCTGTCTCCGTCTCTGCCTCTGGCTCTGTCTCTGCCTCTGTCTCCGTCTCTGTGTCTGTGTCGGTCTTTGTCTCCGTCTCTGTCTCTGTCTCTGCCTCTGTCTCCGTCTCTGTCTCTGTCTCGGTCTTTGTCTCCGTCTCTGTCTCTGTCTCTGTCTCTGTCTCTGTCTCTGTCTCTGTCTCTGTCTCTGTCTCTGTCTCTGGCTCTGTCTCTGCCTCTGTCTCCGTCTGTGTCTCTGTCTCGGTCTTTGTCTCCGTCTCTGTCTCTGTCTCTGCCTCTGTCTCTGTCTCTGTCTCTGTCTCTGTCGCTGTCTCTGTCTCTGTCTGTATCTCTGTCTCTGTCTCCGCCCCTGTCTCTGCCTCTGCCTCTGCCTCTGTCTCTGTCTCTGTCGCTGTCTCTCCCTCTGTCCCTGTCTCCGTCTCTGTCCCTGGCTCTGTCTCTGCCTCTGTCTCCGTCTCTGTCCCTGTCTCTGTCTCTGTCTCTGTCTCTGTCTCTGTCTCTGTCCCTGTCTCCGTCTCTGTCTCTGTCTCTGTCTCTGTGTCTGTCTCTGTCTCTGTCTCTGTCTCTGTCTCTGTCTCTGTCTCTGTCACTGTCTCTGTCTCTGTCTCTGTCTCTGTCTCTGTCTCTGTCTCTGTCTCTGTCTCTGTCTCTGTCTCTGCCTCTGTCTCTGTTTCTGTCTCTGTCTCTGTCGCTGTCTCTGTCCCTGTCTGTATCTCTGTCTCTGTCTCCGTCCCTGTCTCTGCCTCTGCCTCTGCCTCTGCCTCTGTCTCTGTCTCTGTCTCGGTCTTTGTATCCGTCTCTGTCTCTGTCTCTGTCTCTGTTTCTGTCTCTGCCTCTGTCTCTGTCTCTGCCTCTGTATTTGTCTCTGTCTCTGTCCCTGTCTCCGTCTCTGTCTCTGTCTCTGTCTCTGTCTCTGTCTCTGTCTATGTCGCTGTCTCTCCCTCTGTCTCTGTCTCCGTATCAGCCTCTGTCTCTGTCTCTGTGTCTATCTCTGCCTCTGACTCTGTCGCTGTCCCTGTCTATGTCTCTGTCTCTGTCTCTGTCTCCGTCTGCGTCTCTGTCTCTGTCTCCGTCTCTGTCTCTGTCTCTGTCTCTGTCTCTGTCTCTGTCTCTGTCTCTGTCTCTGTCTCTGTCTCTGTTTCTGTCTCTGTCTCTGTCGCTGTCTCTGTCCCTGTCTGTATCTCTGTCTTTGTCTCCGTCCCTGTCTCTGCCTCTGCCTCTGCCTCTGTCTCTGTCTCTGTCGCTGTCTCTCCCTCTGTCCCTGTCTCCGTCTCTGTCCCTGGCTCTGTCTCTGCCTCTGTCTCCGTCTCTGTCTCTGTCTCGGTCTTTGTATCCGTCTCTGTCTCTGTCTCTGTCTCTGTCTCTGTTTCTGTCTCTGCCTCTGTCTCTGTCTCTGCCTCTGTCTTTGTCTCTGTCTCTGTCCCTGTCTCCGTCTCTGTCTCTGTCTCTGTCTCTGTCTCTGTCTCTGTCTCTGTCTCTGTCTATGTCGCTGTCTCTCCCTCTGTCTCTGTCTCCGTATCAGCCTCTGTCTCTGTCTCTGTGTCTATCTCTGCCTCTGACTCTGTCGCTGTCCCTGTCTATGTCTCTGTCTCTGTCTCTGTCTCCGTCTGCGTCTCTGTCTCTGTCTCCGTCTCTGTCTCTGTCTCTGGCTCTCTCTCTGTCTCTGTCTCTGTCTCTGTCTCTGTCTCTGTCTCTGTCTCTGTCTCTGTCTCTGCCTCTGTCTCTGTCTCTGTCTCTGTCTCTGTCTCTGTCTCTGTCTCTGTCTCTGTCTCTGTCTCTGTCTCTGTCTCTGTCTCTGTCTCTGTCTCTGTCTCTGTCTCTGTCTCTGTCTCTGTCTCTGTCTCTGTCTCTGTCTCTGTCTCTGTTTCTGTCTCTGTCTCTGTCTCTGTCTATGTCGCTGTCTCTCACTCTGTCTCTGTCTCCGTATCAGCCTCTGTCTCTGTCTCTGTGTCTATCTCTGCCTCTGACTCTGTCGCTGTCCCTGTCTACGTCTCTGTCTCTGTCTCTGTCTCCGTCTGCGTCTCTGTCTCTGTCTCCGTCTCTGTCTCTGTCTCTGGCTCTCTCTCTGGCTCTGTCTGTGTCTGTGTCTCTGCCTCTGTCTCAGTCTCTGTCTCTGCAGCTTTCTCTGTCTCTGTCTCTGTCTCTGTTTCTGTCTCTGTCTCTCTCTCTGTCTCTGTCTCTGCCTCTGTTTCTGTCTCTGTCTCTGTCTCTGTCTCTGTCTCTGTCTCTCTCTCTGCCTCTGTCTCTATCCCCGTATCTGTCTCTGTCTCTGTTTCTGTCTCTGCCTCTGTCTCTGTCTCTGCCTCTGTCTCTGCCCCGTCCCACTCCCTGGCCCTGTCGCTGTCTCTGTCTCTGTCTCTGTCTCTGTCTCTGTCTCTGTCTCTGTCTCTGTCTCCGTCTCTGTCTCTGTCTCCGTCTCTGTCTCTGTCTCTGTCTCTGTCTCTGTCTCTGTCTCTGTCTCTGTTTCTGCCTCTGCCTCTGCCTCTGCCTCTGCCTCTGTCTCTGTCTTTGTCACTGTCTCTTCCTGTGTCTCTGTCTCTGTCTCTGTCCCTGGCTCTGTCTCTGCCTCTGTCTCTGTTTCTGTCTCTGTCTCTGTCTCTGTCTGTGTCTCTGCTTCTGTCTCGGTCTTTGTCTCCGTCTGTGTCTCTGCCTCTGTATATGTATTTGTCTCTGTCTCTGTCTCTGTATCTGTCTCTGAATCAGTCTCTGGCGCTGTCTCTCCCTCTGTCTCTGTCTCCGTCTCTGTCCCTGGCTCTGTCTCTGCCTCTGTCTCCGTCTCTGTCTCTGTCTCGGTCTTTGTCTCCGTCTCTGTCTCTGTCTCTGTCTCTGTCTCCGTCACTGTCTCTGCCGCTGTCTCTGTCTCTGTCTATGCATCTGTCTCTGTTTCTGTCTCTGTCTCTGTCTCTGTCTCTGTCTCTGTCTCTGTCTCTGTCTCTGTCTCTGGCTCTGTCTCTGCCTCTGTCTCCGTCTGTGTCTCTGTCTCGGTCTTTGTCTCCGTCTCTGTCTCTGTCTCTGCCTCTGTCTCTGTCTCTGTCTCTGTCTCTGTCGCTGTCTCTGTCTCTGTCTGTATCTCTGTCTCTGTCTCCGTCCCTGTCTCTGCCTCTGCCTCTGCCTCTGCCTCTGCCTCTGTCTCTGTCGCTGTCTCTCCCTCTGTCCCTGTCTCCGTCTCTGTCCCTGGCTCTGTCTCTGCCTCTGTCTCCGTCTCTGTCTCTGTCTCGGTCTTTGTATCCGTCTCTGTCTCTGTCCCTGTCTCTGTTTCAGTCTCTGCCTCTGTCTCTGTCTCTGTCTCTGTCTCTGTCTCTGTCTCTGTCTCTGTCTCTGTCTCCGTCTCTGTCTCTGTCTCTGTCTCTGTCTCCGTCTCTGTCTCTGTCTCCGTCTCTGTCTCTGTCTCTGTCTCTGTCTCTGTCTCTGTCTCTGTCTCTGTTTCTGCCTCTGCCTCTGCCTCTGCCTCTGCCTCTGTCTCTGTCTCTGTCACTGTCTCTTCCTGTGTCTCTGTCTCTGTCTCTGTCCCTGGCTCTGTCTCTGCCTCTGTCTCTGTTTCTGTCTCTGTCTCTGTCTCTGTCTGTGTCTCTGCTTCTGTCTCGGTCTTTGTCTCCGTCTGTGTCTCTGCCTCTGTATATGTATTTGTCTCTGTCTCTGTCTCTGTATCTGTCTCTGAATCAGTCTCTGGCGCTGTCTCTCCCTCTGTCTCTGTCTCCGTCTCTGTCCCTGGCTCTGTCTCTGCCTCTGTCTCCGTCTCTGTCTCTGTCTCGGTCTTTGTCTCCGTCTCTGTCTCTGTCTCTGTCTCTGTCTCCGTCACTGTCTCTGCCGCTGTCTCTGTCTCTGTCTATGCATCTGTCTCTGTTTCTGTCTCTGTCTCTGTCTCTGTCTCTGTCTCTGTCTCTGTCTCTGTCTCTGGCTCTGTCTCTGCCTCTGTCTCCGTCTGTGTCTCTGTCTCTGTTTCTGCCTCTGCCTCTGCCTCTGCCTCTGCCTCTGCCTCTGTCTCTGTCGCTGTCTCTCCCTCTGTCCCTGTCTCCGTCTCTGTCCCTGGCTCTGTCTCTGCCTCTGTCTCCGTCTCTGTCTCTGTCTCGGTCTTTGTATCCGTCTCTGTCTCTGTCCCTGTCTCTGTTTCAGTCTCTGCCTCTGTCTCTGTCTCTGTCTCTGTCTCTGTCTCTGTCTCTGTCTCTGTCTCTGTCTCCGTCTCTGTCTCTGTCTCTGTCTCTGTCTCCGTCTCTGTCTCTGTCTCCGTCTCTGTCTCTGTCTCTGTCTCTGTCTCTGTCTCTGTCTCTGTCTCTGTTTCTGCCTCTGCCTCTGCCTCTGCCTCTGCCTCTGTCTCTGTCTCTGTCTCTGTCTCTGTCTCTGTCTCTGTCTCTGTCGCTGTCTCTGTCCCTGTCTGTATCTCTGTCTCTGTCTCCGTCCCTGTCTCTGCCTCTGGCTCTGCCTCTGTCTCTGTCTCTGTCGCTGTCTCTCCCTCTGTCCCTGTCTCCGTCTCTGTCCCTGGCTCTGTCTCTGCCTCTGTCTCCGTCTCTGTCTCTGTCTCGGTCTTTGTATCCGTCTCTGTCTCTGTCTCTGTCTCTGTCTCTGTTTCTGTCTCTGCCTCTGTCTCTGTCTCTGCCTCTGTCTCTGTCTCTGTCTCTGTCCCTGTCTCCGTCTCTGTCTCTGTCTCTGTCTCTGTCTCTGTCTCTGTCTCTGTCCCTGTCTCCGTCTCTGTCTCTGTCTCTGTCTCTGTCTCTGTCTATGTCGCTGTCTCTCCCTCTGTCTCTGTCTCCGTATCAGCCTCTGTCTCTGTCTCTGTGTCTATCTATGCCCCTGTCTTTGCCTCTGTCTCTGTCTCTGTCTCTGTCTCTGTCTCTGTCTCTGTCTCTGTCTCTGTCTCTGCCTCTGTCTCTATCCCCGTATCTGTCTCTATCTCTGTTTCTGTCTCTGCCTCTGTCTCTGTCTCTGCCTCTGTCTCTGCCCCGTCCCTTTCCCTGGCCCTGTCGCTGTCTCTGTCTCTGTCTCTGTCTCTGTCTCTGTCTCTGTCTCTGTCTCTGTCTCTGTCTCTGTCTCTGTCTCTGTCTCTGTCTCTGTTTCTGTCTCTGTCTCTGTCGCTGTCTCTGTCCCTGTCTGTATCTCTGTCTCTGTCTCCGTCCCTGTCTCTGCCTCTGCCTCTGTCTCTGTCTCTGTCTCTGTCTCTGTCTCTGTCTCTGTCTCTGTCTCTGTCTCTGTCTCTGGCTCTCTCTCTGTCTCTGTCTCGGTCTGTGTCTCTGTCTCTGTCTCCGTCACTGTCTCTGCCGCTGTCTCTGTCTCTGTCTATGCATCTGTCTCTGTTTCTGTCTCTGTCTCTGTCTCTGTCTCTGTCTCTGTCTCTGTCTCTGTCTCTGTCTCTGTCTCTGTCTCTGTCTCTGTCTCTGTCTCTGTCTCTGTCTCTGTCTCTGTCTCTGTCTCTGTCTCTGTCGCTGTCTCTCCCTCTGTCCCTGTCTCCGTCTCTGCCTCTGGCTCTGTCTCTGCCTCTGTCTCCGTCTCTGTGTCTGTGTCGGTCTTTGTCTCCGTCTCTGTCTCTGTCTCTGCCTCTGTCTCCGTCTCTGTCTCTGTCTCGGTCTTTGTCTCCGTCTCTGTCTCTGTCTCTGTCTCTGTCTCTGTCTCTGTCTCTGTCTCTGTCTCTGTCTCTGTCTCTGGCTCTGTCTCTGCCTCTGTCTCCGTCTGTGTCTCTGTCTCGGTCTTTGTCTCCGTCTCTGTCTCTGTCTCTGCCTCTGTCTCTGTCTCTGTCTCTGTCTCTGTCGCTGTCTCTGTCTCTGTCTGTATCTCTGTCTCTGTCTCCGCCCCTGTCTCTGCCTCTGCCTCTGCCTCTGTCTCTGTCTCTGTCGCTGTCTCTCCCTCTGTCCCTGTCTCCGTCTCTGTCCCTGGCTCTGTCTCTGCCTCTGTCTCCGTCTCTGTCCCTGTCTCTGTCTCTGTCTCTGTCTCTGTCTCTGTCTCTGTCCCTGTCTCCGTCTCTGTCTCTGTCTCTGTCTCTGTGTCTGTCTCTGTCTCTGTCTCTGTCTCTGTCTCTGTCTCTGTCTCTGTCACTGTCTCTGTCTCTGTCTCTGTCTCTGTCTCTGTCTCTGTCTCTGTCTCTGTCTCTGTCTCTGTCTCTGCCTCTGTCTCTGTTTCTGTCTCTGTCTCTGTCGCTGTCTCTGTCCCTGTCTGTATCTCTGTCTCTGTCTCCGTCCCTGTCTCTGCCTCTGCCTCTGCCTCTGCCTCTGTCTCTGTCTCTGTCTCGGTCTTTGTATCCGTCTCTGTCTCTGTCTCTGTCTCTGTTTCTGTCTCTGCCTCTGTCTCTGTCTCTGCCTCTGTATTTGTCTCTGTCTCTGTCCCTGTCTCCGTCTCTGTCTCTGTCTCTGTCTCTGTCTCTGTCTCTGTCTATGTCGCTGTCTCTCCCTCTGTCTCTGTCTCCGTATCAGCCTCTGTCTCTGTCTCTGTGTCTATCTCTGCCTCTGACTCTGTCGCTGTCCCTGTCTATGTCTCTGTCTCTGTCTCTGTCTCCGTCTGCGTCTCTGTCTCTGTCTCCGTCTCTGTCTCTGTCTCTGTCTCTGTCTCTGTCTCTGTCTCTGTCTCTGTCTCTGTCTCTGTCTCTGTCTCTGTTTCTGTCTCTGTCTCTGTCGCTGTCTCTGTCCCTGTCTGTATCTCTGTCTTTGTCTCCGTCCCTGTCTCTGCCTCTGCCTCTGCCTCTGTCTCTGTCTCTGTCGCTGTCTCTCCCTCTGTCCCTGTCTCCGTCTCTGTCCCTGGCTCTGTCTCTGCCTCTGTCTCCGTCTCTGTCTCTGTCTCGGTCTTTGTATCCGTCTCTGTCTCTGTCTCTGTCTCTGTCTCTGTTTCTGTCTCTGCCTCTGTCTCTGTCTCTGCCTCTGTCTTTGTCTCTGTCTCTGTCCCTGTCTCCGTCTCTGTCTCTGTCTCTGTCTCTGTCTCTGTCTCTGTCTCTGTCTCTGTC
The DNA here is from genome assembly GCA_945859595.2 of Megachile willughbiella. NCBI lineage: Eukaryota > Metazoa > Arthropoda > Insecta > Hymenoptera > Megachilidae > Megachile > Megachile willughbiella. The sequence goes on from CAMAOD020000141.1 coordinate 746,181, forward strand.
TATGTCGCTGTCTCTCCCTCTGTCTCTGTCTCCGTATCAGCCTCTGTCTCTGTCTCTGTGTCTATCTCTGCCTCTGACTCTGTCGCTGTCCCTGTCTATGTCTCTGTCTCTGTCTCTGTCTCCGTCTGCGTCTCTGTCTCTGTCTCCGTCTCTGTCTCTGTCTCTGGCTCTCTCTCTGTCTCTGTCTCTGTCTCTGTCTCTGTCTCTGTCTCTGTCTCTGTCTCTGTCTCTGCCTCTGTCTCTGTCTCTGTCTCTGTCTCTGTCTCTGTCTCTGTCTCTGTCTCTGTCTCTGTCTCTGTCTCTGTCTCTGTCTCTGTCTCTGTCTCTGTCTCTGTCTCTGTCTCTGTCTCTGTCTCTGTCTCTGTCTCTGTCTCTGTCTCTGTCTCTGTCTCTGTCTCTGTCTCTGTTTCTGTCTCTGTCTCTGTCTCTGTCTATGTCGCTGTCTCTCACTCTGTCTCTGTCTCCGTATCAGCCTCTGTCTCTGTCTCTGTGTCTATCTCTGCCTCTGACTCTGTCGCTGTCCCTGTCTACGTCTCTGTCTCTGTCTCTGTCTCCGTCTGCGTCTCTGTCTCTGTCTCCGTCTCTGTCTCTGTCTCTGGCTCTCTCTCTGGCTCTGTCTGTGTCTGTGTCTCTGCCTCTGTCTCAGTCTCTGTCTCTGCAGCTTTCTCTGTCTCTGTCTCTGTCTCTGTTTCTGTCTCTGTCTCTCTCTCTGTCTCTGTCTCTGCCTCTGTTTCTGTCTCTGTCTCTGTCTCTGTCTCTGTCTCTGTCTCTCTCTCTGCCTCTGTCTCTATCCCCGTATCTGTCTCTGTCTCTGTTTCTGTCTCTGCCTCTGTCTCTGTCTCTGCCTCTGTCTCTGCCCCGTCCCACTCCCTGGCCCTGTCGCTGTCTCTGTCTCTGTCTCTGTCTCTGTCTCTGTCTCTGTCTCTGTCTCTGTCTCTGTCTCTGTCTCCGTCTCTGTCTCTGTCTCCGTCTCTGTCTCTGTCTCTGTCTCTGTCTCTGTCTCTGTCTCTGTCTCTGTTTCTGCCTCTGCCTCTGCCTCTGCCTCTGCCTCTGTCTCTGTCTCTGTCACTGTCTCTTCCTGTGTCTCTGTCTCTGTCTCTGTCCCTGGCTCTGTCTCTGCCTCTGTCTCTGTTTCTGTCTCTGTCTCTGTCTCTGTCTGTGTCTCTGCTTCTGTCACGGTCTTTGTCTCCGTCTGTGTCTCTGCCTCTGTATATGTATTTGTCTCTGTCTCTGTCTCTGTATCTGTCTCTGAATCAGTCTCTGGCGCTGTCTCTCCCTCTGTCTCTGTCTCCGTCTCTGTCCCTGGCTCTGTCTCTGCCTCTGTCTCCGTCTCTGTCTCTGTCTCGGTCTTTGTCTCCGTCTCTGTCTCTGTCTCTGTCTCTGTCTCCGTCACTGTCTCTGCCGCTGTCTCTGTCTCTGTCTATGCATCTGTCTCTGTTTCTGTCTCTGTCTCTGTCTCTGTCTCTGTCTCTGTCTCTGTCTCTGTCTCTGTCTCTGGCTCTGTCTCTGCCTCTGTCTCCGTCTGTGTCTCTGTCTCGGTCTTTGTCTCCGTCTCTGTCTCTGTCTCTGCCTCTGTCTCTGTCTCTGTCTCTGTCTCTGTCGCTGTCTCTGTCTCTGTCTGTATCTCTGTCTCTGTCTCCGTCCCTGTCTCTGCCTCTGCCTCTGCCTCTGCCTCTGCCTCTGTCTCTGTCTCTGTCTCTGTCTCTGTCCCTGTCTCTGTCTCTGTCTCTGTCTCTGTCTCTGTCTCTGTCTCTGTCTCTGTCTCTGTCTCTGTCTCTGTCTCTGTCTCTGTCTCTGTCTCTGTCTCTGTCTCTGTCTCTGTCTCTGTCTCTGTCTCTGTCTCTGTCGCTGTCTCTGTCCCTGTCTGTATCTCTGTCTCTGTCTCCGTCCCTGTCTCTGCCTCTGCCTCTGCCTCTGTCTCTGTCTCTGTCGCTGTCTCTCCCTCTGTCCCTGTCTCCGTCTCTGTCCCTGGCTCTGTCTCTGCCTCTGTCTCCGTCTCTGTCTCTGTCTCGGTCTTTGTATCCGTCTCTGTCTCTGTCTCTGTCTCTGTCTCTGTTTCTGTCTCTGCCTCTGTCTCTGTCTCTGCCTCTGTCTCTGTCTCTGTCTCTGTCCCTGTCTCCGTCTCTGTCTCTGTCTCTGTCTCTGTCTCTGTCTCTGTCTCTGTCCCTGTCTCCGTCTCTGTCTCTGTCTCTGTCTCTGTCTCTGTCTATGTCGCTGTCTCTCCCTCTGTCTCTGTCTCCGTATCAGCCTCTGTCTCTGTCTCTGTGTCTATCTATGCCCCTGTCTTTGCCTCTGTCTCTGTCTCTGTCTCTGTCTCTGTCTCTGTCTCTGTCTCTGTCTCTGTCTCTGCCTCTGTCTCTATCCCCGTATCTGTCTCTATCTCTGTTTCTGTCTCTGCCTCTGTCTCTGTCTCTGCCTCTGTCTCTGCCCCGTCCCTTTCCCTGGCCCTGTCGCTGTCTCTGTCTCTGTCTCTGTCTCTGTCTCTGTCTCTGTCTCTGTCTCTGTCTCTGTCTCTGTCTCTGTCTCTGTTTCTGTCTCTGTCTCTGTCGCTGTCTCTGTCCCTGTCTGTATCTCTGTCTCTGTCTCCGTCCCTGTCTCTGCCTCTGCCTCTGTCTCTGTCTCTGTCTCTGTCTCTGTCTCTGTCTCTGTCTCTGTCTCTGTCTCTGGCTCTCTCTCTGTCTCTGTCTCGGTCTGTGTCTCTGTCTCTGTCTCCGTCACTGTCTCTGCCGCTGTCTCTGTCTCTGTCTATGCATCTGTCTCTGTTTCTGTCTCTGTCTCTGTCTCTGTCTCTGTCTCTGTCTCTGTCTCTGTCTCTGTCTCTGTCTCTGTCTCTGTCTCTGTCTCTGTCTCTGTCTCTGTCTCTGTCTCTGTCTCTGTCTCTGTCTCTGTCTCTGTCGCTGTCTCTCCGTCTGTCCCTGTCTCCGTCTCTGCCTCTGGCTCTGTCTCTGCCTCTGTCTCCGTCTCTGTGTCTGTGTCGGTCTTTGTCTCCGTCTCTGTCTCTGTCTCTGCCTCTGTCTCCGTCTCTGTCTCTGTCTCGGTCTTTGTCTCCGTCTCTGTCTCTGTCTCTGTCTCTGTCTCTGTCTCTGTCTCTGTCTCTGTCTCTGTCTCTGTCTCTGGCTCTGTCTCTGCCTCTGTCTCCGTCTGTGTCTCTGTCTCGGTCTTTGTCTCCGTCTCTGTCTCTGTCTCTGCCTCTGTCTCTGTCTCTGTCTCTGTCTCTGTCGCTGTCTCTGTCTCTGTCTCTGTCTCTGTCTCTGTCTCTGTCTCTGTCCCTGTCTCCGTCTCTGTCTCTGTCTCTGTCTCTGTGTCTGTCTCTGTCTCTGTCTCTGTCTCTGTCTCTGTCTCTGTCTCTGTCACTGTCTCTGTCTCTGTCTCTGTCTCTGTCTCTGTCTCTGTCTCTGTCTCTGTCTCTGTCTCTGTCTCTGCCTCTGTCTCTGTTTCTGTCTCTGTCTCTGTCGCTGTCTCTGTCCCTGTCTGTATCTCTGTCTCTGTCTCCGTCCCTGTCTCTGCCTCTGCCTCTGCCTCTGCCTCTGTCTCTGTCTCTGTCTCGGTCTTTGTATCCGTCTCTGTCTCTGTCTCTGTCTCTGTTTCTGTCTCTGCCTCTGTCTCTGTCTCTGCCTCTGTATTTGTCTCTGTCTCTGTCCCTGTCTCCGTCTCTGTCTCTGTCTCTGTCTCTGTCTCTGTCTCTGTCTATGTCGCTGTCTCTCCCTCTGTCTCTGTCTCCGTATCAGCCTCTGTCTCTGTCTCTGTGTCTATCTCTGCCTCTGACTCTGTCGCTGTCCCTGTCTATGTCTCTGTCTCTGTCTCTGTCTCCGTCTGCGTCTCTGTCTCTGTCTCCGTCTCTGTCTCTGTCTCTGTCTCTGTCTCTGTCTCTGTCTCTGTCTCTGTCTCTGTCTCTGTCTCTGTTTCTGTCTCTGTCTCTGTCGCTGTCTCTGTCCCTGTCTGTATCTCTGTCTTTGTCTCCGTCCCTGTCTCTGCCTCTGCCTCTGCCTCTGTCTCTGTCTCTGTCGCTGTCTCTCCCTCTGTCCCTGTCTCCGTCTCTGTCCCTGGCTCTGTCTCTGCCTCTGTCTCCGTCTCTGTCTCTGTCTCGGTCTTTGTATCCGTCTCTGTCTCTGTCTCTGTCTCTGTCTCTGTTTCTGTCTCTGCCTCTGTCTCTGTCTCTGCCTCTGTCTTTGTCTCTGTCTCTGTCCCTGTCTCCGTCTCTGTCTCTGTCTCTGTCTCTGTCTCTGTCTCTGTCTCTGTCTCTGTCTATGTCGCTGTCTCTCCCTCTGTCTCTGTCTCCGTATCAGCCTCTGTCTCTGTCTCTGTGTCTATCTCTGCCTCTGACTCTGTCGCTGTCCCTGTCTATGTCTCTGTCTCTGTCTCTGTCTCCGTCTGCGTCTCTGTCTCTGTCTCCGTCTCTGTCTCTGTCTCTGGCTCTCTCTCTGTCTCTGTCTCTGTCTCTGTCTCTGTCTCTGTCTCTGTCTCTGTCTCTGTCTCTGCCTCTGTCTCTGTCTCTGTCTCTGTCTCTGTCTCTGTCTCTGTCTCTGTCTCTGTCTCTGTCTCTGTCTCTGTCTCTGTCTCTGTCTCTGTCTCTGTCTCTGTCTCTGTCTCTGTCTCTGTCTCTGTCTCTGTCTCTGTCTCTGTTTCTGTCTCTGTCTCTGTCTCTGTCTATGTCGCTGTCTCTCACTCTGTCTCTGTCTCCGTATCAGCCTCTGTCTCTGTCTCTGTGTCTATCTCTGCCTCTGACTCTGTCGCTGTCCCTGTCTACGTCTCTGTCTCTGTCTCTGTCTCCGTCTGCGTCTCTGTCTCTGTCTCCGTCTCTGTCTCTGTCTCTGGCTCTCTCTCTGGCTCTGTCTGTGTCTGTGTCTCTGCCTCTGTCTCAGTCTCTGTCTCTGCAGCTTTCTCTGTCTCTGTCTCTGTCTCTGTTTCTGTCTCTGTCTCTCTCTCTGTCTCTGTCTCTGCCTCTGTTTCTGTCTCTGTCTCTGTCTCTGTCTCTGTCTCTGTCTCTCTCTCTGCCTCTGTCTCTATCCCCGTATCTGTCTCTGTCTCTGTTTCTGTCTCTGCCTCTGTCTCTGTCTCTGCCTCTGTCTCTGCCCCGTCCCACTCCCTGGCCCTGTCGCTGTCTCTGTCTCTGTCTCTGTCTCTGTCTCTGTCTCTGTCTCTGTCTCTGTCTCCGTCTCTGTCTCTGTCTCCGTCTCTGTCTCTGTCTCTGTCTCTGTCTCTGTCTCTGTCTCTGTCTCTGTTTCTGCCTCTGCCTCTGCCTCTGCCTCTGCCTCTGTCTCTGTCTTTGTCACTGTCTCTTCCTGTGTCTCTGTCTCTGTCTCTGTCCCTGGCTCTGTCTCTGCCTCTGTCTCTGTTTCTGTCTCTGTCTCTGTCTCTGTCTGTGTCTCTGCTTCTGTCTCGGTCTTTGTCTCCGTCTGTGTCTCTGCCTCTGTATATGTATTTGTCTCTGTCTCTGTCTCTGTATCTGTCTCTGAATCAGTCTCTGGCGCTGTCTCTCCCTCTGTCTCTGTCTCCGTCTCTGTCCCTGGCTCTGTCTCTGCCTCTGTCTCCGTCTCTGTCTCTGTCTCGGTCTTTGTCTCCGTCTCTGTCTCTGTCTCTGTCTCTGTCTCCGTCACTGTCTCTGCCGCTGTCTCTGTCTCTGTCTATGCATCTGTCTCTGTTTCTGTCTCTGTCTCTGTCTCTGTCTCTGTCTCTGTCTCTGTCTCTGTCTCTGTCTCTGGCTCTGTCTCTGCCTCTGTCTCCGTCTGTGTCTCTGTCTCGGTCTTTGTCTCCGTCTCTGTCTCTGTCTCTGCCTCTGTCTCTGTCTCTGTCTCTGTCTCTGTCGCTGTCTCTGTCTCTGTCTGTATCTCTGTCTCTGTCTCCGTCCCTGTCTCTGCCTCTGCCTCTGCCTCTGCCTCTGCCTCTGTCTCTGTCGCTGTCTCTCCCTCTGTCCCTGTCTCCGTCTCTGTCCCTGGCTCTGTCTCTGCCTCTGTCTCCGTCTCTGTCTCTGTCTCGGTCTTTGTATCCGTCTCTGTCTCTGTCCCTGTCTCTGTTTCAGTCTCTGCCTCTGTCTCTGTCTCTGTCTCTGTCTCTGTCTCTGTCTCTGTCTCTGTCTCTGTCTCCGTCTCTGTCTCTGTCTCTGTCTCTGTCTCCGTCTCTGTCTCTGTCTCCGTCTCTGTCTCTGTCTCTGTCTCTGTCTCTGTCTCTGTCTCTGTCTCTGTTTCTGCCTCTGCCTCTGCCTCTGCCTCTGCCTCTGTCTCTGTCTCTGTCACTGTCTCTTCCTGTGTCTCTGTCTCTGTCTCTGTCCCTGGCTCTGTCTCTGCCTCTGTCTCTGTTTCTGTCTCTGTCTCTGTCTCTGTCTGTGTCTCTGCTTCTGTCTCGGTCTTTGTCTCCGTCTGTGTCTCTGCCTCTGTATATGTATTTGTCTCTGTCTCTGTCTCTGTATCTGTCTCTGAATCAGTCTCTGGCGCTGTCTCTCCCTCTGTCTCTGTCTCCGTCTCTGTCCCTGGCTCTGTCTCTGCCTCTGTCTCCGTCTCTGTCTCTGTCTCGGTCTTTGTCTCCGTCTCTGTCTCTGTCTCTGTCTCTGTCTCCGTCACTGTCTCTGCCGCTGTCTCTGTCTCTGTCTATGCATCTGTCTCTGTTTCTGTCTCTGTCTCTGTCTCTGTCTCTGTCTCTGTCTCTGTCTCTGTCTCTGGCTCTGTCTCTGCCTCTGTCTCCGTCTGTGTCTCTGTCTCGGTCTTTGTCTCCGTCTCTGTCTCTGTCTCTGCCTCTGTCTCTGTCTCTGTCTCTGTCTCTGTCGCTGTCTCTGTCTCTGTCTGTATCTCTGTCTCTGTCTCCGTCCCTGTCTCTGCCTCTGCCTCTGCCTCTGCCTCTGTCTCTGTCTCTGTCGCTGTCTCTCCCTCTGTCCCTGTCTCCGTCTCTGTCCCTGGCTCTGTCTCTGCCTCTGTCTCCGTCTCTGTCTCTGTCTCGGTCTTTGTATCCGTCTCTGTCTCTGTCCCTGTCTCTGTTTCAGTCTCTGCCTCTGTCTCTGTCTCTGTCTCTGTCTCTGTCTCTGTCTCTGTCTCTGTCTCTGTCTCTGTCTCTGTCTCTGTCTCTGTCTCTGTCTCTGTCTCTGTCTCTGTCTCTGTCTCTGTCTCTGTCTCTGTCTCTGTCTCTGCCTCTGTCTCTGTCTCTGTCTATGTCGCTGTCTCTCCCTCTGTCTCTGTCTCCGTATCAGCCTCTGTCTCTGTCTCTGTGTCTATCTCTGCCTCTGACTCTGTCGCTGTCCCTGTCTACGTCTCTGTCTCTGTCTCTGTCTCCGTCTGCGTCTCTGTCTCTGTCTCCGTCTCTGTCTCTGTCTCTGGCTCTCTCTCTGGCTCTGTCTCTGTCTGTGTCTCTGTCTCTGTCGCAGTCTCTGTCTCTGCCGCTTTCTCTGTCTCTGTCTCTGTCTCTGTTTCTGTCTCTGTCTCTCTCTCTGTCTCTGTCTCTGCCTCTGTTTCTGTCTCTGTCTCTGTCTCTGTCTCTGTCTCTCTCTCTGCCTCTGTCTCTATCCCCGTATCTGTCTCTGTCTCTGTTTCTGTCTCTGCCTCTGTCTCTGTCTCTGCCTCTGTCTCTGCCCCGTCCCACTCCCTGGCCCTGTCGCTGTCTCTGTCTCTGTCTCTGTCTCCGTCTCTGTCTCTGTCTCTGTCTCTGTCTCCGTCTCTGTCTCTGTCTCCGTCTCTGTCTCTGTCTCTGTCTCTGTCTCTGTCTCTGTCTCTGTCTCTGTCTCTGTCTCTGTCTCTGTCTCTGTTTCTGCCTCTGCCTCTGCCTCTGCCTCTGCCTCTGTCTCTGTCTCTGTCACTGTCTCTTCCTCTGTCTCTGCCTCTGTCTCTGTTTCTGTCTCTGTCTGTGTCTCTGTCTGTGTCTCTGCTTCTGTCTCGGTCTTTGTCTCCGTCTCTGTCTCTGTCTCTGTATATGTATTTGTCTCTGTCTCTGTCTCTGAATCAGTCTCTGTCGCTGTCTCTCCCTCTGTCTCTGTCTCCGTCTCTGTCCCTGGCTCTGTCTCTGCCTCTGTCTCCGTCTCTGTCTCTGTCTCGGTCTTTGTCTCCGTCTCTGTCTCTGTCTCTGTCTCTGTCTCTGTCTCTGTCTCTGTCCCCGTATCTGTCTCTGTCTCTGCCCCGTCCCTCTCCCTGGCCCTGTCGCTGTCTCTGTCTCTGTCTCCGTCTCTGTCTCTGTCTCTGTCTCTGTTTCTGCCTCTGTCTCTGTCTCTGTCTCTGTCTCTGTCTATGTCGCTGTCTCTCCCTCTGTCTCTGTCTCCGTATCAGCCTCTGTCTCTGTCTCTGTGTCTATCTCTGCCTCTGACTCTGACGCTGTCCCTGTCTATGTCTCTGTCTCTGTCTCTGTCTCCGTCTGCGTCTCTGTCTCTGTCTCCGTCTCTGTCTCTGTCTCTGGCTCTCTCTCTGTCTCTGTCTCTGTCTGTGTCTCTGTCTCTGTCTCAGTCTCTGTCTCTGCCGCTTTCTCTGTCTCTGCCTCTGTCTCTGTTTCTGTCTCTGTCTTTCTCTCTGTCTCTGTCTTTGCCTCTGTCTCTGTCTCTGTCTCTGTCTCTGTCTCTGCCTCTGTCTCTGTCTCTGTCTCTGCCTCTGTCTCTATCCCCGTATCTGTCTCTGTCTCTGTTTCTGTCTCTGCCTCTGTCTCTGTCTCTGCCTCTGTCTCTGCCCCGTCCCTTTCCCTGGCCCTGTCGCTGTCTCTGTCTCTGTCTCTGTCTATGCATCTGCCTCTGTCTCTGTCTCCGTCTCTGTCTCTGGCTCTGTCTCTGTCTCTGTCTCTGTCTCTGTCTCTGTCTCTGTCTCTGTCTCTGTCTCTGTCTCTGTCTATGCATCTGTCTCTGTTTCTGTCTCTGTCTCTGTCTCTGTCTCTGTCTCTGTCTCTGTCTCTGTCTCTGTCTCTGTCTCTGTCTCTGTCTCTGTCTCTGTCTCTGTCTCTGTCTCTGTCTCTGTCTCTGTCTCTATCTCTGTCTCTGTCTCTGTCTATGTCGCTGTCTCTCACTCTGTCTCTGTCTCCGTATCAGCCTCTGTCTCTGTCTCTGTGTCTATCTCTGCCTCTGACTCTGTCGCTGTCCCTGTCTACGTCTCTGTCTCTGTCTCTGTCTCCGTCTGCGTCTCTGTCTCTGTCTCCGTCTCTGTCTCTGTCTCTGGCTCTCTCTCTGGCTCTGTCTCTGTCTGTGTCTCTGTCTCTGTCGCAGTCTCTGTCTCTGCCGCTTTCTCTGTCTCTGTCTCTGTCTCTGTTTCTGTCTCTGTCTCTCTCTCTGTCTCTGTCTCTGCCTCTGTTTCTGTCTCTGTCTCTGTCTCTGTCTCTGTCTCTCTCTCTGCCTCTGTCTCTATCCCCGTATCTGTCTCTGTCTCTGTTTCTGTCTCTGCCTCTGTCTCTGTCTCTGCCTCTGTCTCTGCCCCGTCCCACTCCCTGGCCCTGTCGCTGTCTCTGTCTCTGTCTCTGTCTCCGTCTCTGTCTCTGTCTCTGTCTCTGTCTCCGTCTCTGTCTCTGTCTCCGTCTCTGTCTCTGTCTCTGTCTCTGTCTCTGTCTCTGTCTCTGTCTCTGTCTCTGTCTCTGTCTCTGTCTCTGTTTCTGCCTCTGCCTCTGCCTCTGCCTCTGCCTCTGTCTCTGTCTCTGTCACTGTCTCTTCCTCTGTCTCTGCCTCTGTCTCTGTTTCTGTCTCTGTCTGTGTCTCTGTCTGTGTCTCTGCTTCTGTCTCGGTCTTTGTCTCCGTCTCTGTCTCTGTCTCTGTATATGTATTTGTCTCTGTCTCTGTCTCTGAATCAGTCACTGTCGCTGTCTCTCCCTCTGTCTCTGTCTCCGTCTCTGTCCCTGGCTCTGTCTCTGCCTCTGTCTCCGTCTCTGTCTCTGTCTCGGTCTTTGTCTCCGTCTCTGTCTCTGTCTCTGTCTCTGTCTCTGTCTCTGTCTCTGTCCCCGTATCTGTCTCTGTCTCTGCCCCGTCCCTCTCCCTGGCCCTGTCGCTGTCTCTGTCTCTGTCTCCGTCTCTGTCTCTGTCTCTGTCTCTGTTTCTGCCTCTGTCTCTGTCTCTGTCTCTGTCTCTGTCTATGTCGCTGTCTCTCCCTCTGTCTCTGTCTCCGTATCAGCCTCTGTCTCTGTCTCTGTGTCTATCTCTGCCTCTGACTCTGACGCTGTCCCTGTCTATGTCTCTGTCTCTGTCTCTGTCTCCGTCTGCGTCTCTGTCTCTGTCTCCGTCTCTGTCTCTGTCTCTGGCTCTCTCTCTGTCTCTGTCTCTGTCTGTGTCTCTGTCTCTGTCTCAGTCTCTGTCTCTGCCGCTTTCTCTGTCTCTGCCTCTGTCTCTGTTTCTGTCTCTGTCTCTCTCTCTGTCTCTGTCTTTGCCTCTGTCTCTGTCTCTGTCTCTGTCTCTGCCTCTGTCTCTGTCTCTGTCTCTGCCTCTGTCTCTATCCCCGTATCTGTCTCTGTCTCTGTTTCTGTCTCTGCCTCTGTCTCTGTCTCTGCCTCTGTCTCTGCCCCGTCCCTTTCCCTGGCCCTGTCGCTGTCTCTGTCTCTGTCTCTGTCTATGCATCTGCCTCTGTCTCTGTCTCCGTCTCTGTCTCTGGCTCTGTCTCTGTCTCTGTCTCTGTCTCTGTCTCTGTCTCTGTCTCTGTCTCTGTCTCTGTCTCTGTCTATGCATCTGTCTCTGTTTCTGTCTCTGTCTCTGTCTCTGTCTCTGTCTCTGTCTCTGTCTCTGTCTCTGTCTCTGTCTCTGTCTCTGTCTCTGTCTCTGTCTCTGTCTCTGTCTCTGTCTCTGTCTCTGTCTCTGTCTCTGTCTCTGTCTGTGTCTCTTTCTCTGTCTCTGTCTCTGTCTCTGTCGCTGTCTCTCCCTCTGTCCCTGTCTCCGTCTCTGCCTCTGGCTCTGTCTCTGCCTCTGTCTCCGTCTCTGTGTCTGTGTCGGTCTTTGTCTCCGGCTCTGTCTCTGTCTCTGGCTCTGTCTCTGCCTCTGTCTCCGTCTCTGTCTCTGTCTCGGTCTTTGTCTCCGTCTCTGTCTCTGTCTCTGTCTCTGTCTCTGTCTCTGTCTCTGTCTCTGTCTCTGTCTCTGTCTCTGTCTCTGTCTCTGTCTCTGTCTCTGTCTCTGTCTCTGTCTCTGTCTCTGTCTCTGTCTCTGTCTCTGTCTCTGTCTCTGTCTCTGTCTCTATCTCTGTCTCTGTCTCTGTCTATGTCGCTGTCTCTCACTCTGTCTCTGTCTCCGTATCAGCCTCTGTCTCTGTCTCTGTGTCTATCTCTGCCTCTGACTCTGTCGCTGTCCCTTTCTACGTCTCTGTCTCTGTCTCTGTCTCCGTCTGCGTCTCTGTCTCTGTCTCCGTCTCTGTCTCTGTCTCTGGCTCTCTCTCTGGCTCTGTCTCTGTCTGTGTCTCTGTCTCTGTCGCAGTCTCTGTCTCTGCCGCTTTCTCTGTCTCTGTCTCTGTCTCTGTTTCTGTCTCTGTCTCTCTCTCTGTCTCTGTCTCTGCCTCTGTTTCTGTCTCTGTCTCTGTCTCTGTCTCTGTCTCTCTCTCTGCCTCTGTCTCTATCCCCGTATCTGTCTCTGTCTCTGTTTCTGTCTCTGCCTCTGTCTCTGTCTCTGCCTCTGTCTCTGCCCCGTCCCACTCCCTGGCCCTGTCGCTGTCTCTGTCTCTGTCTCTGTCTCCGTCTCTGTCTCTGTCTCTGTCTCTGTCTCCGTCTCTGTCTCTGTCTCCGTCTCTGTCTCTGTCTCTGTCTCTGTCTCTGTCTCTGTCTCTGTCTCTGTCTCTGTCTCTGTCTCTGTCTCTGTCTCTGTTTCTGCCTCTGCCTCTGCCTCTGCCTCTGCCTCTGTCTCTGTCTCTGTCACTGTCTCTTCCTCTGTCTCTGCCTCTGTCTCTGTTTCTGTCTCTGTCTGTGTCTCTGTCTGTGTCTCTGCTTCTGTCTCGGTCTTTGTCTCCGTCTCTGTCTCTGTCTCTGTATATGTATTTGTCTCTGTCTCTGTCTCTGAATCAGTCACTGTCGCTGTCTCTCCCTCTGTCTCTGTCTCCGTCTCTGTCCCTGGCTCTGTCTCTGCCTCTGTCTCCGTCTCTGTCTCTGTCTCGGTCTTTGTCTCCGTCTCTGTCTCTGTCTCTGTCTCTGTCTCTGTCTCTGTCTCTGTCCCCGTATCTGTCTCTGTCTCTGCCCCGTCCCTCTCCCTGGCCCTGTCGCTGTCTCTGTCTCTGTCTCCGTCTCTGTCTCTGTCTCTGTCTCTGTTTCTGCCTCTGTCTCTGTCTCTGTCTCTGTCTCTGTCTATGTCGCTGTCTCTCCCTCTGTCTCTGTCTCCGTATCAGCCTCTGTCTCTGTCTCTGTGTCTATCTCTGCCTCTGACTCTGACGCTGTCCCTGTCTATGTCTCTGTCTCTGTCTCTGTCTCCGTCTGCGTCTCTGTCTCTGTCTCCGTCTCTGTCTCTGTCTCTGGCTCTCTCTCTGTCTCTGTCTCTGTCTGTGTCTCTGTCTCTGTCTCAGTCTCTGTCTCTGCCGCTTTCTCTGTCTCTGCCTCTGTCTCTGTTTCTGTCTCTGTCTCTCTCTCTGTCTCTGTCTTTGCCTCTGTCTCTGTCTCTGTCTCTGTCTCTGTCTCTGTCTCTGCCTCTGTCTCTGTCTCTGTCTCTGCCTCTGTCTCTATCCCCGTATCTGTCTCTGTCTCTGTTTCTGTCTCTGCCTCTGTCTCTGTCTCTGCCTCTGTCTCTGCCCCGTCCCTTTCCCTGGCCCTGTCGCTGTCTCTGTCTCTGTCTCTGTCTATGCATCTGCCTCTGTCTCTGTCTCCGTCTCTGTCTCTGGCTCTGTCTCTGTCTCTGTCTCTGTCTCTGTCTCTGTCTCTGTCTCTGTCTCTGTCTCTGTCTCTGTCTATGCATCTGTCTCTGTTTCTGTCTCTGTCTCTGTCTCTGTCTCTGTCTCTGTCTCTGTCTCTGTCTCTGTCTCTGTCTCTGTCTCTGTCTCTGTCTCTGTCTCTGTCTCTGTCTCTGTCTCTGTCTCTGTCTCTGTCTCTGTCTGTGTCTCTTTCTCTGTCTCTGTCTCTGTCTCTGTCGCTGTCTCTCCCTCTGTCCCTGTCTCCGTCTCTGCCTCTGGCTCTGTCTCTGCCTCTGTCTCTGTCTCTGTCTCTGTCTCTGCCTCTGTCTCTGTCTCTGTCTCTGCCTCTGTCTCCGTCTGTGTCTCTGTCTCGGTCTTTGTCTCCGTCTCTGTCTCTGTCTCTGCCTCTGTCTCTGTCTCTGTCTCTGTCTCTGTCGCTGTCTCTGTCTCTGTCTGTATCTCTGTCTCTGTCTCCGTCCCTGTCTCTGCCTCTGCCTCTGCCTCTGTCTCTGTCTCTGTCGCTGTCTCTCCCTCTGTCCCTGTCTCCGTCTCTGTCCCTGGCTCTGTCTCTGCCTCTGTCTCCGTCTCTGTCTCTGTCTCGGTCTTTGTATCCGTCTCTGTCTCTGTCCCTGTCTCTGTTTCAGTCTCTGCCTCTGTCTCTGTCTCTGTCTCTGTCTCTGTCTCTGTCTCTGTCTCTATCTCTGTCTCTGTCTCTGTCTCTGTCTCTGTCTCTGTCTCTGTCACTGTCCCTGTCTCTGTCTCTGTCTCTGTCTCTGTCTCTGTCTCTGTCTCTGCCTCTGTCTCTGTCTCTGTCTATGTCGCTGTCTCTCCCTCTGTCTCTGTCTCCGTATCAGCCTCTGTCTCTGTCTCTGTGTCTATCTCTGCCTCTGAATCTGTCGCTGTCCCTGTCTATGTCTCTGTCTCTGTCTCTGTCTCCGTCTGCGTCTCTGTCTCTGTCTCTGTCTCTGTCTATGTCGCGGTCTCTCCCTCTGTGTCTGTCTCCGTATCAGCCTCTGTCTCTGTCTCTGTGTCTATCTCTGCCTCTGAATCTGTCGCTGTCCCTGTCTATGTCTCTGTCTCTGTCTCTGTCTCCGTCTGCGTCTCTGTCTCTGTCTCCGTCTCTGTCTCTGTCTCTGGCTCTCTCTCTGTCTCTGTCTCTGTCTGTGTCTCTGTCTCTGTCTCTGTCTCTGTCTCTGTCTCTGTCTCTGTCTCTGTCTCTGTCTCTGTCTCTGTCTCTGTCTCTGTCTCTGTCTCTGTCTCTGTCTCTGTCCCTGTCTCTGTCTCTGTCTCTGTCTCTGTCTCTGTTTCTGCCTCTGCCTCTGCCTCTGTCTCTGTCTCTGTCGCTGTCTCTCCCTCTGTCCCCGTCTCCGTCTCCGTCTCTGGCTCTGTCTCTGCCTCTGTCTCCGTCTCTGTCTCTGTCTCTGCCTCGGTCTTTGTCTCCGTCTCTGGCTCTGTCTCTGCCTCTGTCTCTGTCTCTGTCTCTGTCTCTGTCTCTGTCTCTGTCTCTGTCTCTGTCTCTGTCTCTGTCTCTGTCTCTATCTCTGTCTCTGTCTCTGTCTATGTCGCTGTCTCTCACTCTGTCTCTGTCTCCGTATCAGCCTCTGTCTCTGTCTCTGTGTCTATCTCTGCCTCTGACTCTGTCGCTGTCCCTGTCTACGTCTCTGTCTCTGTCTCTGTCTCCGTCTGCGTCTCTGTCTCTGTCTCCGTCTCTGTCTCTGTCTCTGGCTCTCTCTCTGTCTCTGTCTCTGTCTGTGTCTCTGTCTCTGTCTCTGTCTCTGTATCAGTGTCTGTCTCTGTCTCTGTCTCTGTCCCTGTCTCTGTCTCTGTGTCTGTCTCTGTCTCTGTCTCTGTCTCTGTCTCTGTCTCTGTCTCTGTCTCTGTCTCTGTCTCTGTCTCTGTCTCTGTCTCTGTCTCTGTCTCTGTCTCTGTCTCTGTCTCTGTCTCTGTCTCTGTTTCTGTCTCTGTCTCTGTCGCTGTCTCTGTCCCTGTCTGTATCTCTGTCTTTGTCTCCGTCCCTGTCTCTGCCTCTGCCTCTGCCTCTGTCTCTGTCTCTGTCGCTGTCTCTCCCTCTGTCCCTGTCTCCGTCTCTGTCCCTGGCTCTGTCTCTGCCTCTGTCTCCGTCTCTGTCTCTGTCTCGGTCTTTGTATCCGTCTCTGTCTCTGTCTCTGTCTCTGTTTCTGTCTCTGCCTCTGTCTCTGTCTCTGCCTCTGTCTTTGTCTCTGTCTCTGTCCCTGTCTCCGTCTCTGTCTCTGTCTCTGTCTCTGTCTCTGTCTCTGTCTCTGTCTATGTCGCTGTCTCTCCCTCTGTCTCTGTCTCCGTATCAGCCTCTGTCTCTGTCTCTGTGTCTATCTCTGCCTCTGACTCTGTCGCTGTCCCTGTCTATGTCTCTGTCTCTGTCTCTGTCTCCGTCTGCGTCTCTGTCTCTGTCTCCGTCTCTGTCTCTGTCTCTGGCTCTCTCTCTGTCTCTGTCTCTGTCTCTGTCTCTGTCTCTGTCTCTGTCTCTGCCTCTGTCTCTGTCTCTGTCTCTGTCTCTGTCTCTGTCTCTGTCTCTGCCTCTGTCTCTGTCTCTGCCTCTGTCTTTGTCTCTGTCTCTGTCCCTGTCTCCGTCTCTGTCTCTGTCTCTGTCTCTGTCTCTGTCTCTGTCTCTGTCTATGTCGCTGTCTCTCCCTCTGTCTCTGTCTCCGTATCAGCCTCTGTCTCTGTCTCTGTGTCTATCTCTGCCTCTGACTCTGTCGCTGTCCCTGTCTATGTCTCTGTCTCTGTCTCTGTCTCCGTCTGCGTCTCTGTCTCTGTCTCCGTCTCTGTCTCTGTCTCTGGCTCTCTCTCTGTCTCTGTCTCTGTCTCTGTCTCTGTCTCTGTCTCTGTCTCTGTCTCTGTCTCTGTCTCTGTCTCTGTCTCTGTCTCTGCCTCTGTCTCTGTCTCTGTCTCTGTCTCTGTCTCTGTCTCTGTCTCTGTCTCTGTCTCTGTCTCTGTCTCTGTCTCTGTCTCTGTCTCTGTCTCTGTCTCTGTCTCTGTCTCTGTCTCTGTCTCTGTCTCTGTTTCTGTCTCCGTCTCTGTCGCTGTCTCTGTCCCTGTCTGTATCTCTGTCTCTGTCTCCGTCCCTGTCTCTGCCTCTGCCTCTGCCTCTGTCTCTGTCTCTGTCGCTGTCTCTCCCTCTGTCCCTGTCTCCGTCTCTGTCCCTGGCTCTGTCTCTGCCTCTGTCTCCGTCTCTGTCTCTGTCTCGGTCTTTGTATCCGTCTCTGTCTCTGTCTCTGTCTCTGTTTCTGTCTCTGCCTCTGTCTCTGTCTCTGCCTCTGTCTCTGTCTCTGTCTCTGTCCCTGTCTCCGTCTCTGTCTCTGTCTCTGTCTCTGTCTCTGTCTATGTCGCTGTCTCTCCCTCTGTCTCTGTCTCCGTATCAGCCTCTGTCTCTGTCTCTGTGTCTATCTATGCCTCTGTCTTTGCCTCTGTCTCTGTCTCTGTCTCTGCCTCTGTCTCTGTCTCTGCCTCTGTCTCTGCCCCGTCCCTTTCCCTGGCCCTGTCGCTGTCTCTGTCTCTGTCTCTGTCTATGCATCTGTCTCTGTCTCTGTCTCCGTCTCTGTCTCTGGCTCTGTCTCTGTCTCTGTCTCTGTCTCTGTCTCTGTCTCTGTCTCTGTCTCTGTCTCTGTCTCTGTCTATGCATCTGTCTCTGTTTCTGTCTCTGTCTCTGTCTCTGTCTCTGTCTCTGTCTCTGTCTCTGTCTCTGGCTCTCTCTCTGTCTCTGTCTCTGTCTGTGTCTCTGTCTCTGTCTCCGTCACTGTCTCTGCCGCTGTCTCTGTCTCTGTCTATGCATCTGTCTCTGTTTCTGTCTCTGTCTCTGTCTCTGTCTCTGTCTCTGTCTCTGTCTCTGTCTCTGTCTCTGTCTCTGTCTCTGTCTCTGTCTCTGTCTCTGTCTCTGTCTCTGTCTCTGTCTCTGTCTCTGTCTGTGTCTCTGTCTCTGTCTCTGTCTCTGTCTCTGTCGCTGTCTCTCCCTCTGTCCCTGTCTCCGTCTCTGCCTCTGGCTCTGTCTCTGCCTCTGTCTCCGTCTCTGTGTCTGTGTCGGTCTTTGTCTCCGTCTCTGTCTCCGTCTCTGGCTCTGTCTCTGCCTCTGTCTCCGTCTCTGTCTCTGTCTCGGTCTTTGTCTCCGTCTCTGTCTCTGTCTCTGTCTCTGTCTCTGTCTCTGTCTCTGTCTCTGTCTCTGTCTCTGTCTCTGTCTCTGTCTCTGTCTCTGTCTCTGTCTCTGTCTCTGTCTCTGGCTCTGTCTCTGCCTCTGTCTCCGTCTGTGTCTCTGTCTCGGTCTTTGTCTCCGTCTCTGTCTCTGTCTCTGCCTCTGTCTCTGTCTCTGTCTCTGTCTCTGTCGCTGTCTCTGTCTCTGTCTGTATCTCTGTCTCTGTCTCCGTCCCTGTCTCTGCCTCTGCCTCTGCCTCTGTCTCTGTCTCTGTCGCTGTCTCTCCCTCTGTCCCTGTCTCCGTCTCTGTCCCTGGCTCTGTCTCTGCCTCTGTCTCCGTCTCTGTCTCTGTCTCGGTCTTTGTATCCGTCTCTGTCTCTGTCCCTGTCTCTGTTTCAGTCTCTGCCTCTGTCTCTGTCTCTGTCTCTGTCTCTGTCTCTGTCTCTGTCTCTGTCTCTGTCTCTGTCTCTGTCTCTGTCTCTGTCTCTGTCTCTGTCTCTGTCTCTGTCTCTGTCTCTGTCTCTGTCTCTGTGTCTGTCTCTGTCTCTGTCTCTGTCTCTGTCTCTGTCTATGTCGCTGTCTCTCCCTCTGTCTCTGTCTCCGTATCAGCCTCTGTCTCTGTCTCTGTGTCTATCTCTGCCTCTGAATCTGTCGCTGTCCCTGTCTATGTCTCTGTCTCTGTCTCTGTCTCCGTCTGCGTCTCTGTCTCTGTCTCTGTCTCTGTCTCCGTCTGCGTCTCTGTCTCTGTCTCTGTCTCTGTCTATGTCGCTGTCTCTCCCTCTGTGTCTGTCTCCGTATCAGCCTCTGTCTCTGTCTCTGTGTCTATCTCTGCCTCTGAATCTGTCGCTGTCCCTGTCTATGTCTCTGTCTCTGTCTCTGTCTCCGTCTGCGTCTCTGTCTCTGTCTCCGTCTCTGTCTCTGTCTCTGGCTCTCTCTCTGTCTCTGTCTCTGTCTCTGTCTCTGTCTCTGTTTCTGTCTCTGTCTCTGTCTCTGTCGCTGTCTCTGTCCCTGTCTGTATCTCTGTCTCTGTCTCCGTCCCTGTCTCTGCCTCTGCCTCTGCCTCTGTCTCTGTCTCTGTCGCTGTCTCTCCCTCTGTCCCTGTCTCCGTCTCTGTCCCTGGCTCTGTCTCTGCCTCTGTCTCCGTCTCTGTCTCTGTCTCGGTCTTTGTATCCGTCTCTGTCTCTGTCTCTGTCTCTGTTTCTGTCTCTGCCTCTGTCTCTGTCTCTGCCTCTGTCTCTGTCTCTGTCTCTGTCCCTGTCTCCGTCTCTGTCTCTGTCTCTGTCTCTGTCTCTGTCTATGTCGCTGTCTCTCCCTCTGTCTCTGTCTCCGTATCAGCCTCTGTCTCTGTCTCTGTGTCTATCTCTGCCTCTGACTCTGTCGCTGTCCCTGTCTATGTCTCTGTCTCTGTCTCTGTCTCCGTCTGCGTCTCTGTCTCTGTCTCCGTCTCTGTCTCTGTCTCTGGCTCTCTCTCTGTCTCTGTCTCTGTCTGTGTCTCTGTCTCTGTCTCAGTCTCTGTCTCTGCCGCTTTCTCTGTCTCTGTCTCTGTCTCTGTTTCTGTCTCTGTCTCTCTCTCTGTCTCTGTCTCTGCCTCTGTTTCTGTCTCTGTCTCTGTCTCTGCCTCTGTCTCTATCCCCGTATCTGTCTCTGTCTCTGTTTCTGTCTCTGCCTCTGTCTCTGTCTCTGTCTCTGCCTCTGTCTCTGCCCCGTCCCTCTCCCTGGCCCTGTCGCTGTCTCTGTCACTGTCTCTGTCTATGCATCTGTCTCTGTCTCTGTCTCCGTCTCTGTCTCTGTCTCTGGCTCTCTCTCTGTCTCTGTCTCTGTCTCTGTCCCTGTCTCTGTCTCTGTATCAGTGTCTGTCTCTGTCTCTGTCTCTGTCCCTGTCTCTGTCTCTGTCTCTGTCTCTGTCTCTGTCTCTGTCTCTGTGTCTGTCTCTGTCTCTGTCTCTGTCTCTGTCTCTGTCTCTGTCTCTGTCTCTGTCTCTGTCTCTGTCTCTGTCACTGTCTCTGTCTCTGTCTCTGTCTCTGTCTCTGTCTCTGTCTCTGTCTCTGTCTCTGTCTCTGTCTCTGTCTCTGCCTCTGTCTCTGTTTCTGTCTCTGTCTCTGTCGCTGTCTCTGACCCTGTCTGTATCTCTGTCTCTGTCTCCGTCCCTGTCTCTGCCTCTGCCTCTGCCTCTGTCTCTGTCTCTGTCTCGGTCTTTGTATCAGTGTCTGTCTCTGTCTCTGTCTCTGTCCCTGTCTCTGTCTCTGTCTCTGTCTCTGTCTCTGTCTCTGTCTCTGTGTCTGTCTCTGTCTCTGTCTCTGCCTCTGTCTCCGTCTCTGTCTCTGTCTCGGTCTTTGTATCCGTCTCTGTCTCTGTCTCTGTCTCTGTTTCTGTCTCTGCCTCTGTCTCTGTCTCTGCCTCTGTCTCTGTCTCTGTCTCTGTCCCTGTCTCCGTCTCTGTCTCTGTCTCTGTCTCTGTCTCTGTCTATGTCGCTGTCTCTCCCTCTGTCTCTGTCTCCGTATCAGCCTCTGTCTCTGTCTCTGTGTCTATCTCTGCCTCTGACTCTGTCGCTGTCCCTGTCTATGTCTCTGTCTCTGTCTCTGTCTCCGTCTGCGTCTCTGTCTCTGTCTCCGTCTCTGTCTCTGTCTCTGGCTCTCTCTCTGTCTCTGTCTCTGTCTGTGTCTCTGTCTCTGTCTCAGTCTCTGTCTCTGCCGCTTTCTCTGTCTCTGTCTCTGTCTCTGTTTCTGTCTCTGTCTCTCTCTCTGTCTCTGTCTCTGCCTCTGTTTCTGTCTCTGTCTCTGTCTCTGCCTCTGTCTCTATCCCCGTATCTGTCTCTGTCTCTGTTTCTGTCTCTGCCTCTGTCTCTGTCTCTGTCTCTGCCTCTGTCTCTGCCCCGTCCCTCTCCCTGGCCCTGTCGCTGTCTCTGTCACTGTCTCTGTCTATGCATCTGTCTCTGTCTCTGTCTCCGTCTCTGTCTCTGTCTCTGGCTCTCTCTCTGTCTCTGTCTCTGTCTCTGTCCCTGTCTCTGTCTCTGTATCAGTGTCTGTCTCTGTCTCTGTCTCTGTCCCTGTCTCTGTCTCTGTCTCTGTCTCTGTCTCTGTCTCTGTCTCTGTGTCTGTCTCTGTCTCTGTCTCTGTCTCTGTCTCTGTCTCTGTCTCTGTCTCTGTCTCTGTCTCTGTCTCTGTCACTGTCTCTGTCTCTGTCTCTGTCTCTGTCTCTGTCTCTGTCTCTGTCTCTGTCTCTGTCTCTGTCTCTGCCTCTGTCTCTGTTTCTGTCTCTGTCTCTGTCGCTGTCTCTGACCCTGTCTGTATCTCTGTCTCTGTCTCCGTCCCTGTCTCTGCCTCTGCCTCTGCCTCTGTCTCTGTCTCTGTCTCGGTCTTTGTATCCGTCTCTGTCTCTGTCTCTGTCTCTGTTTCTGTCTCTGCCTCTGTCTCTGTCTCTGCCTCTGTATTTGTCTCTGTCTCTGTCCCTGTCTCCGTCTGCGTCTCTGTCTCTGTCTCTGTCTCTGTCTATGTCGCGGTCTCTCCCTCTGTGTCTGTCTCCGTATCAGCCTCTGTCTCTGTCTCTGTGTCTATCTCTGCCTCTGAATCTGTCGCTGTCCCTGTCTATCTCTCTGTCTCTGTCTCTGTCTCCGTCTGCGTCTCTGTCTCTGTCTCCGTCTCTGTCCCTGTCTCTGGCTCTCTCTCTGTCTCTGTCTCTGTCTCTGTCTCTGTCTCTGTTTCTGTCTCTGCCTCTGTCTCTGTCTCTGCCTCTGTCTTTGTCTCTGTCTCTGTCCCTGTCTCCGTCTCTGTCTCTGTCTCTGTCTCTGTCTCTGTCTCTGTCTCTTTCTATGTCGCTGTCTCTCCCTCTGTCTCTGTCTCCGTATCAGCCTCTGTCTCTGTCTCTGTGTCTATCTCTGCCTCTGACTCTGTCGCTGTCCCTGTCTATGTCTCTGTCTCTGTCTCTGTCTCCGTCTGCGTCTCTGTCTCTGTCTCCGTCTCTGTCTCTGTCTCTGGCTCTCTCTCTGTCTCTGTCTCTGTCTCTGTCTCTGTCTCTGCCTCTGTCTCTGTCTCTGTCTCTGTCTCTGTCTCTGTCTCTGTCTCTGTCTCTGTCTCTGTCTCTGTCTCTGTCTCTGTCTCTGTCCCTGTCGCTGTCTCTCCCTCTGTCCCTGTCTCCGTCTCTGTCCCTGGCTCTGTCTCTGCCTCTGTCTCCGTCTCTGTCTCTGTCTCGGTCTTTGTATCCGTCTCTGTCTCTGTCTCTGTCTCTGTTTCTGTCTCTGCCTCTGTCTCTGTCTCTGTCTCTGCCTCTGTCTCTGTCTCTGTCTCTGTCCCTGTCTCCGTCTCTGTCTCTGTCTCTGTCTCTGTCTCTGTCTATGTCGCTGTCTCTCCCTCTGTCTCTGTCTCCGTATCAGCCTCTGTCTCTGTCTCTGTGTCTATCTATGCCTCTGTCTTTGCCTCTGTCTCTGTCTCTGTCTCTGTCTCTGTCTCTGTGTCTGTCTCTGCCTCTGTCTCTATCCCCGTATCTGTCTCTGTCTCTGTTTCTGTCTCTGCCTCTGTCGCTGTCTCTGCCTCTGTCTCTGCCCCGTCCCTTTCCCTGGCCCTGTCGCTGTCTCTGTCTCTGTCTCTGTCTATGCATCTGTCTCTGTCTCTGTCTCCGTCTCTGTCTCTGGCTCTGTCTCTGTCTCTGTCTCTGTCTCTGTCTCTGTCTCTGTCTCTGGCTCTCTCTCTGTCTCTGTCTCTGTCTGTGTCTCTGTCTCTGTCTCCGTCACTGTCTCTGCCGCTGTCTCTGTCTCTGTCTATGCATCTGTCTCTGTTTCTGTCTCTGTCTCTGTCTCTGTCTCTGTCTCTGTCTCTGTCTCTGTCTCTGTCTCTGCCTCTGTCTCTGTCTGTGTCTCTGTCTCTGTCTCTGTCTCTGTCTCTGTCGCTGTCTCTCCCTCTGTCCCTGTCTCCGTCTCTGCCTCTGGCTCTGTCTCTGCCTCTGTCTCCGTCTCTGTGTCTGTGTCGGTCTTTGTCTCTGTCTCTGTCTCTGTCTCTGTCTCTGTCTCTGCCTCTGTCTCTGTTTCTGTCTCTGTCTCTGTCGCTGTCTCTGACCCTGTCTGTATCTCTGTCTCTGTCTCCGTCCCTGTCTCTGCCTCTGCCTCTGCCTCTGTCTCTGTCTCTGTCACGGTCTTTGTATCAGTGTCTGTCTCTGTCTCTGTCTCTGTCCCTGTCTCTGTCTCTGTCTCTGTCTCTGTCTCTGTCTCTGTCTCTGTGTCTGTCTCTGTCTCTGTCTCTGCCTCTGTCTCCGTCTCTGTCTCTGTCTCGGTCTTTGTATCCGTCTCTGTCTCTGTCTCTGTCTCTGTTTCTGTCTCTGCCTCTGTCTCTGTCTCTGTCTCTGTCCCTGTCTCCGTCTCTGTCTCTGTCTCTGTCTCTGTCTCTGTCTATGTCGCTGTCTCTCCCTCTGTCTCTGTCTCCGTATCAGCCTCTGTCTCTGTCTCTGTGTCTATCTCTGCCTCTGACTCTGTCGCTGTCCCTGTCTATGTCTCTGTCTCTGTCTCTGTCTCCGTCTGCGTCTCTGTCTCTGTCTCCGTCTCTGTCTCTGTCTCTGGCTCTCTCTCTGTCTCTGTCTCTGTCTGTGTCTCTGTCTCTGTCTCAGTCTCTGTCTCTGCCGCTTTCTCTGTCTCTGTCTCTGTCTCTGTTTCTGTCTCTGTCTCTCTCTCTGTCTCTGTCTCTGCCTCTGTTTCTGTCTCTGTCTCTGTCTCTGCCTCTGTCTCTATCCCCGTATCTGTCTCTGTCTCTGTTTCTGTCTCTGCCTCTGTCTCTGTCTCTGTCTCTGCCTCTGTCTCTGCCCCGTCCCTCTCCCTGGCCCTGTCGCTGTCTCTGTCACTGTCTCTGTCTATGCATCTGTCTCTGTCTCTGTCTCCGTCTCTGTCTCTGTCTCTGGCTCTCTCTCTGTCTCTGTCTCTGTCTCTGTCCCTGTCTCTGTCTCTGTATCAGTGTCTGTCTCTGTCTCTGTCTCTGTCCCTGTCTCTGTCTCTGTCTCTGTCTCTGTCTCTGTCTCTGTCTCTGTGTCTGTCTCTGTCTCTGTCTCTGTCTCTGTCTCTGTCTCTGTCTCTGTCTCTGTCTCTGTCTCTGTCTCTGTCACTGTCTCTGTCTCTGTCTCTGTCTCTGTCTCTGTCTCTGTCTCTGTCTCTGTCTCTGTCTCTGTCTCTGCCTCTGTCTCTGTTTCTGTCTCTGTCTCTGTCGCTGTCTCTGACCCTGTCTGTATCTCTGTCTCTGTCTCCGTCCCTGTCTCTGCCTCTGCCTCTGCCTCTGTCTCTGTCTCTGTCTCGGTCTTTGTATCCGTCTCTGTCTCTGTCTCTGTCTCTGTTTCTGTCTCTGCCTCTGTCTCTGTCTCTGCCTCTGTATTTGTCTCTGTCTCTGTCCCTGTCTCCGTCTGCGTCTCTGTCTCTGTCTCTGTCTCTGTCTATGTCGCGGTCTCTCCCTCTGTGTCTGTCTCCGTATCAGCCTCTGTCTCTGTCTCTGTGTCTATCTCTGCCTCTGAATCTGTCGCTGTCCCTGTCTATCTCTCTGTCTCTGTCTCTGTCTCCGTCTGCGTCTCTGTCTCTGTCTCCGTCTCTGTCCCTGTCTCTGGCTCTCTCTCTGTCTCTGTCTCTGTCTCTGTCTCTGTCTCTGTTTCTGTCTCTGCCTCTGTCTCTGTCTCTGCCTCTGTCTTTGTCTCTGTCTCTGTCCCTGTCTCCGTCTCTGTCTCTGTCTCTGTCTCTGTCTCTGTCTCTGTCTCTTTCTATGTCGCTGTCTCTCCCTCTGTCTCTGTCTCCGTATCAGCCTCTGTCTCTGTCTCTGTGTCTATCTCTGCCTCTGACTCTGTCGCTGTCCCTGTCTATGTCTCTGTCTCTGTCTCTGTCTCCGTCTGCGTCTCTGTCTCTGTCTCCGTCTCTGTCTCTGTCTCTGGCTCTCTCTCTGTCTCTGTCTCTGTCTCTGTCTCTGTCTCTGCCTCTGTCTCTGTCTCTGTCTCTGTCTCTGTCTCTGTCTCTGTCTCTGTCTCTGTCTCTGTCTCTGTCTCTGTCTCTGTCCCTGTCGCTGTCTCTCCCTCTGTCCCTGTCTCCGTCTCTGTCCCTGGCTCTGTCTCTGCCTCTGTCTCCGTCTCTGTCTCTGTCTCGGTCTTTGTATCCGTCTCTGTCTCTGTCTCTGTCTCTGTTTCTGTCTCTGCCTCTGTCTCTGTCTCTGTCTCTGCCTCTGTCTCTGTCTCTGTCTCTGTCCCTGTCTCCGTCTCTGTCTCTGTCTCTGTCTCTGTCTCTGTCTATGTCGCTGTCTCTCCCTCTGTCTCTGTCTCCGTATCAGCCTCTGTCTCTGTCTCTGTGTCTATCTATGCCTCTGTCTTTGCCTCTGTCTCTGTCTCTGTCTCTGTCTCTGTCTCTGTGTCTGTCTCTGCCTCTGTCTCTATCCCCGTATCTGTCTCTGTCTCTGTTTCTGTCTCTGCCTCTGTCGCTGTCTCTGCCTCTGTCTCTGTCTCTGTCTCTGTCTCTGGCTCTGTCTCTGCCTCTGTCTCCGTCTGTGTCTCTGTCTCGGTCTTTGTCTCCGTCTCTGTCTCTGTCTCTGCCTCTGTCTCTGTCTCTGTCTCTGTCTCTGTCGCTGTCTCTGTCTCTGTCTCGGTCTTTGTATCCGTCTCTGCCTCTGTCTCCGTCTCTGTGTCTGTGTCGGTCTTTGTCTCCGTCTCTGTCTCTGTCTCTGGCTCTGTCTCTGCCTCTGTCTCCGTCTCTGTCTCTGTCTCGGTCTTTGTCTCCGTCTCTGTCTCTGTCTCTGTCTCTGTCTCTGTCTCTGTCTCTGTCTCTGTCTCTGGCTCTGTCTCTGCCTCTGTCTCCGTCTGTGTCTCTGTCTCGGTCTTTGTCTCCGTCTCTGTCTCTGTCTCTGCCTCTGTCTCTGTCTCTGTCTCTGTCTCTGTCGCTGTCTCTGTCTCTGTCTGTATCTCTGTCTCTGTCTCCGCCCCTGTCTCTGCCTCTGCCTCTGCCTCTGTCTCTGTCTCTGTCGCTGTCTCTCCCTCTGTCCCTGTCTCCGTCTCTGTCCCTGGCTCTGTCTCTGCCTCTGTCTCCGTCTCTGTCTCTGTCTCGGTCTTTGTATCCGTCTCTGTCTCTGTCCCTGTCTCTGTTTCAGTCTCTGCCTCTGTCTCTGTCTCTGTCTCTATCTCTGTCTCTGTCTCTGTCTCTGTCTCTGTCTCTGTCTCTGTCTCTGTCTCTGTCACTGTCTCTGTCTCTGTCTCTGTCTCTGTCTCTGTCTCTGTCTCTGTCTCTGTCTCTGTCTCTGTCTCTGTCTCTGTCTCTGTCTCTGTCTCTGTCTCTGTCTCTGTCTCTGTCTCTGTCTCTGTCTCTGTCTATGTCGCTGTCTCTCCCTCTGTCTCTGTCTCCGTATCAGCCTCTGTCTCTGTCTCTGTGTCCATCTCTGTCTCTGTCTCTGTGTCTATCTCTGCCTCTGAATCTGTCGCTGTCCCTGTCTATGTCTCTGTCTCTGTCTCTGTCTCCGTCTGCGTCTCTGTCTCTGTCTCTGTCTCTGTCTATGTCGCTGTCTCTCCCTCTGCGTCTGTCTCCGTATCAGCCTCTGTCTCTGTCTCTGTGTCTATCTCTGCCTCTGAATCTGTCGCTGTCCCTGTCTATGTCTCTGTCTCTGTCTCTGTCTCCGTCTGCGTCTCTGTCTCTGTCTCCGTCTCTGTCTCTGTCTCTGGCTCTCTCTCTGTCTCTGTCTCTGTCTGTGTCTCTGTCTCTGTCTCTGTCTCTGTCTCTGTCTCTGTCTCTGTCTCTGTCTCTGTCTCTGTCTCTGTCTCTGTCTCTGTCTCTGTTTCTGCCTCTGCCTCTGCCTCTGTCTCTGTCTCTGTCTCTGTCTCTATCTCTGTCTCTGTCTCTGTCTATGTCGCTGTCTCTCACTCTGTCTCTGTCTCCGTATCAGCCTCTGTCTCTGTCTCTGTGTCTATCTCTGACTCTGACTCTGTCGCTGTCCCTGTCTACGTCTCTGTCTCTATCTCTGTCTCCGTCTGCGTCTCTGTCTCTGTCTCCGTCTCTGTCTCTGTCTCTGGCTCTCTCTCTGTCTCTGTCTCTGTCTGTGTCTCTGTCTCTGTCTCTGTCTCTGTATCAGTGTCTGTCTCTGTCTCTGTCTCTGTCCCTGTCTCTGTCTCTGTGTCTGTCTCTGTCTCTGTCTCTGTCTCTGTCTCTGTCTCTGTTTCTGTCTCTGTCTCTCTCTCTGTCTCTGTCTCTGCCTCTGTTTCTGTCTCTGTCTCTGTCTCTGTCTCTGTCTCTGTCTCTGCCTCTGTCTCTATCCCCGTATCTGTCTCTGTCTCTGTTTCTGTCTCTGCCTCTGTCTCTGTCTCTGCCTCTGTCTCTTCCCCGTCCCTCTCCCTGGCCCTGTCGCTGTCTCTGTCTCTGTCTCTGTCTATGCATCTGTCTCTGTCTCTGTCTCCGTCTCTGTCTCTGTCTCTGGCTCTCTCTCTGTCTCTGTCTCTGTCTGTG